>OX459053.1:13992646-14194475 GCA_949775005.1 Orthosia gothica | reverse complement strand
TATACACTACTGACACCCACGAGCCAGTCGCTAGGAACTAACCTAAGTTATAGGCACTGGGCACCTACTCCACCATTACACTTGCAAATCATTTCCAAGCATCGAAGTAGCATAGACGAATTTAGGCTGACTGACTGGAATGGGGAATCAGTCTAACTAATATTAAAAGAATATAAAATAAGTTGAACCCAATTCAATTCAATACAATCTAATTCATTATTAACTGTAACTTAAACCCAGCTGAATATCATAAACATATTGTGACGGAAACTATACAAATGCCTGTAACGAACCATCGAAACACGACTTCGTACATTCTCGGAACTGGAATCAAATTCTTCGTCTATCATTCTAAATGAAAATGTTTCTCGTTCACCGCGAGTCAACGTTACACTGCAATATTAACAGACGTGTTCCGCAAATGTGGGCTATCGTTTTTGTGCCCACCATTGGCACCACTGGCGAGTAATGTCCTTAAATATAACTGTTTAAAGTTGTTTTTACGCTCACGGAAGCAAAGTTTGAATTAAAATTATTTCTAATGCCGTAGAAGTGCGATTAAACATAACATAGAGTAAGCCACAGTTTTGCGAAACCATTTAAAAAAAAATAGTAGGATACCATTTGCCGAAACATAAAAGGCTATTAAAGCAGAGGTTGGTAAAATCCGTACCTATTTTAATCTGCCATATTAGGAAAATATTCACAACAATGAAAAATTGTAAATAAATTCGCGCTAAAAACCAAAAAACAGTGTCATTTTTCTCGCTCTACACCAGCGCCCCTAGCGGCAAATTAAAAAGTGATAGCCCTATATTATTGTTCAAACATAGAACAGGGCATTAGGCTCCAGCCTAAGTTGTTTTTTTTATCCTTAAAAGCTTGTGAACCTAAGATGTTGAAAGTAAAGTATTTGTGGGTGGAAATTGTTTGTTCCTACAATCTCCAAGAAGGCATTTGAACACCACCTTCCTCGTCTCAACTCCCGGGTCAGCAGAAGATCTGCAGCATGCACGGCACCTCACAGATAGTCAGTCCAGATTTCTGGAGGAAAACCCGTGTGTCACCATTGTGTGGATCGCCTGGAGGACACGGTGAAGCATGCGGTGGAGGTCTTGGCAGAGCAACACCGTGTCCTCGTGGAGGCGATCGGTGGTGGCGACCTCTCGCGTCCGGCGCTGATTCAGGCCATAGTGTTGGGCGAGAGGGCATGAAAAGCTATCACCTCCTTCTGCAAAGCAGTAATGCCCGCGAAGGAGGAGGTGGAACGCGTGAGGGAGACACAACGGAGACGCCCTCACGCCCCTAGCCACTGCAGGAGACACTGGGCGTCGGGAGTCGCTAGCTGGTTCCCGGCCACCATAGGCGCGGGCTTGCGGTCTGCGAGATCAAAGAGATGTCAACAAAAATTGAAGGGGTCCGCTAGGGCCGATGCCTGTCTGGATCGCGGATAAATTTGAAAAAGAACGCGGCCCTGGCTCAAGAAACTGAAGAAACATCGGTGGGTTTTAGTCAGTAAAAGTCTGACACGCTCTCCCGCTTCACCTAGAGCGGGAGAAGTCATTGGATGAATACCAAATACAAAAAAAAATTGGTAAAGCTGTCTAGATGAACTCTGTGTTTGAAGGTCTTGATGATCGCATACCACACGGTAGTGAGTACACAATCACTACAGATGCTAGAAAGTTTAGTTTGAAAAAAAATTAAATCCGTTGATATAATTATGATGGAGTTATGCCCAAAAATACAAAAAAAAATTGAAAATCCGAATTGAGAACCTCGTCTTTTTTGGGCAGTCGGTTAAAAAAAACAAACAAACTAATTACTACTACTAATATGACGAATATTGTGATATTAATACTTACCATTAAAAGCATACCTGTGGCATATAATAGAATAGAATATACTTTAAAGTACACCAAAAAAAAAGTTACACATCTCTTTTACAAGAAAACTTATTTATACGGGTACAAAGGTGGCCTTATCGGTGACAGCGATATCTACCAGTCAACCTTTGGATGGACCTTAAGAACATAGAATAAAACAGGACTAAATGGGCTAAATAATTTTACACTGCAATTAAATTAAAATGTACGAACTTTTTCCATTTATTACCAGCTTAACACCAAAACGACTAACAGCTAAAGTTTGTACCATAAAAATATTCGTACATTTTCACAGATTTTTGCCATTTCCACACACGAAGTCGAAATCTGCTCATATCGCATCAGCTGAAATATGCTGAGAACTCACCGAGCGTTACGTAACGATAGTGATACATATCGACGAGTGACGCGCGCGGGTAGAGACAGATCAAATTAATATTTACCGTGAGAATATCCTGGTGTGTCGTATGCATGCTGGATGGCAAATGCAACCTTTCATTTTACTGATATTCGGTTTTAACGAATGGATATTGAATATATAACTCACTGAACAAAATGGATGCTGGATGAATGCCAGCGTTCTGGGCACGTTGCCCATTGACATCGATGTGGACGAATTTTTTGATGCACAATGAGGTCTTTTCCGTCTGCCTTTTGTATTTGTATATAGGTTTGTTTTTGTTTTTAGAATATTCAATTGTATATATGTTAATAAAAGAAAACAAAATGGATTGATTGCATTGATTGGTTTCGTAATGGCCTTGTGTATTAAGCCCTGTAAATTAAAACTACCGACACTGTCACATGGCATATTGTTCATAAATCAGTCGATATGATTATTAATAGACTGATTGCCAATGATTACGTCAAACGAAACAACTTTATTGATTGTCAATGAAATAAATACCTAACAAGTTACGCAATTATTTTTGCCACTACTGAATATTATAGGCAGCACTTGTTGGTATGTGTTGGTATTTACCAGACATTGGAACATGTTTCATAGCAAATCTATTTGTCACGAAAAGGTTTTAGCACAAAATAACAAAAAGTGCCAAAAGCAAAAAAAATAAGTGGTCGTAACACTTTATTTCGGACCTAAAGTTTTCGTAATAACTATAGAAACTATTCGACAAAAATAAATAAATCATAACAGTTTTCATACATTTGAGAAACTTATTATTATTAACTTATTATTTACGTGGGACACTCAGAAAGTTTTGCGAAACTAAAAAAAATTGTTCTATACGTACATATATTTTTATTAAATCTTTTCAAAGTACTTTCCACCAGCCTCTATACAAAGATTCATGCGCCTAAACCAGTTTTCAAAACACTTTTTCCAGTCCGCCGCAGACACCTCGTTTACAGCCTGCTCGAACGCAGCCAGCGCATCTTCCGGCGACGAAAATTGTATCCCTTTGAGCTGATTTTTTATTTTTGGGAATAAAAAGAAGTCACACGGTGCTAGATCAGGGCTGTAAGGAGGGTGACCCAGGAGTTTGACTGGCGTGCTGTCCAGGAAGTCCCTCGTTTTGAGTGCGGTGTGCGCAGGTGCATTGTCGTGGTGGAGCAGTAGCCCGCGGAGCCCTGTGTTTGGTCGCTTGTTGCTTATAACAGAGAAAACTTCTGGCAAACATTTGGTAGTATACCATTCGGCATTAATGCTTCTTTGATCCCGTAAGGGAATTGATACCAAGTGGCCAGTCAAATTAAAAAAGCTAGCGATCAAAATCTTACCCCCGCTTCTAGATCGCTTCACTTTGGTAGGCGTTGGCTCATTTTGAAACACCCAAACAGTCGACTGGCGCTTGGTTTCTGGGTCGTATTGATAAATCCAGGACTCATCACCTGTAACGATGTCGTAAACACGCCGAGACGAGCCTGCTTCAAATTTGTTAAGCATATCACGGCACCATTCCACCCGGGCCTGCTTCTGAGCATCGGTGAGGTTGTGCGGCACCCAGCGTGATACTATCCTCCTCACGCGAAGATGGCTGTGTAGAATCTCGTGAACGCTTCCCGATCCAATCTTCAATATGTGTTGAATCTCCTGATATGTAATTCGCCTATTGTCTTGGATTAAATTTTTCACTGCTAGCACGTTTTCTTCGGTAACAGCCGTCAAAGGGCGACCGCTTCTTTCGTCATCCCCCAAAGTTGGTCGACCGCGCTTGAATTCGTTATACCAACGATACACGGTTGCCTTGGAAGGGCCTTCATTCATGAATGCCATTTGAAGTCTATCGTACGATTCATCCGGTTTCAGGCGACACTTGAAATCGTATAAAATCATAGCTCTAAAATGTTCCCGGCGCAGATCCATATTTCAGTGAGACACAATACTTTGAATTAACTCGCAAAAAATGTGGAGGGAAATTTTGAAATTGGAACTTACTTATTTTTACTTATAAATAATCATATTTTCGAAAAACATTATAACTGGCCAGTCTCCCATATATAAAAACTTTTTTTCGCAATACTTTCTGAGGGGCCTGGTATTTCTCATTGTGAAACAATATATCTGTTTACGTCAAACCGCTCTACTAATTGCGTCAGTACGAAAATTTTCTGTAAATTTCACGTTACAAGCGTGTCTGTGTGAGAAAAACTGTGAGTTTAACTGTTTGCAACTTTGGAAACATATCCCTTCTAAGTCTTGTGAAAAAGTTAGGTGTTAACGTCACCGTTTTAAATCGAACAATCAAATCGTTTCAACCAATCGTGTCAACCGTTTCGAATCGAATCGTTCTAAATCAAGGATATCTGATCCTTGATTTAGGGAATTGGAGAAAAGGGTTTAAGCAAAATCAGAACTTTTAGTATTATCTAAAATTAGACTCCGTTGTTAAGCTGTTGTGTCGAGCAAAGGTGTCATTGTTTCCTTCGCCATGACAGTTGTCAAGGGTTGAACGGCCTACTTGAATAAACCAGTGTGTTTAATAACGGCGTTTGATGAACACGTACAGTGCCTTATATATATCCGTATATGTGCAAAACTAACAGTGGCAACGACTGGCGGACATACGAAGGCTGCATATCATAATAGTTCCTGGCGAACGACATCGACGCGAAAACCAACGCATCGGGTGCAAAAATGCGCCATCTTGTTGAGCGCATTCAATGACGCTGCCTGGAACCTGGCCGCAGCTTTAGCGTTGGTTGGCTTCTAGATAGCCATTTTATACCCAAAAATTGTGGGTATTGTGGCATGCAGACGGAGACGGAGCACTCAGGCAATTGGTATTGCTCGAGCATTGGTTGGCAATTGGCATTGTTAGATACGTATGCTAATTTTTCTATTAAGAGAAAAAGGATTTTAATATATAATATATATTTCATTGGCCATCCAATTTGCTTGCGAGAGGAGCTCGTGGCTAAATAATAACAGCCGCACGGGTCGATCTTCAAGGTTAGGCAACGCTTGACGGGGTCGGTCCGTGGATGGGTGACCATTTCAACCTAGCGAGTTTCCTCCGTGCCTCGGAAAGCACGTTAAGCCGTTGGTCCCGGCTGTCATTTGAAGATCTTTGACAGTCGTTACGGGTAGTAAGAAGCCTAAGATCTGACACCAATCTTGCCAAGGGGTATCGGGTTACCCAGTTACTGGGTTGTGGAGGTCAGATAGGCAGTCGCTCCATGTAAAATTCTGGTAAGACTGGAAGCCGACCCCAACACTTTGTGTAAATTGTTTTATCACTACTGCTCTCAAAAACGGTGAAGGAAAACATCGTGATCAACAATGTTTTGCTAGAAATCGAAATGTCCTAATGTCCTAGAACCAAAAATTCGAAGACATGTGACATCCACCAACCCGCACTGGGTCCGCGTGTTGGATTACGGCCTATACCCTATCACAGAGATGAGGCCTATGTTGAGCCATAGGCCTCCTCTCTGTGAGAGTGCAGCAGTGGGCACATTAATAGGCTGGTGATGATGATGTAGACAGAAGATAAGCTAAAATACCAGTACCTTTATGAACGTTAATAAAGTATCATCCAACAGATTAATAATCGCATTTAAACTTCATTAATTCTAAAACAAAAGTGGTATCAACATAAATGGCGAATATCTGTCACACTTACGATTTGCAGACGATATAATCATACTTTCAGAAAGCCATTTAGAATTACAAGAAATGATAATAGACCTAAATATAGAGAGTATGAAATGTGGACTAAAAATGAACTACGAAAAAACGAAAGCAATGACCAACGGAGAAGAAATACCACTAATTGTTGATAACCAACACGTCGAATACGTAGATAGCTATATAATTATATTTGGGACAAAATATATGTTTTACCGATAGGACTGTAAAAGAAATAAAACGAAGGATAACTATTGCATGGAAAAAATACTGGTCACTTAAAGAAATATTTAAAGGCAATTTCTCAAACAACATCAAGCAGAAACTTTTTGGCTCAAATATACTGCCCACTCTTTTATACGGATGCCAAACTTGGACTACAACAGATGTAATGAAACAGAAATTAAGATCATTTCAACGAGCCGTAGAAAGAAGCATGGTGGTTTATACATTCAGCAGGTTCCTACATAAACAATACCGGCATGATCAAGTGTGAAATAATAGAAGCCGATATTCAAAGCCGTGAACTAACAGAACAAGAAGCAGCTCATCCTGGACAATTGTTTGTTTTTGATTGTTCCGCGTCGGTTGTACGAGTACTCAAATCTAGTTTCGCCAGGCTCTGCTCTCGAGTACTGTTTGCTAACACTTGGTCTCGGAATGGGCCCAGTGCGTGTTGGTGGATGTCACATGTCTTCGAATTTTTGGTTCTAGGACATGCCGGTTTCCTCAAGATGTTTTCCTTCACCGTTTAGAGAGCAGTGGTGAAGAAATAATTTACACAAAGTAAAGTGCCTGCCTGGGCTCGAACCCACGGCCTACAACTTGTAAGTCTCGGCCGATACCACTGGGCCACCACTGCTCTCACCGCACCGAAACCGAAGTTAATTTAAAGAAGAATTTAAATTAATTAAAGAATGTTTAACTTTCAAATTACAATTAAATCTTAAATCTAGACTTGGACGATGCTAGTACCGAAGTGCCAAATAAATTTATTACAAAAATACAATTCTAAACAATTGCGAAACGCAGGTGCGGCATCAGAAGATTGGAAGTAGGTGATCGGCAGTGATACGAGGCGTCGAGTCAGCAGAGTCCCTGTGTTGCAATTTTGTGTGGAAACATCCGTTGTACGTTATTAGCTATCATGTCGCTATTCAGCCGATTTGGTGTAGGCAGGCCACTAACACGTTCTTACTTTTGATTAAGTCCGAAAATAAAGCTGTGAGAAATTAACGGTTTTTCCGATTAACCTAACCTGTTCTTATTCTGTAACCAGATGATACCAAATAAATGAAAAATAAAAAAGCACTCACTCTCACATCATCTTCAAATGGCGTTGATTCATCAACTCTCTAGTAATTCCTTACTCTTGCCACCTGCAGCGGCTACCCCTTTCTAATAAGATGAAGAAGTAACACAGTTATGCAAACCTTTTCTCTACACACGGCGCCAGCACGAGTGGAAATTCAAAAGCTTTTATCCATATTCTTCTGAAATCTTTTAATTAAATGTGATGTTAGCGTGAGGTATATTATACTTACCTCGTATTCGTTCTCTGCTTGTACGACAAATTCTTACTGTACATAAATTTATTTTGTATGACTCTCTATTATATTTATCCTTTGTTAGCTTTTTATATTTTATTCCTTTATGTATGTGATATTGTGAGACCCTTTGGTAGTAAGAACGCAAAAAGCTACAAGTATCGACTATATCGCTGATAAATTCAATATCCGAAAGTTGCCGTACGTATGAAGTTAAGCATAAAGGTACTACTATCAATCGGAGTAAAGTAATAATAAAACGTGTACTTTGCAAACGGAAAAAGGTCATGTTCAAAATTGTATAGAATAGGAATCCATATTTTATTTCTTTTGGGAGTAAAAGCCCAGTGAAAACGTCTGTTCACATTCGACGCGTAGAAGTATCGTGTTTTCATGAATTTATTGATACAAATAATAATATTGCTGTCTGGTCCCGAGACTACGCTACTTTTGTCAGCTCATCGCTTAGGGAAACGAATGACGAGGGTTCTTCCATATGAATGTTTTTTATTGTTTGATACTTTGTAGTAACATATATTACTAAATCCGATACGAGTAGCGTTCAGTTAGTACCTACTTGTACTAACGGAAAGCTTGTTTTTAATCGATGAAAATAAAAGGAGGAGGATCACAATTCGACATATTGTATATTTTTATGAATTACTACACATTACTTTTAACAGGGTGGTCCGATTTCAATTTGTTTTTTGTTGTAAAGTGTATACCTCAATTTGGTCCCATAGTCAACAGGTCAGGATCTAATGATGGGATCTTGGAGAAATCGAGGGAACTTCTGAAATATTATAGACATGCATATAGCGATTTTGGTATTTTCAACTATGCAATCATTTGCACTGAGAAAGTATCAATTGGTGAAGTGAAACTGGTGAAGAAGACCACAGATTTCCAATGGAACTCTTTAATGCTAAGTATGTCATAGGTATAAGATATTTCGAATATTTAAACGACTATAATGAAGCAAATACTTATAAATAAATCTGAACTTATCTGATGATGAAACCGGCAGGTAGGCACTGGAAATCCGAAATAAAACAATGTATACTAGTCGTGTTTGGGCTTATTATAATCGTCATGAGATGTACTTTGGCTATATATATATATTTTTATGGCAATTGAGCTACCTATCAAAACTAAAAAGAGATGAATAAAAATCTTTTTAACAATAAAACAATGGAATGACAGGAATACGAAAAGCGAAAAAATTACTTACTTTTCCGAAGTCGGAGTCGAAACACAGAAACAATAGGTACCACTATTGATTTCAAACCACTATGAGACAGTATTCCTGTCACATAGTGGTTTGAAATTACTAAATCAAAATGCACGTTCGATTGCATAATAAAATCCTACGTAAGTTATACGACTCGAAATAATCGAGAGAAAATTTGTTTATGCACTATAAGTTAGTAACACAGAGAAGTTTAATAAACACACTACATGAATGTATGCCAGTCGGCATACATTCATGTAGTGTGTTTATTAAACTTCTCAAGTTTAGTTAGTTATAACTCAGTTATAACTCACTCAAGTTTAGTTCTTACATTGAGACCTTCATTAAGTTCAAACCCAGAATACAGAACTTGCTAAAACCCCTTTCAAGATGATTCGTCGTTAATCTAATAATCTTTTCGAGACCTTACTATGGCTATGACCGTATTTATGGCTACGCAATAAATACTATTAGTGTTCTGAAAATAAGTTAAGCTTATTTGAACATTTCTCAATGAGCCAGTAATAGCTAACAATATATGTTAGGAGCTTGCTGTACTTAACTTATTATTTAAAAAAAAGAATGATCTCAGTTACCTAACATTAGAACACGTTGAACACTGGCCTTACTGTTTAAGTTTTCAAAATTTTCAACTTTATCCGCCTGTATTTTTATATTTTTCGTTTGAATCACAATACATATTGGATTCAGATATCAAATTTTAGAATCACCCGAAGCATCAATATTGCATTCCACACACCGTTATGCTAGCTGAGTTCTAATATACGAGTGTCAGTGAAAAGTGATCATGTAGCGTACCTACTAAGATAAACACTGGTATTAATTAAACTGTTATTTTAAAAATTAACATTTAAACACTTTCAAATTAAGTCTGAATGCAGATTGATCAAGAAGTACTTTCAGAGTGCGGGCAACAAGGACACCTGTTCAAACCTTGTTCGAAGAATCCACGGAGAGTATACTCAATTAATGAAAGTGATAGCCCATTAAATTTGGCTGTTAACCTATTTTTATTTGATTACAGAAATGTATCCCATCTCGTCGCCAAAGATCTCATATCATCCTCTCATCATTTCGTGTAAAAACTCGATGAAAAAGTAAGCTTTTTACCTTTCGGTTATTGAAAAGAAAATATTCCATAAACTTTTCAATTACTCTATATCACAGGTAATATAATCCGAATAATGCACTTAAGCACAATACAACTTTTTAGATAAATAATGATCCACTAGTAATTACTTTTTTCATCCACAAGGACCTTTTTAGGAGTGACCATTTCTTTAGAAAGGGGTAATAAATTCGGCAACCCTTGAGGGTTTTGAGTGTGCGTATATAATGTTCTTGGTGTGTGTGTGTGTATAAAGAGAAATTAAACGTTGGAATAAATTTGAATGTCTTTACTCACAAAACGTATTACAATGGAAGTACTTATTCGGTAAGTGCGTCTATAGCTGGCGGTGGATATGGGCGAACTAGCGATCGCTGATCGGTGCACACATAGACATGAATACAAGATGAATGTGTCAGCGTTCCTACAAGGGTATGACCGCAAAAAGAATTTATATTTTCAGCTGCTGAACTTAGTGGTTTTACAAGGAATGTATTCGTACTCATGATAACATCATACATAACTATTAACGATGTCTAACTGAAGAATAAAATACCTGTCATTTTAGAACCCACTACATATAATACATCTAATAACATAAAGATTCTTTCTGTCTCTTAAATAAACCTACATTCTGACCTATAAATTCAGTTTAGAAAATTAAAATTCGCGTGCTCCCAAATTCTGAAGTTATGCAGAGACAAATGAATATAGGTATTCGTTGATGGAGTATGTCCGGTCAATCAGTCAGCTAGACTGCTGCAGTTAATTGGAAATTCAAACGTTCCAGTCATATTTCCAGTTGAAAAATGTTTGTCAGACTCATCATGCAAATTATATTCGGAATAAACGTAATTGGATTTATAAATAACCAAACAAATTAACTTGATTGATTTCTATTTTATGTTGCAATCATGTAAGATTGATCGATTGCATATCAAAGCTGTACCATACAGCGTCATCAACGCACATCCCGTTTTCATACAAGGGATCAGTCACACTTGTGCGTCACTGTTTATCATACAGACAACTTATTACATACTGCGTGGCGTAACGTGAATCCTTTACTGTAACAAATACAAGCCCCGACAGTAGTTAATGTAAGGTACGGAATGGCGAAGGGGATATGTAGATATACAAAGTATAACAAGGTTTAAAATAGTGGACAATGAACAAAGTTGAACCATTACAAATACGATAGAAATCTACTTTGTGAAGAACTTAGGTCTTTCGCCATAGAACATATCTAAGGTAGTCTGTACTTAACCTTAAGCCTACTTGATGAAAAACTTTTGCACATCACAGACTACACGGCCAATACGCTTAGGAGGTAAGACGTAAGGTAAGGAGTACGTATTAACGTTACTAACTTTGTATCACGTTTGCGTACTGCTTCGGAATATTGATTGCGGAAGTATGAAGTATATTAACCATCCTTGATGATATTATAGCACTTCATACAATATAGATCACCTTCTCGTTAGTTCTACTTTATATGTACAAGCCGGTAGTAATTTGATAAAATTAGCGAGCTGATGAGGCTTTTATGTGGTACACGAAACATAAACGGGGTTATTACGTTAATAATTTCGTTAAGTTTTTATTGTGTGCGTTTGTATGCCTTATTTATTGCAGCATTCATTAGATATCCCGTATGAATACAATTCTATAAACATTAATAAGATTTCTTAAAAAAAAATAAAAAAAACAAAATTTAAAACAAGCTCGGCAAACCCTTTCATTTGACACCCATATCATGGCAGTGCACAAAAAATAACTTCTTCGCCATCTTGGGCCGTACACCATATTGTATTTAGAATGACGTCTCTTAGCTAACCATGCATTGTCATCCAAACTAAACGTGTATGCAAAATTTCATCTTATTCGGTGGAGGATAAGTGCTTTAAAATTAAGTTGCATGATTTCACAGGAAGACACTTACATATATATACACATACATACATTGCAAGTTAAATAAAAGTTATTTTAAAAATAAAAAACCCGACTGATTAAGAATCGAACTAAAAAGCTGTTAAAAAGAAAAAATCATGATGAGCAGTCGGAGGATCAGGTGGTCAGCCAGTTCGCGAATATGTTTCCTCCGACTGCACAGCATGATTTTTTCTTTTTAACAGCTTTTTAGTTCGATTCTTAATCAGTCGGGTTTTTAATATATAAAAATATGTTATCGGCAACAGAAAAAACAAAGGCCTGAAAAAAGTGAGATCCAATTCCAAATAATATAACTTCGGACGCTCTTGCTAATGTCAATACTCCTATGAATTTCTTGGATCTTCGAAATGAGAGAAACGTTGGTACGGCTATACACGATGTAACAAATGATCAGCAAAATATAGCTGAGGCAATACATGATGATAGAAAACCAAAATAGGAAAAGTGCAATTCCCGTTGTATTCAATTTAGTATAATTACTGTGGTTGCAGTGACCAGAAAAAAAGAGACACAAAACATAAAAAAATGAAATAGTACAGAACAGTAATATATGATGCTTCATATCACATGGGGCATTTCGCTGTTGGGTGAAAAAAAAATTTCTGTCATGTCACCCAACAGTTTTAATTAATATAATCATGAAATTGAAAGTATCTCTTAATAGTATAGAATTTGAACACGAACGCTCACAGCCAGCTGTCGAATTACATAAAAGGGTTTGGTTTGTTTTACCATCATATTTATTTTGAATAGTTTTTCTGTTAATAATTTTGATAACTTTCTCTGCTTTTTTTGTTGCATGGCAAAAATAATTGAAAGCGAAAAGGTCTCCTCTTGTACACTGTATCTTGTGACCCCGTGCTGCTTCTTTCGCTTCTTGTGCATTAAAAAGTATACTATTACAGTTATTATTCGCCTTCATCTTCCTGTCTGTCATAAATTTAGTCATTTATATACAGGATTGCTAAAGTTATCGATTACTTATGTCCTAACTCTAGTCTATTGGACGTTAACTCTTAGGATCAGCGCAGAAAGAGAGGAATAATCCCCGCGCTGTCTCGGGCATTTTTTTTACGGATCACGTATGCTCGATCTTGTTCCCGCGTATCTTCGAGGACGCGTGAGCATTTTTTGTCAGGTTCAAGCATTTATGCACTTTATTGTAATAATTTTAAAGTTTATTTTCAAGTGTGTTAATAAAATCCTCTCCGCTGCACTCCGTTCTGTCTGCGCTGAGCCTTACTCTTTGTCGCACCCCATAATCATTTTGAAACCAAAGCAATAATCTAATTATCATTGGGATTTGACAGCAAACATGAATAATGTCCAACTCTGATAAGACCAATATATTTTTATTGGACGTCAATTAATCATTGTAGATATTACTGACTTTTCTTCAAGGCTTATATCACATTGACCTGCGGATGGAAGTAGGAATCATGTGGAACAACTCAAGTCATCCATTTAAATTGTTGCAGAATAATAAACTGGACAAAGACGTCCAAAGAATAGTTCAACCTTTCAACATAATGTTCTCTGTATTCTTCACTCCAAAATACAAAATAAGAGATAGCTTTATCACTCCATGTGAAAAGAAGTATACCATATTGATGTTCCTGATTGTTTCAGTTTTCTGTATCTATTGTATGGCAACAACTGAAGCTGCTATCTCACTCTTCATTTGCTGCCTTTTTAGTGCTCAGTTTTTCTTCAGTTACTTACTGTTGATCACTTGTAACATTGCTAATAGCTGCATCAACATTTCGCTTATTTTGACAATTCAAACAATTCATAGGAACATCGACATCAGTAAAAGTGTCACTAGTTATGTCATTTGGAATTGGATCTCACTTATATCTATTTTGTTTATTTGTATTTTGTCAACCATATGGTTTTACTCGGTAAAGGGGTCAATTTCTTTTTTTGAAGTTTGCGGTGACTTAATGGTTATCCAATATGACTTAAATTTAATTTATGGGATCCGTCTTATGACTTTATTGACGAATTATCTCAACGAGTGGGTTAAAAATATACTAATACTAAATAGCGAAGAGCCAAATGATGGATATAATAACAATTTGTATGAAATGTATCAAAATATTTTAGATGCACATAAACTATATAAAAATTGTTTCCAAATATTGGTAAGTCGGCTTGCTTATATTTTACACATAAAATAACTAGCTTTAGAGTCATGCAAAGTTTTACTTTGTTTTAGTTGTTATACCGAACATGGGAATCGTTTTTTCGTAGCTTATGTTTCGTGAAGATAAATTTAATTGCATTTCAACAATCACAGCCAGCGTCGTCGGCGTCACCGGCTTTTGCAGTAAGTTGTCTTTGTATTTAAGTTTCCTTGCACTTGATTAGTATATCATTTGTAAGCCTTCTAATTTCAGTAATTTTGCTTAACAATTTCAATTTGAACAAAGTGAATTCAATGTTTAATATCTTCACTCTATCAAAGTCAAATATATTTATTCAACTAAGCCAAAAAACTGCACTTTTGGACGTCAAATAAATTTAAATTTAAAAGTAATAAAAATTGATTCTACCGTGCATTCAGAAAGTAGATTGTTATATTATCTTTCTTGACCAGCATTCAACCATTGTGTTTCTTTGGAAATTTTCACATTGTGTTGCTGTTTTCAGTACACGCCAGTTATATATATCATAGTAGCTGTCTGGATTGCAAAGTCCATGACACTAATTATCATTACTTGTTGGCAATGTGAGAAGTTCTATATATCTGTACAAGAAGCTGAATCAAGTTGTATACAGCTTATTAAGGATACAAATTGTTCCGGTAATATAAACGAGATGACTTAAACATTTTGTTTATAATAATTTCCTTTCTAATTCGCAATATTTGTATTATTTACTGCAATAATTGTTTTTTCTTGCAGAGAGTGTCAAACATCTCTGCAAGCGCGTGCTACAAGCTAACCGGATCTTCAGTAAGATGACTGCATGTGGTCTATTTACTATAGACGCCTCTCTGCCGATACCTCTGATTGAACATTTGAGTAACTACATTATTGTACTTTTGCAGTTTGCTTTCCTGTAAAATAACTTATTACATGTAACTGTTACTGACTCAAACTACTGTAAATCCTAGTATCTGCTGAAAACTAAGGTATTGTCCTGATATAATCGCTAATTTCTAACTGTTACTAGCACTCACTCGGTGTATCTGTACAGAAGCACTTTTAAACATTCTCAAATAGATACCTTAGCTACATAAACACTTTTGTTAATCATTCTTAATATCGTTCATTTAAATTCAAATACCACTCACCCACCACACCCCAGACACACACAACACACACACATACACAACACACACACATACACACCTAGACATGAAATGGTATCCAAATATGATTATTTTATAGTGCAAGGCTACTAAGGGACCACTATTTAAAGAAGGGTATAAACTGCAATCCGAGATACAGGCTGCCGCCTAGTTCGGATTCAGAAAGTCCTTTATGTACCAACTCCGTCGTACATTCTCATTAATTTTTTTCTGTAATATGTGTGTAATATCTTTGTGGAATAAATTTTTTTTTTTTTTTTTGTGTGCTTTTGTGCCTCAGAGACACGTAAATGTAGACAAATAGCAATGTCCCAGGATTGGTGATTGTATCTACTCTTGGGGAGGCCTGTGTCCACTGGACGATGGACGTCTTTCAGCTGAAATGATGATGACTTAGTTTATGAAAGCCACGATTTTGTACCGGATGCCATCTCAGATTTGATTTTTTATTGTAACAGTCAAACCCATTCATTTGATTGTATTGAAGGGGTTATGAAAAAATATGTAACGGCCCATTTTTTTGGCGGCCATATTGTATTTGGATTTTTTGTAGTACACTGCATTCCACTATTCAAGCCCTATCATTTGATACCCATATTGAAGGGGTTGTGAAAAATGTATAGTTCGCCATTTTTTGGCGGCGGCCATCATGGATTTACAATTATACTGAATATGTTCAATTCAATCGTATTGTCATCAGAGTAAAGAAATAATATACCAAATATCAGATCAATCTGTCAACAGGAAAGGAGTTAAAATTCAATGATTAAATAAGACCTAGACAAACAAACAAAAGCAGGGCAAGCGAAATAAAACCGTTTGTAAAAGATAGAATAAAAAAAAAAAAAAACAAACCCTTTTATGTAATTTGACAGCTGGCTGTGAGCATTCATGTTCAAATTCTATACCATTAAGAGATACTTTCAATTTCATGATTATATTTATTAAAACTGTTGTGTGACATGATAGAAAATTTTATTTCACCCAACAGCGAAATGCCCCATATGATATGAAGCATCATATATTACTGTTCTGTACTATTTCATTTTTTAATGTTTTGTGTCTCTTTTTTCTGGTCACTGCAACCACAGTAATTATACTAAATTGAATACAACGGGAATTGCCCTTTTCCTATTTTGGTTTTCTATCATCATGTATTGCCTTAGCTATATTTTGCTGATCATTAGTTACATCGTGTATAGCCGTACCAACGTTTCTCTCATTTTGAAGATCCAAGAAATTCATAGGAGTATTGACATTAGCAAGAGCGTCCGAAGTTATATTATTTGGAATTGGATCTCACTTTTTTCAGGCCTTTGTTTTTTTCTGTTGCCGATAACATATTTTTATATATTAAAAACCCGACTGATTATGAATCGAACTAAAAAGCTGTTAAAAAGAAAAATCATGCTGTGCAGTCGGAGGAAACATATTCGCGAACTGGCTGACCACCTGATCCTCCGACTGCTCATCATGATTTTTTGTAACAGCTTTTTAGTTCGATTCTTAATCAGTCGGGTTTTTGATTTTCTAAATAACTTCTTTATTTACAACTTTTTAGTTATATTTTCTTTTTCGATTTACTTTTAAACATATAAGAGGTATATATTTTTGTAATCACCTCTTAAAACCCTTCATTTTGATAACCCACTCGATGGGTTTGGATAAAAAAAAAAATTGGGACCCGCACAATATGGCGCCCAAAATCCGCCATGTTTGTTTTTTTTAACTTCACCTATCTAAGAACACTTGAGCGGTCAAGACTTATCTATCGATGTCTTAATTATATAATTTGGTCAAGTGGTTTAAAAGATATGAGGTAATAAAGAATATATTATACATACAAACATACATACATACATACAAGATACGAGCGAAACACATAACTCAGTCGGGTAATAAGACAAGTTTGCACAATCCTTTATTGTATTAGTGTTTTGAAATTCAAAATAGCGATCCATTGATATCGACAATTCTTCCGATTGGCAATTGGTTTACTATGCATAGGAAGCTCGCGATAATCGATTTTTATGCAGTCGGATACAAGGTGCTACGAACTGCTACGAAACATTACGTCGTCTGCGTCTTGCTACGAGCATTCAAAAGTCACGGACGAGCCAGTCAACATGAAGTATGTTAATTTGAGATATAAAATACGCACGAAAAAGAAGAAGAAGATAATATAAAAACTTTATATTCCTTTAGAGTAGTGGTGCCCCAGTGGTGAGTGGTGAGTGGTGAGCGTGAGTCGTGCGTTCGAACCCAGGCAGGCGCTTAACTTTGTGTAAATTATTTCATCACCACTGCTCTAAAAACGGTGAAGGAAAACATCATGAGCAAACCGGCATGTCTTAGAACCAAAAATTCGAAGATATATATGTGACATCCAGTAATCCGCACTGAGCCCGCGTGGTGAATTAAGGCCCACAGAGAGGAGTCCCGGGTCCCAGCAGTGGAAATATTAAAAGGCTGTGTGTTCCTTTATTGTAACTAATTATTTCGATAGTTTGAACGTTTCAGGCAATGGTATAAATCTGTTTTCCAAAATATGTTTAGCATAAGGAATAAGATTTTAATTCAAGCTCATCTACACGACGGTCGTGGGAGACTGGAAGTAAATAAAAATATGTGGATGTATCTAACTATTCTCAATCTCATTTTTAGGGTTCCGTAGCCAAATGGCAAAAAACGGAACCCTTGTAGATTCGTCATGTCTGTCTGTCTGTCCGTCCGTATGTCACAGCCACTTTTTTCCGTAACTATAAGAACTATGCTGCTGAAACTTGGTAAGTAGATGTACCAGGCCCCTCAGAAAGTATTGCGAAAAAAAGTTTTTATATATGGGAGACTGGCCAGTTATAATGTTTTTCGAAAATATGATTATTTATAAGTAAAAATAAGTAAGTTCCAATTTTAAAATTTCCCTCCACATTTTTTGCGAGTTAATTCAAAGTATTGTGTCTCACTGAAATATGGATCTGCGCCGGGAACATTTTAGAGCTATGATTTTATACGATTTCAAGTGTCGCCTGAAACCGGATGAATCGTACGATAGACTTCAAATGGCATTCATGGATGAAGGCCCTTCCAAGGCAACCGTGTATCGTTGGTATAACGAATTCAAGCGCGGTCGACCAACTTTGGGGGATGACGAAAGAAGCGGTCGCCCTTTGACGGCTGTTACCGAAGAAAACGTGCTAGCAGTGAAAAATTTAATCCAAGACAATAGGCGAATTACATATCAGGAGATTCAACACATATTGAAGATTGGTTCGGGAAGCGTTCACGAGATTCTACACAGCCATCTTCGCGTGAGGAGGATAGTATCACGCTGGGTGCCGCACAACCTCACCGATGCTCAGAAGCAGGCCCGGGTGGAATGGTGCCGTGATATGCTTAACAAATTTGAAGCAGGCTCGTCTCGGCGTGTTTACGACATCGTTACAGGTGATGAGTCCTGGATTTATCAATACGACCCAGAAACCAAGCGCCAGTCGACTGTTTGGGTGTTTCAAAATGAGCCAACGCCTACCAAAGTGAAGCTATCTAGAAGCGGGGTTAAGATTTTGATCGCTAGCTTTTTTAATTTGACTGGCCACTTGGTATCAATTCCCTTACGGGATCAAAGAAGCATTAATGCCGAATGGTATACTACCAAATGTTTGCCAGAAGTTTTCTCTGTTATAAGCAACAAGCGACCAAACACAGGGCTCCGCGGGCTACTGCTCCACCACGACAATGCACCTGCGCACACCGCACTCAAAACGAGGGACTTCCTGGACAGCACGCCAGTCAAACTCCTGGGTCACCCTCCTTACAGCCCTGATCTAGCACCGTGTGACTTCTTTTTATTCCCAAAAATAAAAAATCAGCTCAAAGGGATACAATTTTCGTCGCCGGAAGATGCGCTGGCTGCGTTCGAGCAGGCTGTAAACGAGGTGTCTGCGGCGGACTGGAAAAAGTGTTTTGAAAACTGGTTTAGGCGCATGAATCTTTGTATAGAGGCTGGTGGAAAGTACTTTGAAAAGATTTAATAAAAATATATGTACGTATAGAACAATTTTTTTTAGTTTCGCAAAACTTTCTGAGTGTCCCACGTATTCTGTGAACCGCATTAAGATTTTTACACAAAAATAGAAAATAAAACAATACATTTTAGGGGTTCCCTTATTTGAAACTGAAACTATTTTTTTTTTTTTCGTCAAACCCATACGTGTGGGGTAATTATGGATAGGTTTTCTAAAATGATATTGAGGTTTCAAATTTTTTTTTTTTCTAAACTGTATAGTTTGCGCGAGAGACACTTCCAAAGTAGTAAAATGTGTGTGTGTGTCCCTGTAACTTATAAAATAAGAGAATGATAAAACTAAAAAAAATATATGATGTACATTACCATGTAAACTTCCAACGAAAATTGGTTTGAACGAGATCTAGTCATAATTTTTTTTTTAATACGTCATAAATCGTAAACTGCAATTTACCTTCGTGCGCGAGTCCGACTCGCACTTGGCCGGTTTTTCTTTTTTCTTCTTCTTTTAATTGGACTTTTTTTACAATGGTTTTCAATCATCTTTATAGCTCTTTGCTAAGAATAGCTGTTATAGCACTGATAACAACATTTGTGCCACATATTAAATTTAGTCTTGTTAAACGTTTTTTTATTTTTTTTGTACCTTTGTATAGATTATTTTATCGATTGTTATGCGAATGTGTGAAAATTGTTGTAGGCATTCAAAAGATATCTAAATGCTTGTTAACATTTGTTAACTTTTTATCTCGTTTTACTTTCTTTTTTTCTTTTGTTTATATAATATAAAAACATATTTTTTTTACTTTCCATCGACTTATTATCGGGCTAACGTTGCCCTCCATATCTAAGTTCTAATGCTGTACATGGAAATATTGTAAAAACGAACCATTTTTTTAATAGAGTAAGAGTGGAGTGGAGTGCAGTTTCCGTGGAGTTTCTTGGTTCTTCTCTATAGGAAACGACCAACCCGAACCGTGCACCTTTTGTCGACGTTTTATAAGTGCCCATGTAAGCCTATGTAAAATATTTTGATTTTTTGAAAATAAATAACAAGTTAAATTATAGGGGGTATATAGATCTCAAAAATGTTTGTACTGGTGTTTTCGTTCGCTTTTAGTTTGTTTTTTACACTTCATTATATTACTGTTTTTGTAGCAGTAATAAAGGGCTTGTAGGGATTTAAATGATTGATTTCAGTTTTATTTAACTTGAACTCAAGAGCAAGGGCTTAGTTTGTGATTCTTATAAGCACTTTCATGTACATGTTAGTACCTAACTACTAACAGAGAACAAGTTAATTGAGTTATGATTGACTCCACTTCAGGTCTTAATCAGAGACTGTCAACGTAACCGCACTACTCACAAGCTCACAATCACAAACAGTCACGGTATGTTGAGACGACAGACAAACAGATTGCGGCTCGCGATCTGAATATCAGAACTGTATCATCGAGTACACTAGACTAGATGAAAACAGGGATCGAGTCACAAACGATTATCTACTGAATACGAGAGTGGACTGTTTAAATCGAAAGCAAAAGAAAAGAGCACAGTAATTGTGTTATTAATTTAAGGGGAATTTTTAACTGCACCTCTATTTAGAAATTTAAGCAAACAAAATATCTCCACTAATAACCTACTGCAAAACAATATTACTCACCGTAAAACAAAAATACTGATTTGCACACAAATTATTCAATTAAATATAAAATAAATGTGAATTAGTCCAAGAGCGAGCGAAGCGAGCTCGGGAGCTTATGGCACCCCGACACGGATAGGTTAGGTTCGAGCGAGCAAAGCGAGCGAACTCAGCTCCCGTCATCTCCTTCATGTTAGGTTACTTTAGACCCTGCAGACAGAAATAGGAGCCCTGCGCAGCGGGGCTCCGTCGACTTTGTTTCGTTTCCCCCCCTCCCTTAAAACTTAAATATTTTGTTGCACTCGAAGAATTATTAGATTTACTTTTAGTTAACAGATAGTTATTCAGTAAAACAGTTAAGCTTTAAAGATCTAGCAGTATAGTATAATTCATTTATTTGATGAGCAAATTTAGTGTGCAATTCAGTATTTTTGGTAGTAATTTCGAATATTTTGATTGAAAAAAGGGGAATTACAGTTAAAGTATTAAATAACACCCTTAATTTAATGACGGACGGTATTATGCGGTAGTGTTGTGTGGAGACAGATATAACAAGCTATGGGGAAGCTTTGTTGTGCGTGAGAGTCTTTCGATTAACACTTAGGCCCTGCGCAGACGACAGACTATCCGTGACGCACTTTTTAGTCTGTGAAAATAGAATCTATGCAATTATATGCAGTAACGCCTCGTCAAGCATTAAGCAACGCTTGACGAGGTCGGTCCGTGGATGGGTGACCATTTCAACATAGCGAGTTTCCTCCGTGCCTCGGAAAGCACGTTAAGCCGTTGGTCCCGGCTGTCATTTGAAGATCTCTGATAGTCGTTATTACGGGTAGTCAGAATCTTGAGATCTGACACCAGTCTTGCTAAGGGGTACCGTGTTACCCAGTTACTGGGTTGTGGAGGTCAGATAGGCAGTCGCTCCATGTAAAACACTAGTACTCAGATGAATCCGGTTAGACTGGAAGCCGACCCCAATATAGTTGGGAAAAGGCTGGCAGTTCCAGCTGCTCTAGATGTATGTTTCTTTTGGGTCCTCATTTAAAATTCATGAAGTGTAGTTTTGTAAAAGTAAAATGAACAAGGGTGTTAAGATTATTAATGTTGTGAACTAATTACACTAGTACTATAACAGATAAAGGTTTTTTATTGCCCGCAATAAATTATAATTCAACTTCAATTAATTATACTGTATATTGTAAGAATTCCATTGTAAACATTGAGTAATGAACCCTGCCTCTCAAACAAGGGCAAACCTGTATCTTATTGATTCGAGAAAACTTATTAAGTTATATTAGAAAGACACCGTCTGCCGAAACGTAAGTCGGTTTATATATATTTTGTTTTTCTCTCTTTTGTTTTGGTACACCATCGCTAAAAAGTGAGTAAGTTCTATAGAAAGTCACCTAAAGGATTGACAAAATACCCATAATAATAGTAAGAGTTTGCTTTTGCTTGATTATAGGCTTGGTTTTGTAAACGCTATTGTTTAATGCTCGCTGCCAAATTTATTCAAACACTGACTGCGATAAAACTTGAGCCTTGTCCCTTGAATATTATATCCGGCACTCGGAATCGTATATTGGTGAAAATGTTTAAAGCGACTTTAAAGCTTTCGAAAAAGTTCAGTAAGTTTTCAAGTAGAGTTTTTATTCAAAGCGATAAAAAACAAACGATTTTTTAAACAATTAGCGTAGTACGGGCGGGTTTTTATTAATTAACTGTTACAAATTCGTTAACTAGTTTTTTTTTTGATGAACGGTTTTTTATTACGCATGGGTTTTGGTACAGCGGCAACAAATGGGTAAGACCACAGAACGGAGAAGACAGAAAAAGAAGAAGGCGTTTTTTCTGTTCTGTGGGTAAGACAAATCATATTTTGTCTTACCCATTTGTGATACCAGATATCTTTTGTTATTTCATATAACATCTGCGTGTCAGCCTATGACCTACAAACATATGATATGTAACACTGTCGGGACAGATTCGTTTGAAGGATTTGCCATAAGAACCGCCAATGTACGATACTTTGATGCTTCAAGAAAGTTTTCTTCCAAGAAAAGCGTCTCAGGGGAATGAATCGTTTCTTATAAAACCACACACACTTATAGATCCAGAAAAATTATAGATAACATCAGAACGGTAATCACTGAGGATAACAATGAGACCTATGAAAATTATTTATTAATGATAACATTACAGTGACTCAAATGTTAATAATTCCATAGTAATTACGAGCGGCAATAAACTGAACTGTCTGAAATAACTTAAGTTTAACCAAGGTATGTAATCTTCAAAATACAAACCTTTATAGTGGACACATGCTCGTATAAAACATCGGATAAGTACTAGAATAGAAATACAAAAACAACTTTTCTGCAAAAACCTGTGACACACACGAAGTATTCAGACGTGTGTTGAATAAAAACCAGAACAAGCTAAAAAAAGGAAATAAATGAAAATTGTTGTGAAAGGATACGCTGATGACGGTACACGACAGGAGGAGTTCGTGGATGATCAGGCTTCTTTATGAAATAATTTTCTTCGTCCTTCGAGAACTTTAGGCAATAAATTTGCGTTTAGGGTATGGTGTTGAGGTTTCTTGTATCCAAACGAAACCTTAGCTGTCAAATCAAAGATGTCATTGTCAAGTTGACTTAATAAAAAGAGCGGGACAAAGAGTAAAATAATATAATAGAGCGGGGTGAAGGCTTGCAAAACAAAGACCTTATACGTATTTCTTACTACTAGACTGTGTACCAAAAATGTTTGTATAGCTAAAATGAAATCTATTACCATATATCTAGGTTAGCTATTCCCTTATAAGCGGTAGCTAATCAAAAGCGGTCCTGAGCGAGAGGGTGCCCGCTGGTAGTGTGTCCTTGTCTGACATCTTGCCAGCTCAACTAATCATTGGGTTTGGTAGAAATGGTAGACAATTTTATATTTTCTTTTTTATGTAATACCAAAACGAACGAATAAAAATATATTTAAATACGTTTCAAAGTCTATGAAACTTTGAAGCGTATTTAAATATTTTTACAGTTCCATTAAATTATCAATTCATTGTATTTAAAAAATAATTTATTAATACTGAGTAAGAGTAGTACTTTTAAATGTTTGGGCCTGGTAATACTAAATGTAGGACCACCAGGTTTGTGAAGTTTTTGGCGGGTTTTGTTCGAGTAAATTCAGCGGCTGTTAATATTATTCGCAAATTGATTCCTAGTGGAATAAAATTGGTGAAGTTAAGTTTCTCAACTGTCTACGCAACTGGACATTAAGTGAAATAATTGAGATCCTTTGGGGTATTTCAAAGCATCGTCTGAAGACTGCAGGATCATCTCACGCCTCTCCTTAATGAGCTTGAGAGTAAGATCAGAGAGCTTTTTGTTCCTATCTATACGATGGGTCTTGAAGAACAAGACTTATCCAGACTTGGGATTTGAGGGTTATCGAGTCCCCCCCCTCTCTTCGAACTTCAGATAACCCTATAATACTCCATCGTAAACTGCTCAATTTCTCTTCGAGTTCGGTGATCTTATCGTCGGTCCGGAGTCCGGAGTGTGCACGTGTTGTACGTTGCCAGGTCCTGTCGTCGGTATTTGTTGGGGTAGCCGGATCTCGTCCGAGATTCTTTGCACCCCTTGCCATACCTTAACCTAGATCGCTACCGTAGTCGAGGGTAGGCAGGCTGCCGGGCACTAAGGGCTATGTTTTATTTGTGCTATTCATGGGGAGTGCTTTGCAGGCGGGTTGGCGATCCCAGTATGGTTGTTACAAATGCACAGAGAACGCTGCTGCCCATTCTCTGGTTTGTCCCTTAGTCGCCTCTTATGACACCAATTGAAATACATTGGCTGTTGAAATTCTTTATGCCCGACACCATACGGTAAGTGATGTAGATTCCAAAAAATATACACACGTTTCTTTTTTTTTCTTGAATTTGGTAGGTTTAGGTAGCGTAGTTAGGTAGAATATATACATATATCGGGATACTTACACTATCGTTTTTACAATCAATTTGTCCCGTGTTATGTTTGGTCATGGTCACCTCATAAGAAAGTGACACACTACCAACGGGAGCCCTCTCGCTCGGACCGTTTTTTGCGCCATAGTGCACAGTCTAGTAGTAAGAAGTATAAGGTCTTTGTTGCAAAACGACACGATTTAAAATGACGTGTTTTATTTATTCCAATACTGAATATTACCATAACACCAATGCCACAATTAGTACCTGATAATATCCTCAAGAAAGAACATCCAGAGATTCGGCGACGGACGCTGAGCGCTCGTGAGCGTGCTGGACATATGGTACACATTTGTTGTAGTTGATCGTAGATATATAGGGAACAATGTTATGTCAATAATAATATAATAAAATTAAAAACAATTAATTAATTTAAGAACAGTTTAGCCAATAAAAAGATGAACTGGATCCTTCATTAGTTTCCATGGGTTTTCTGTATTATAAGTTTCGTTGTTTCAGGTATGTGTTGTTATTACATTTTATAACGTGTAACACAGAGGTAATTGTACTTCTCTATTCAAATATAACGATGCCTAACATTATTCACCTCGCGTATCTTTTGATACAGTACAATTTCACATGTCCAGCTCTATTTGAACTGTTTCACGTACTCTGCTCGCTTTGCTGTTTCACGTGCTCTGCGGTCTGTTAGTGTATTCCTAAAAGCACAAACGTGCTTTGATTTATTGCATTAATTTGAAATAAAATGCGTGGGTCTACAAAATTTGAAATTTAATTTAACTTGGTATTATTCAGAATTGTATCTAGCTTGTACAAATAGGATATATATCTCAAAATTAAAAAATACAAGCTTTAAAAGCATTTGATGCCTATTTAAGTGTATTTATAGTAGCTTTGTACTAAGTTTGATTTATTATACGTTATAGGGATAAACGTTCGTGATTAAATGCGGAGGCTTCAGACCCTAGGTTTCATAAATGGATTCTCAAAATAATCAACTTGGGTTCAAAATACTAATAGGTAAACCAAGAATTTTAAAGAGCGTTTATGATGATTAATTCAGTCACAACTATTGAGCTGGCATTGTTTCAATCACACAAAATAATAGAAGGAAAATAATCAATATTATTTACCTCTTAAGAACTCTTTAAGAAATAGTTTCTCATAACCTCGTTAGTTAAACAAAACCCATTGACCATTTTTGCCTTTATTACCCAGTTAGGTTCTATAGTGTGTGAACCCCCTGATGGCATGTATCCTCATCGTAAAAGCCACAACCGCACTTTATTTAAGCTGTATTTAATAGGACAGCTCGCCATTGTGCATCCATTGTGTGATATACAGTGTGGTAACATTACTGGATAGTATGGAAAAGTATTTTGTGAGCTAAATGGTAGATTTTATTACATATAATAATTATGGTTCTTTAGATGGATCTGACGCAGAATGTCCCATTCGCAAAACGTCACAGTTAAAACGAATGTCCTATTCGCGAAACGTTTTATTCGCAAAAGGTCCCATTCGTAAATGGTCCCATTCGCAAAAGGTCCCATTCGCAAAAGGTCTCATTCGCAAAAGGTCCCATTCGCAAAATGTCCCAATCGCACAATGTACGATATACGAGTTTATGCGAATGGGACCTTTTGCGAATAGGACGTTTAGGGACTTTGTGCGAATGGGACATTATGCGAATGGGACTTTGTGCGAATGGGACATTCTGCGCCATCGGGACTTTTTGCGAATGGGACATTCTGCGTCAGATCCCTTTAGATAATTATTATAGATTTTGTTTTGCAGTTTAGTTGAAATTTTTCACTATTTTTCTCATAATAGAAGAATTAATTAAAAAAGAAGACCGACTTGGCCCTAATTAATCATAGATTACGCTACTAGACTGTAAGTCTCATCAGAAAGCTTACAGACACCCAAAGGGCAATGGAGAGGGCTATGCTCGGCATTTCCTTGCATTATCGAATCAGCAATGTTCTGAATGATCTGCAAGAGAACCAGGGTTACCGACACATGCCGAAGAATTGCTAAACTAAGTGGCAGTGGGCAGGGCTCATTGCTCGCAGAACGGATGGCCGGTGAGGCAGAAAGGCTGGAATGGCGACCGCAAACCGGAAGACGTTGCGTTGGAAGGCCTCCTGAATGACCTGGTGAAAATTGCGGGAATCCGCTGGATGCGAGACGCACAGAACCCGTAAATGTGGCGACGCTTGGGCCTATGTCCAGCAATGGACGTCTTTCAGCTGATATGATGATGATGATGACGCTACTCTGTGGAATAATAAATATAACTCAGATATATAGTCAGAATCTTGATTTCAGAGCCAACATAGAATTTTGCTCCCAACTCGGCAACTAAAACAATCCCTTTTACATGTCTCTAATTAGATGATATTATACTTTCAGGTTTGAGCCAGGATTTGTTATGACCCGCCGCGCGCCGCACAAAATTTGTTAGTCTAATGATGTCTAATAAGTTCTGAATACGACGAAGCCGGCATGGGTGTGTTCGTTAGGCTTCCAATAATAAAGTAAAAAATAAGTTTACCCTACCTCACGTTAGGCAGGTGAAAACTGATGTGCTGATAAAGGGCGAAGAATTGAATCCTGAAAATAGCACAGTATTCTTAGGTTTAACTTTGGATGCTAAGCTTCAGTGGGGCCCACATATAGATAAATTGTCAAAGAAGCTAAGCTCCGCAGCATATGCTGTTAGAAAAATTCGTAATTTAACGGACATAGAGACAGCCCGTTTAGTATACTTTAGCTATTTTCATAGTGTAATGTCGTACGGTATTCTGTTGTGGGGAAATGCCGCCGACATCCAGACTATCTTTGTTTTGCAGAAAAGAGCTGTTCGATCAATTTATAAATTAAGCCCGAGACACTCTCTCAGAGAGAAATTTAAGGAGATTAATGTAATGACTGTGCCTTCTCAGTATATCTATGAAAGTCTTTTATATGCCCATAAAAATATAAAATTGTTTAAAAAATACAGTGATATCCATAATATAAATACTAGGAACAAACACAAATTTGTAATACCTACAACAAGGCTCAAGAAAATAGGTGGGTCGTTTAGATGTCAATGTGTACGCTTTTATAATATGCTTCCAAGCCACGTACAAAATCTAAGTCTTAATAAATTTAAATCATTAATTAAACGTAAGTTGTGCCAAAAAGCGTTTTATAGCATTAAAGATTACGTTGAGGATAAAACGGCTTGGGAGTGAGCTGCTCCAATTAATTTAGTTTTTTTGTTTAAATATTTTGCACCATGAACTTTGTTATTTTTTAATTTATTTATTTCTTTTTATTTGTTTTCTTGCAATGACAAGAATATTTACTTTTTAAAGTATTATATTATTTTATTTTAATTATTGTGAATGTGAAGACTATGTGGATCATTATTTTGTTTTTTAATTTATCTTAGTTTTTAATCATGGTCTGGCAGTTTGATTAGTTTATGCGGCCTACCCGAATGTCCTTTCTTTGGTATTGTTCGTCGAATCGTTGAGCTCCTTACATTCTGAGTTGAGCTGCTCGGTTATTGACAAATGCGTGCACTGACTGGACAGGTCCACTCAATCTGGCTGGTTCTTTCCTCAAAAGACCATTTCAGACATCAGTCTACATGGTCTTCACATGATCAAACCAAGAATTTGTCAGGACTTTAAAAGAGACTGTGACCTCTGAGTTTGTTTCGGCCTTCCTTCTCAGAGTAGTAAGATAGGAAACGCCGACCTCATCTAGTTAAAAAAAAAATGTGTTAGACATGTAAAAGCGTTTGTACAAACCAACTTACAGAAATAAAATCATTTATCATAAAGCAACGCCAAACTCTTAGGTCAATTAATATCAATTAAGTTACTCGCTAATGTTTCTCCGTAAGTAAATGTACAGAAGTTCATTTGATGAGGAGGTGGCGTCGCCTGCTTAGCAGTTAGACTTATTGTGATTTAAACCTTTTTTTTGTTTACAGGGGAAACCTTCAAAAGGCGCCTGGACTTTTGGGGCAAAGACCAGAGAGTGTGGGATTTTTACCTCACTATAACCACCCCGGTGATAACCATCAGCACGTAGAAGAGGCCCCGTGACCTCTCAAAAGATCACCCCGTAGCCCCCTCTGTGCAACGCCTGTTAGGGCACATCCCTGGGAAGCCTGAAAAAGCGCCATCAAAATGAAGGGTTTTAAGAGGTGATTACAAAAATATATAATACTTGTATGTTTAAATGTACCTAATTCTAAAAAAAAATAACTAAAAAGGTTTAAATAAAAAAATATTTAAAAATAACAAAAAAACCTGACTGGTTCAAAAGCCAACTAAAAAAACGTAAACAAGAAGAAAATCATGCTGTGCAGTCGGAGGATATATCTGGT
Organism: Orthosia gothica; assembly: GCA_949775005.1. Taxonomy (NCBI): domain Eukaryota; kingdom Metazoa; phylum Arthropoda; class Insecta; order Lepidoptera; family Noctuidae; genus Orthosia; species Orthosia gothica. The sequence continues at coordinate 14,165,273 of OX459053.1, read as the reverse complement.
TTTGGTCAGCCAGCTCACGCATATGTATCCTCCGACTGCACAGCATGATTTTCTTCTTGTTTACGTCTTTTTAGTTGGCTTTTGAAGCAGTCGGGTTTGTTTTTGTTATTTTTAAATATATTTTTTTTATATTATTGTAACTATTATTATAATTTTTCTCTTTTTATTGACATTGATTTCTATTGATATTTACATTGACATTTATTTCTATTAATTTGTATTATGCAATTCTATATAATTTTTGTTTTATTGTCCAGGCTTATTTTATTTAATTATTGAGATTTAACTGGCTTGTTTTTTTTTATTACTTGCAAACATTTGTACGCCCTCTGGCATAACATAGCGCACTCTTTATTACCTGTATATACCATTATTATTGTACCTATGTTAAACAAATGAATAAATGACTTATGACTTATCAATCTTGGCATTCTATTAACTCAGTGTTTTGGGGCAAACCTAACTTAGTGTAATAAGTTAAATACATGGTAGCTCATCATCTATGTAAAATATTCAAAGACTTAATAGATAAATAATAAAATAAAATTCAATAGACCAATTTGCCTGATTATATTAAAGCTATTTCGTATTATATTACAGTACTGAAATACTTTTATCTTCAGTTTACTGTTCTAATTTATGAAGGCGGGCTGAATAATATTTTCAGCCCGTTTATGGTCACATAACAAAATGGTAGACGGGTATTACGACGATGAACCAACTTTTATTACCAAGCGACGGTTTATTAACAAACAAAAGTGATAAAATTAAAAATGCTGTTGAAGTCACGAAATCTTTTGGCAAAATGGTTGACTGTGGTTTAAAGTCACCTCAGGGAATTTCTTTTTAGTAAAAGCCACTTAACGAAGCAAAATAAACCGTTATAGGCACAGACCGTTAAGTTGAACGCAAGGGTTTTCTTCCAAACTGTTAACTTGAAATAATAATATAATAATAGATAAGCCAATAGCGCTATACAATGAAGATTCCTTTATGAAATGCGATTTAACTAAAAGACAAAAGGCAAGCGCTCTATCTGGAATCCTAAAAATATTTCGCTGCTAAATTCTAGAAAATCCTTTTTTAAATTCTAACATTGTAGGTAAATCTTCCACTGTGGAGCTTCCAAGATGGAGTATAAATATAAATGCCGTGTAGTAATTAGACTGCTCATATTGCTCATATTTACAAAGTTAGTTGCCTCAAATCACTCAACTCACTTTAGTCTCTTTCTTTTATTTTCTTTTTAAAAAAATAAAGAAAAGAAAGGTGCATTTAATAAACTAACTAAACATATTGCTACTTCTGTAGTGGAGCGTCTTCCTCGTTACAATGGGTTCTTTCTTTTGTTTTGGGTTCCGTACCAAAATGGTAATAAGGAACCCTTATGGTGGAACTCAGTCTGTCTGTCCGTCGGTCAAAGCTTGATATCTTAAGAACTACTACTGCTATCAACTTCAAATTTGGAACAGTTTTAAATGACGTTTGCCCAACTATTTTGCAAATAAGAAATAAATAAAAATATATACGTATATATATTTGCAACAGGTACTGAAATGGGGTCTTAAAATAAAAAAATGGTTATTAACAACATTACCTAGTGGGGCTACTAGGGCATGGGGTATCATAATATGAAAGAGCATTATTTTTTTAGGTGACATAGTTTTCGAGTTTTGACGGAATCTTAAAAAAAAATAGCGTTACGTCCTCCTTATCTTCTTCTCTCCGAAGTTTGCATAGAAGAAAATCTGAAATTACTCTATATGATAGAAATTTATGTAACAATTAAAGGAAAAATAAAATGATGTCTCTAAATAGCACACTTTTTCAGAAATCATCAACATTAACTACATTAGTTCCACTATCGGTCAAGAGATGGCGCTGACCTACAACTGCTATATTCTACACCGCAGTGTTAAAAATCTATGACGAATATAGGCCTCGCTGATGAAAATTTAAAAACATTTCACGTTTCACTACCAAAATATTCTCATTCCTGTCTGTACTGTCCGCCTGATCGCCTTTCCACCTGTCCATCTATCCTACTTTTGGAGGATTTCCTTAAATTAACACATCCAAAATGTTTATATATGATGGTACGGAACCCTCGGTGCGCGAGTCCGACTCGCTCTTGACCGGTTTTATTTTCCTAGGACTTTTTAAACCTAAGCCAGTTAAAGTAAATGCAATGCCAGTCTCAAGCTTCAAATATTAACATAATTATTATCGTCACTTGTCCGCTGTATGCGACAAAAAAAATAATTAAAATGCAAGTTTCACTTTCGTAGCCCTCTTAAGTGAAGACACTTCCGGTATAAATGTCAAATTTATTCAAGAGGGAGCCACTGCTGCAACTAAGCTTAACTATTTATAGCTCAAAAACGTGCACAGTCCCGGGTTTTTGTGTATAATATTTTATAAATATAAGCTTTTCTTTCCGCTCGCGTAGTATTCGGAACACGAAAACCATTAACAAAATTGCTTGATTTTTTTATTCTTGCATCGTAAAGTGCCGTTTTTTATCAAATAAGGATTTTTAATAATAAAACAAAATCTTTTTTTTTTTTTTTTAACAATATACATTTTATTACCAATCAAACGGTCCTTTGTTATTGTTTCAGCTTATATTTGTTTTCTGTTTCTTCATTTAGTGGTAAGTACGAAGTCCTCGCACGACCACCGAAAGTGAATCCTGCTAAACATACTATGCCATATAAAAACGGACCTTTAAGACTATGTCCATTCATTGTTTCGCCTCATGCCTTTTTTTTGCTTCCTGAAATCAGCAAATGACTTCTCCCGCTCTGGGTTTAGCGGAAGGGCGTGTCAGACTTTTATTGACTAAAACCCACCCGTGTTCCTTCAGTTGCTTGTGCCAGGGCCGCGGTAACTCTCTTTCAAATTTATCCGCGACCCAGACTTCGCCTTATTACTAGTCATAAAGGTGATGACGTATGCAAACGTACATAAAGCGCAAGGTCAATCATGAGTTGGTGTAATCCAAATTGTATCATCAGAACTATCGTCAAATCGGTTTGATTGTGACATTGACATTGACAAATTGATGACAATAGTTATTTGTGCAACAAGAGAGCAAAGTTGGTTTTTGCCGCGAGTGTTGATTTTGAATCCCGAGTAAGCGAAGGATTCTATATTTGAATCACGAGCGTAGCGAGTGATTCTAGGTTAGAATCCTGAGTGCAGCGAGGGATTCAAAGACACGAGATGCAAATAACTTTGGTCTCGTGTAGCACATACAACTTTTCACTTCAGCAGCGAGAACAAATAATCTAAAGGTAAAAAATACAACTTGGTAATATTTAAACCACATGTACCTATATTTGTAAAAATTAAAAGTAAAATTATTGCAGTTTTGCAAATTAAAAGTATCTACCAGTTTTGTTTGGAACCAATGGAACCGATATTGTTGTTTTAGCGACTTCAGTTTGAGTATTCACTGATTCGCTTTTTACATACTGCTTCAATTCTTCCGATGTTAAATTGCAGACATCATCACTGGATTCACTCATATTTATTTATTATTATTTTAATAATATCCAACGTGTATCGCACTTTGTAGCTAGCGAACAGAAGAAGAAAACAATTAAAAAAAAAAATTCTTTTTGTTCGCCCTTTCGGGCAGGCTAAGGTCTTGGACCATACCGCCTCGTCTTCAGTGCAATGGGGTTGTGAACGCAAAGCTCAGCCTAGATGTCGCTGGCGGCGCAATGGCTACTGTCAAATCGTTTTCGCTTTGTTTACATCTCGTCTTTTTTGTTATTTTTTGTGTTTAAACCGGTCCACCATCGCTATTGTTGTCATGTATAGTACCTGGAAGCTCAAAGAATTGAAGGAGGAACTAAAAAAACGCGGAGCAAGGATAACTGGAAAGAAAGCTGACCTTATTGAGAGGTAGACTTACAAATAATAAAATATTTTTCATCAGTGATATGCTCTAGATTTGGATATGGTTTTAGTTGTAACTTGTTAATTCTTACTTTCCTCACGGTAGGAAAATTTACGAAAAATGAGAGGACATTATTTGAATGATAAATTGTATTCTTTACGTTTTAGGTTAGAAGCTTATGACCGAAACTTTAATTTCGGGAATCAAAGCCCTCAAGCTTCTGAAAGCCAAGCAATTGACGTTCCTGCTGTAGAACGTTACCAAGACGTCAATAGCTCCACCATACTGCCGAAGATTACCAAGCAACATATTCAAACTTACTTTGACAGGTCAGTACTAACATCACTATAATCATTTCCAAATTTTCCAATGATACAGGTAAGTTTTGTGATAACCTTGTGCGGCCCTATTTTAACATAATGGTCTTATTTCAGATTCAATAAGAATATCAGTGACGCTGTAAGATTGTATGAATCAAGATACCTTCTTGTTTTACGTTCAACAAAATCCTGCGAAAATACATACTTAAAAGGTAAGGTTATTTTCACTAAAACTCATTTTAAAGTTGGTCTCTAGGATATAGTGTGGCTAGGTTACTTCTTCCACTTCTTGACAATAGTAAGATGAAGTCGATAAATTTTGATGTGTAAAGTAATTTGCTTATTAAACATGTCAATATTTCTTCCAGGTTATTGCAAGGCATCAATGAAACAGCTTCAATATGAAGTAAACATCAAGTTAAGTGATGATGGAATGCCTGAAAAAGCAAGCTGTGAATGTGCCGCAGGAGAAGGCAAAGAAGCCCATTGTAAACATATAGCTGTGGTACTTCTTGCAGCTGAAAATATTGTCCGGGAAAAAATAATACTCCTTCATGAAGTTTGTACGTCACAACTACAGACATTCCATAAGCCATCAAAAAAATATTATGCAACACCATTGCGAGCCTCCAGATTGCCATCCAAAAGAGATAAACATAATAGTGTTTACTCTCCATATTTAAAACAAAACCCTAATTTTGACAAGACTGCGTTTCAATGCAGGTTTCAGTCTTTGATTTTAAATTATCCACACTCATCAATGCCTCTTAAACAATTATATCCTGCAGCTAACCAACGAGGAATATGTTTTGATCATGATTATATGGAAAAAAAGGCAGTAGATATTTTTTTAGAATCCATTTATGTACAAAATGTATCTGAAAGAAGAATTATGGATATTGAAATCGAAACTAGAGGACAAAGTTCCAATCCAAAGTGGCATGATTATAGAAAAACCCACATTACAGCCAGCATTTTTCACACTGTGTGCCATTTGAAAAGTGAGACTTTAATTAAATATTCTAGTCAAATATTAAATAAGAATAGAGTTACAACAAAAGCCATGGCACATGGAATTATAAATGAAAAAGTATATGGAGATGTATGATCTAGTTGTAGAGGAATGTGGTCTATTCTTGTCTCAGGAAAGGCCTTATCTAGGAGCATCTCCTGATGGATTACTGGGATCAGAAACCATAATCGAAGTAAAATGTCCATATGCTTCAAGAACTCAAGACATAAGTCCTCATACCATACCATATTTACAATATGATGAAAATGGACACTTAACTTTAAAAAAAAGTAATATTTATTACTACCAAATTCAAGGGCAATTATATGTTACAAAAAGATTATTTTGCAATTTAATAATTTTTACTTTTAAAAGTTTAAAAGTAGTTTTTATTGAACGTGATGAAAAATTCATTCACAATATGTTGAAAAAACTGGAATATTTTTATCACAACCATTTTAAAAATGCTGTTATCAAGAAATATTTCTATAAGGAATAAGGGCCAGAGTTGCTTATTTTCATCAAATTGAATTTGGTGATGATGGCAGATTTTTGAAGATTTTATAATAAAACTAATTAATCAACATAAAAATCTTTTATTTCATAATATTTTCTCTAAAATTACAAAGCATAGCACAAACAAATAAAATTCTAGATGCTAGCGGTACATGATATGGGCTTAATTCACTTTTTAAAATCTTGTATGTTTTAGCTAGACCTATAATACGTTCTATATGAACTCGTTTGCTTGCTAGTTTTCGATCCTGTACTATTCTAACACCTGGAATTTGTGTCTTTCCTTTCAAAAACATTGGAATGTTAATTGTAATATCTTTTGGAGCAAAAATGTCCTGTACATTAAAACCTCTGTCTGCCATGATAGAATCGCCAGAATTACACATATTTTCAAGATTGGATCTTTCTATAATCTGTCTGTCACTGACGGAACCTCCATAACATTCCGAGACATATGATATTAAGCCACCAGGTGTAGCTCCAATCATAGCCTTCACAGTATTCTTATGTTTGTAGCTGCTGAATGTAACCTGCTGTGCTAAAGGATTCCCAGGCTTTGTGATGGGTATCTCTGTTGTGTCCACAATAATTCTTGTACTTTCGAAACCTCTTTTAAATGACTCTGGCATATAATATTGAACCAATTTTTTTGTGGGCCAAATACTTATTAAAGACCATATTTCATACATAAAATTTATCCATGTTATAAAAATGTTAGCAATACTAGTATAGGAAATACCAAATAAATATGCCAACTCTCTATCTGGTAAATACCTCCTTAGCTTAATCAGTGTTATCAACATTTGGTCACCAACAGAAACATTGATAACATGACTTTTGCTGTAATTTAAATTATTACACATGGGACTTAAAGTGTCTAATACCAGCATGAATTTTTCATAGCATTCTAGCCCAGTATAAAAATGAAGAGCCTGCTGATCGGCCCTCATAGCCTCTAGTGATACGTATCCCAAAGAACTACCACATTGAATGCCAACAGATACTGTTCTTGGAGTAACAATATTATCTTCCGAGGAGCTCTCTATAGTAGATTTCTATTTCAGTGCTTGTAGATGGTTCCGGAATACTTTCCTCCACAGTTCGCTGTGTAGAGGGTTCTGGAATATTTTCCTCTTCAGTTGGCTGTGTAGAGGGTTCTGGAATACTTTCCTCTTCAGTTGGCTCTCTAAAATCAATTCTGCGTCTGATTCTTTCCAAATACCGAAGGCTTCTTGATGTAGGTGTTGTTGACTCCCGGGTGGACCAAGGGAATATGCTTGGTACAGTCCCCTTTTTGAGATATATACGTATTTGAGGATTGCCTGAAAAACAACAAAATATTGACAAATGATCATATTTTTTTGACGTAAGTAGGTAAGTACAAGAGATTATAAGACTTTCACGCGTAAACTGTAGTAAAGAATCACATCGGATATATGTTGATTGGTTTATTTACATAAACCTACAGGACACAAACATTCAAACACACTTGATTTTGGAACCTACCTACAAGCTAGTTAACATTGAAATTATCCAGTGATAACAACAAGTCTATCTGTAATACTATTACTAATGATTGAAATCAACACAATAAGTTATTAACTCACCTGTATATACTGACTCTCCTACATAATCAGATTCTTGGAAATGATTTCGACATAACCTGCTATGCCGCGTCGCTACAAAATTTTTGCGTTGTATAGCCCTTTCCCACTCTTTTTTTAGAGTTGTATCTTTGGGAAATAAATGAACACCGGGGTTGGTGCATCCTGGTACAGCACAGAGAGGCATATTTCGAGAAAATCTAAATTTACTGAATGATAGGTTATAAAATGTATGGAATTGACAGCTTTCTATAGCCATAGCGACGATACGCCACCTATCGTGATAAAATGGCAGTTCACATCCCCATTTTAACATTCTTTAGTATGCATTAGAATACGGGTGTAACAGATTCTAATGGTTTTTGGAGTATTTGGCAGCAAATTGTATCGAGTCAGCCTTCCCAGTAAGCTTTGCGGAGGTAGTCAATACTACAATAAAATTCTCCGCTCCACTATCCTGAGATCGCTTCTGTCAATGATTTCACATATTGTCCAGTTGCGTAGACAGTTGAGACACAAAACTACACCAATTTTATATCACAATATCCACTAGGAATCAATTTGCAAATAATATTAACAGCCGCTGAACTTCACTCGAAAAAATCCCGCCAAAAACTCCGAAAACAATAAAAATGTAAAGCCCGCTATTTTTTAAAGATGCGTTCGGAAATTGCACTATTACTAAATTATTCTGTCACAATAAAGATTGTTAAAACTTTAAATAATTATGTAGATACATGATAAACTTCGTATTTTTACTTCAACATATCTTTATTTGATTATAAAAAAATATAATTCGATTATTAAGAGAAAAGTATAATAATTACATTTAAACCTTGATTTGAAATTTTATAGATGACGTGTTTCCGAACGTTTTATTGTTGGTTTCTTTTTTGAGCCTATTATATATGGAATTTGAAAATCGAACTTCGAATCGACTTGTTTCTATCTCTCGCTCTTTTCGTATCGAAGTGAAAGTGACAGAACAAAGTGAAGTTCAAATCTTTCGAATGTTGTGAGTAGACCCAGCACTGACTCGGCATTTAAAAAAAATTATTAAAAAGTTACTTTGTCTCACGCTCGCAGCAAAATCGAATTTTGCTCACTGTCTTTAAGCAGCAAAACCTGCTTGTTTGAGGTGCTGAGGTGAAAATGTATTTTTACTGTGGATCGACCTTTTATTCTTAGCCCTCATTCGCTTGGGTGCAAACATTCAACTGTAGGAGGTGATATCTTATATAATAATTTGTTGAAGAACGTCCATAGCAATTTTTTTTCAAAAGTATTTAGTGCTGCCCGAGATCTAGCGGTCTATAAATAAACTTTATTTACTTTATGTTTAGGTAATTCACAAAGTACTTCACATACTGCAAGCTAATCAACTTGAATCAGAATGTTAATATTGTTACTTCCGCGTTAACTTTTTTTTTTTTTTTTATATATTATAGGCTCGCGCTTGACCACTATCTCACCTGATGGTAAGCGATGATGTGGTCGGTGAAGCACGCTTGCCTAGAAGTAACCTATTCACTCTTGACTTAAAGACTCCTAGATTGTAGCTATCGGGAAACACAGACTCCGGCAGGGAATTCCACTCCTTAGCTGTACGCATAATGAAAGTATTTCCAAAACGTTTAGTGCGTATGGGTGGTATGTCTACCATGTAGCGATGTAACTTCGCTAATTATCTTACATGCCCTCGTATTTAAGCAAAATTTTCGCCTGTTTATTCGAAATTACTTTCATTAATTATATTTACATTTAACACTTCTTGAAAATTTAATTATTATCTTAAAATTAACGTTATTTTGTTAAAATGTATGTTACGCATTGAACAAAGATCGTTAATAGGTAATAATATAATATTTGTCATAAAGATAGCACTGACTTTTTTAATTGCTTAGGTAGAAACAATTTAACGAGCAATATAATGTATGTTTACCGTAACTATAAAAGTGTCATTCTGTATATATATATTATTATTATTATGGGCTTGCGCTTGACCACTATCTCACCATATGGTAAGTGATGATGTAATTGAAGTTGTAGCACGCTTGCCTAGAAGTAACCTATTCACTCTTGACTTAAAGACCCCGATGATACGTAGGAATCGGAAAACACAGACCCCGGCAGGGAATTTCACTCCTTAGTTGTACGGATAATGAAAGTATTTCCATACCCATATAAATTCTTAACACTTTGTAAGCCCTTATTTTGACCTAAACGAGGGTAAGCAAAATATTACAGTGAAAAATATAATAGGTACCTTAAACCTTGGAAATAGGACACTTCGGCAGCGATAAAGTCTATTCATTCTGTGTAGGTACAGCTAACTTACTGAAACTAAAACACAAAGCTGAACCCAAAACTCGTTACTCATACCATAGACTTTCAGCACGCAATATAAAACGTTCCGAACAGCGTCCGTTATAAACCAACAAATTACAAAATATCATCACACCGAAGTGTCGGCAATAAAATTATGACATCGTAAATTAGTCGGATGTCGGTGTTATCCGAGCATGCCGTCAGCATAATCCTGCCTTAGTAGGCTATTACGGTATCTAGTTACAGATAGACGAACGTTGATCAAGCGAGAGCTTGACGAATAGCTAGCACTTGACAGAGAAACAATTGATGAGGTAGCGATGAGATAGTGTATACCTACATTGTTGTATGGATTGAAGAGTTGATAGGAAACATGTTTAATGGTGTTTTACAATGGACATTGCCGTTGTAAAAAAAAAACATGTTTATGTAATTTGCTCGAATTCCTTTCTAATTTTTCGCATTTTATTTGAGTAACAAACAAATGCATGTCATGTTTATTTACCGTCACTCTTGATATCATCCAGTATCTACCCAGTAAACTCCTCTCACCATGTAATGTCTGAGGCTACACCAATATACGGAAATGTTAGAGCTGCTTCTCACTGAAAAATAATGTTGTTTTAGTTGCGAACAGTCGTGCTGATGCTGTATTTGAATATACTGTATTTTTTTACAATTTGGAAAATTTACTGCAACTTTTCACAAGTTTTCCACTTACAAATACAAAGAAAAACTCTATAAACAAGTAAAATTTCAAAATTAAGAAAAACCCCGACACATTTATCTTGCGAAAACACCCCGATTCAAACAGTAAAACGCCCATAACTTTTGAACGGCTGATCCAATTTTATTCAAACATAGCTAAGAACACTCTCGATAAAGTCACCTTTCAAACAAATAAAACTAAATTAAAATCGGTTCATCCATTTAGGCGCTATGATGCTACAGACAGACACACAGATATTCAGATACACAGATACACAGACACACAGATCACAGCAACACACGTGAAACTTATAACACCCCTCTTTTTCCGGCGGGGGTTAAAAAGAAAGGCTTCTGGTAAGCAGTGGTGACCTAGTGGTAACGGCCGCATCTTATAAGTTGTAGGTCGTGGGTTCAACCTCAAGCAGACGCTTTACTTTGTGTAAATTATTTCATCACCACTGCTCTTAAAACGGTGAAGGTCATCGTGAGTAAATCGGCGTGATCTAGAAACACAAATTCGAAGACATATGTCAACCACCAACCCGCACTGGATCTGCGTGGTTGATTACGGTCCATTCCCTCTCACAGAGAGGAGGTATGTGTCCCAGCAGGAGCATTAAAAGGTTGATGATGATGATGCTGCTCCGAGGCAAATACCCAGCATTACATAGCAATCACTGGAGGTCAGTTATGTGCAATAATACTAACATCGCGGGTCAATGCGTTTTGTACCTATCTTCTTACAATCTTGAAAGAAAGAGAGATGTTCGAGTAAACTTTTAAACGCCTGTTGTGTTTTTATTTGGAACTCGGTGTCAAAAAACGAAGACGAAACCAGAAACCCTTTCGTAAAAAGTTTTGTATGTCGCCTATGGCAAGTAATAACGTGTGTCTTAAGAGTTGAATTCAAGTATTAGACATACCAAGCTGTTTTGTTTGTACCACGGAAGATAGTAATTCTAAACCAAATTCCAAACATTTGATTAACTTGATAAAACAACAAATAGTTTCTCAACATTTGTTATACTTGTTCATTCACCGCACTAATCCAAATTGTAATGAGTGAGACCACATTGAACCGCATACAAACAAATAAATTGTAATAGCTTCTCCCTCTCCTTCACCCACCCTTTCAATAATTCCGCATTTAATTCGCGTTCGTTCTTCTGTAACTGTTTTTAAAACGAAAAGCAGAATGTTGCAAAATGTACCTCAACTTAGTATTTAGTAATTAAATATCTTCCGAGACAGAAAGATGATTATTAAATTCCAGCAGAAACTGAAAATGTTTTGGAATATTATTGGAATTTGTTTGTTTTAATTAACTTTCGGTTAACCTTAATTTACAGCTATAAAAGTTACTTTGAGCAGCCGTGAACTTTCTTGGAATTTGGAATCTCAAGTTGGTAATGTCTCAGTGGATACTTACTACCTATATATCACATTGCAGATTTGTGAATTTGTAAACAAGCAACAATAAACAGTATGAGTTGTTTAAGTGGGCGTCAATGGCCGAATCCGAAAAAATGAGGAATAGCCGCAAACAGGTTATGAGATATGAGGTATCATTGTTTTTTTTTTTTTTTTTTTTTTTTCCTTTGTTGTTGAATTAGGTATTTTACCTATGTTTGTAATATTTGTAAGTATGTGAGAACCATGTTCCTACTTATCAAATTAATTAATCGTCGCATCATCCTCACATATATTAATGTATGTACGTATGTTAATATTGTAAAACACCAGTTTTTTTTTTTTTTAAGAGTAAGTATGGAGTTTCTTGTGCGTTCTTCTCCATAACAATCTACTTTCCGAATGCACGGTAGAATAATATTTTTTTTTTTTATCTTGTTTTTTTTTTTTTACTTTTTAATTTTTTTTTTATTACTTTTAATTTTTAATTTTAATTTATGTGACGTTCAAAAGTGCCGTTTATTGGCCTAATTGAATAAATATATTTGACTTTGACTTGAGGTTTTTTGAAAAAAAAAAAATTACTATACTATTCGATAGTGTCGCTAATAAGGATCAAATTCTGGGAATTAATGGCATATGGCAAACTTAAGTAGAAGGCTAATCTTTAACAAAATACTTATTTTTCCTACGTTAAGTAATTTGATCAGAATTTGATCCTTATTAGCGACACTATCGAATGGTGTACGAGTAATAATACAGCATGTGTTTTTTATTTCAAAATCAACCGGTTCGATTCTTGGCTAGGAATATTGATTTTTCAAAAATCCAATGATGCAGTTGTAGTTTTCATCAAAATCGGCCTCGTGACTACTAAATAAGTTTCAGATTTGGCCATCCACGCCCACTTAAAAAACTCACGCTGTATAGCAATAATAGTTTTATAGTTACAATTATGTAGAAATAAAATTAAGGGGCGTACACATAATGTGTGTTTATGTTAATCCGGCCCGTTCTCCGGTCGTTTTACATAATGCCCGGCTAATCACCGGCGGATATTCCGGTTCACCCTCGCTCCATCAGCACCGGCTGCTATCAGGCATTACGTTAACAGGGCAGTTGCCGAAATGTATTATAATTTAGTCGGAATGATTCTCTCTATAATTTTAGAAGCTTATTATATAAATGTAGAATATATATAATGGTGTTTTTAACTACCTTGATTTTAATTAATGTGGCGTTCTTGGTTCACATATTACAATTAAAATATAATTCTTAATAACTGTTTACATGATTTAATGGTTCTTTGATACTCTGCACTTAATCATGGACATTTATATGATGCTTCCAAGTGCCTGAAGAAGGCTACTCTTTATACCTATTCGTTCATCATCATCATCATATCAGCCGAAAGACTTCTACTGCTGGACATAGGCCTCTCCCAAGCATCGCCATGTTGATCGGTCCCGAGCGTTTCGCATCCAGCGGGTCCCCGCAACCTTCACCAGGTCATCGGTCCACCTGGTGGGAGGCCTTCCAACGCAACGTCTTCCGGTTCGCGGTCACCACTCCAGAATCTTTCTGCCCCATCGGCCATCCGTTCTGCGAGCAATGTGCCCTGCCCACTTCCACTTAAGTTTGGCAATTCTTGGGTACTATTCGTTACCAAAAACCTAATAAAATAATTTGAAATCTTAACCATGTAGGTACCATACTCATAATAATATAGAAACAACTATTCAATATTGCTTTGTTAATAGGTAATACCGAAATATCAATACGACTTTCATGGTCTCGCTTGGAGCGAATCTAGTGACGCATCATGTCCATCCAAAGGTCGTCTGTAAGAGATTGCCCTGTGGCATAAGACCGCCCATTGTACACTTGCTTTTAAAAATGTTTGTCCTGTACATAATATAGTTTTATGACGTCACATAATATGTGACGATACAGCAATAAATTTCTAGTGTGGGGCAACGTTTTTTAAAAAAGAAGGAGAAGATGTTTTAACAAATAAATAAAGGCTTATCCACGAGTGACTCCTTTCTTCATCCACAAGGAAAGAAAGAAGGATGGTCTTGGAGTGACAAATAACGCATTTATATTTTTAGCTGCAGGCCTTAGTGGCTTTGTTAGCAATGTATTCGTATCCATGATAACATCATTCATAATTATAACGTTGTTTTACTGAACATTAAAAATAAAACTTGTTATTTTAGAACCTACTATAATAATACATCTAATAACATACAGTTCCTCTTTGTCTCTTAAATAAACCTACATTCTGACCTAAGAATTCAATTTAGAAAATTGAAATACCCGTGGTCCCAAATTGTGAAGTTATGCAGAGACAGGTGACATAGAGCATTCGTTGATGGAATGTGTCCGGTCAATCAGTCAGCTAGACTGCTGCAGTTAATTGGCAGTTCAACCGTTCCGGTCATATTGCCAGTTCAAAAATGTTTGTCAGACTTAACATGTGAACTATATTCGGAATATACGTAATTGGTCTTATAAAGAACCAAATAAATTAACAAGATTGATTTCTATTTTACATTGCAATCATGTAAGATTAATTGGTTTCGTATCACAGCTGTACCATACAGCGTTATTCAGCGCACGTCCCGTTTTCATATTAGGGATCAGTCACACTTGTGCCTCGCTGTTTATCATACAACCAACTTATTACATGCTAACAAATACAGGCACCGAGAGTAGTAAAAGTAAGGTACGGAAAAGCTAGGGAGATAGGTAAGATATACAATTGTTATACACAAGGTTTAAAATGGGGGAAAATGAACAGCAGAATCTGCTTTGGGAAGAACTTAGGTCTTTCGCCATAGTGGTGTGACAGACGAGAAAAACTTTCCTGTTTGTCATACTGGTGTGATATTCTGGTGTGACTATGAATCAGCATTCAAAATATCCAAGGTAGTCTGTTCTTAACCTTAAGCCTACTTGATGCAAAGCTATTGCATATCACAGACTGTACGGCGAATGCGCTCAGGAGGTGTGGTTTATCTACAAGTAGGAGTACGTTTAAGCGTTACCGACTGTGTATCACCTTTGTGTGTGCGTCGGAATTATGGATTATATTAATATTATTCATATTTATTATACGAAAGAAAGAAAGAAAACTAGTTTATTTTGTACACATAGATACACACAATGTAGGTACATTTTTTTTTATTTTATTTGTTTATAAATTAATTTAATTTTAAAACAATTACATACATAGTGTGCCCCGCGGCGGCGCTAAAAAAGTCCATTACAGCTATATATGAATTAGGATCGCGTTCTAATTGGGACTACTTTTGATCAACTACTTTTGGTGAGATAGTGGTAAAGCCTATCACAAAAAAAAACAAGCTGGAAATTAGTAAAATTTATGAGATGATGAGGCTTTTATGTGGTACACGAAACATAAGTGCAGTTATTAAGTATACATTTGATGACTTTCTAGTGCGTGTTAAATAAAACGCCTCATTTATTTCTACACCCGTATGCATACAATTCCTTATACAAAAATACGTATTCATAAATACTTTGTATTCGGTTAAAAAAATAAAAATGGAACTAGTTTTACAATGTTTATTGTTTCGTTTACAGATAATGTTTAAGAAACTTGTTTGCATCAAGAAATTGCAATGCAAAATAACGATGAATTGATAATGTCGGCAATGTCTGCGATTGGCAATTGGTTTACTATGCAGGGGCCTCATTGTAATCGATTTGTATGCAATCGAATACGAGGTGCTACGAACTGCTAAGACGTGCTACGAAACGCTACGCCGTCCGCGTCTTGCTACGAGCGGTCGATACCCATAGCACGAACCAGTCAAAATGATCACAACTATGTTTTTTTACCAATACATTAAATAATTTCATATGTTCTGTTTTTAAACGACTTACCAAAAAGGAGGAGGTTCTATGTTCGACATTATGTTTGTTTTTTTTTTATGTTCACAGACCGATTTTGAAAGTTATTTCTTAGAAAGAATATGTTTCGAAATTGGTCCCATTTTAATTTGGTGAAGTACTGATGAAGAACTTCGAAGACGTACAACAGAACTCTTTAATAAATAACGACAAATCTCTCGGCATTGCTGCAATCGCATGTCTGTTTATTGTTTATACCATTTCATAACATAAAATCACGCCAGTACGCTCTTAAGGGGTACGCAGATCTCTCATTTCACCGGTTATGTTCAAGTTTCATGATTTTCGGGTAATCTATTCTGGCGTTAAGACTTACTAAACAACTTGACTTTTAGGTAGGTACAACTAAAAAGTGCAAATAAAAAAAAATATACTACCGACTTCCAAATAAGAAAACTACAAAGTTAAAAATAACTTTATTTTTGGAAGTCGGTGTCCATAACGCAAAAAAATGGCATCTACGAAAGTCACCGATTTCCAAAAATAAAGTTATTTTTCACTTTGTGGTTTTTGTATTTGGAAGTCAGTAGTATTTTTTTGTAAAAAATATTTTCATTTTTTTTATTTATTTATGGATTTGGCTATTTCGACAGTTTAGAATTCTTCAGAAGTTCTGGACAAGTGGCATTCGATGTCAGCGTTGATCACGTGATTTTTCGATATCGCTTGTCAATCCCATACAATTATGACTTTTTGATAATCGCTATCGCCACGCTTTTGATGATAGAATGACACTTGTCTAAGGTCTCAGGCATAGATAGTTATCAAAAAGTGTTGGGGGTTTCGTCCGTTTTTAACCGCCGCCGGAAAAACAGGGGTGTTATAAGTTTCACGTGTGTTGCTGTGTATCTGTGTGTCTGTCTGTGGCATCATAGCGCCTAAACGGATGAACCGATTTCGATTTAGTTTTTTTTGTTTGAATGGTAATTTTGTCGAGAGTGTTCTTAGCTATGTTTGAATAAAATCGGTTCAGCCGTTTAAAAGTTATGGGCGTTTTACTATTTGAATTGGGGTGTTTTCGCAAGATAAATGTGGCGGGGGTTCTTAAAATTATGAAATTTTACTTGTTGACAATCGCTATAATAGAATGTCTCTTGTCTAGGGCCTCAGACAAAGATAGTTATCAAAACGTGTTGGTGGTTTCGGCCACTTTCAGTTTATTTTCTACACTTTATATGTTTTCAGTGGTGGCCCAGTGGTATCAGACGCGACTTACAAGTTGTAGATCGTGGGTTTGAACCCGAGCAGGCGCTTTACTTTATGGAAATTATTTCATCACTACTGCTCTCAAAACGGTGAAGGAAAACATCGTGAGGAAACCGGCATATCCTAGAACCAAAAATTCGAAGACATATGACATCCACCAACCCGCACCCGCGTGGTGGATTATGGCCGATTCCCTCTCTTACAGAGTGGAGGCCTGTGTCCCAGCAGTGGGAAAATTAAAAAGCTGATGATGATGATGATACTGTTTTTCAGCAGTAGATAATAAAAGGCTCGTACTGATTTCAACGATGAAATTGACTTTTAAAATCATTTAACTTGACATTAGATACCTAAAGGAAAATTTTACTTGATTATTCTCATAAGGACTTAGTTCCTGGGTGACCATGCTCTGCTCGGGTGAAAATAGAGAAAACGAGCTAGCTATAGCTGGATCGATTTATCGGCCCCGAAACCCTCTACATACAAAATTTCATGAAAATTGTTGGAGCCGTATCCGAGATTCAGATTATATACAAGAATTGCTCGTTTAAAGTTATTAGATCTGAACCTAACAAAGAACAAGTGAGCTATGATCGAACTCCAGTTCACGTCACAGTCAGCGAATATCAAAATAAGCGCAATATTAACAAGCTGACAATCATAAACAATTGTGGTTTGAGACCACAAACAAACAGATTGCGGCTTGCGATCTCTAATCTGAATGTCAAAACAATGCCATCGAGTACACTAGACTAGATGAAATTAAGCATTATTTTTATTACAAGCTTTTTTCGTATTCTTCTCAGCAAACTTTTCATTTCATACCTATATCTTGGGCTGTCCGCCATATTGGATTTAGAATGACGTCACTTAGCTAACCATGCATTGTCATCCAAACTAAACGTGTATGCAAAATTACATCTTAATCGGTAGAGGATAACTGCTTTAAAATTCAGTTGCAAGATTTGATCCGAACACACTTACATACATACATTGCAAGTTAAATAAAAGCTTGTAAAAAAAAACAAAATTATTTAGTTATATTTTTTCGAATGAGGTACATTTAAACATATTAGTGTTGTATATTTTTGTAATTGCCTTAAAACCCTTTATTTTGATACCCTACATGACGGGACTGGAAGAAAAAAAATATTGAGCTCCCACAATATGGCGCCCGAAAGCCTCTTAAAGCCTCAAAAATTAGCTATTTTACCATTTTAATGTAGCTAGTGACACTCGCAGGGTTAAGACGAATCGATTGACGTACGAATCATAAGTCATAAGTCATTTATTTCAGAACAATATACATTGTGTAGAAATTTTGTAAAATAAACAAGTAGGTACCATTATAACATTCCGATCGATAAAGAAAGTAAAAAAAAAAAACTAATATAAAATGTAACAAATTCAAATTAATAATCAAGTTCATTCCGTTTACAATAATTAATAATAAAAATAAAACGAATTGTGATAAACATCAAGAAACATTGATCAATGATACAATAATTCATTTTAAAGTTTGAGTAAATCAATAATAAAAATACAATGTCAATGGTACAAAAATAAAATACAAAGAAATCAATAAAAGTTCAATATATACCCATTAATTAAACAATAATAAAAATAAAATGTCAAACATAAAAAACATTGTTATAAAATAAGTCAATAATATGTCATTAGTAGTCTATGAATAACAACAGTAAAATAAAATGTCAAAGATAAAAAAAAATATGACAAGAGATCAATAATAGTGTCATCCAATAATATAATCTATGAATAATACAATAATAAAAATAGCATGCCATTATAAAAATATCAATATTATGTCAAATATACGACAAAAAAGTTCATAATCAAAAATATTTAATTTACCATTTCAAATTCATTCAAATTTAGACCTATAATAATTACGGTTGTTGCTTATCATCAAGGAACTCATCGATGCCATAATAGCTTTTCCTCAATAAATATGCCTTCAATTTGTTTTTAAATAAGTTAACGCTATTAATGCTTTTAAATTCTAAGGGTAGCCTGTTAACCAAATCGGCCAACGCGTTTGCGCTCTGGAACGCCATATAGGAACAAACATACATACCTACATACATAGACTGATGAACACATTAACCTCCGAGAATCGAGTCACAAACGATTATTTGTACGAAAGTGGACCATTAGATCGCAAGCAAAAGAAAAGAGCGCATAATTGTGGTATTAATTAAGTGAGGGACGGTATTGTGCGGTAGTGTTGTGTGTAGCGGAGATAACAAGTTATGGGGAGGTTTTGTTGTGCGTGAGAGCCTTTCTATTAACACTTACTATAAACTATTACGGCGTGAAAGTATTTTCTTCCATCGTTCCGGCTGCTCAAGATTTATGTTTCGGTTGGGTTTCACGTTTAATATTCGTGAGGCTGATGTGGTAACTTGACTTTCATTTTAAAATAATATGTAAAAGTAAAATGAACAAGGGCGGATTTGGTAATTTGTTTTGTAAACTAATTTATGCTTGCATTATCAGAATAAGGTTTTCGTTGCCCGCAATAAATTAGAATTTAACTTAATTTTTTTTGTATCTTTGCCCCACACTAGGCATTTCTTTCTGTGTCGTGGGAGCGTTTACAAATATTTAAACTCACATACACACGACACCCATATCCGGAACAACTATCTGTAGGCCATACAAATATTTGTTCCGTGCGATAATCGAATCCGCGACACGCAGCGCAGCAGTCGATCGCTCAACCAAAATTGTATAATAGGCCCAAAACATTTGTTAGCTTTGAGAGAGTGTTATCTAAATACCTTTACGAAAATATTGCTCATTAGTAGACCACAGAATGTTTCCAAATCAATGAAGACCGTTTGGAAGATTAAAAATTCGAGTAAACACATAGATAGGTACCTACTTGAACAGTTGTTGTTTTTAACCCCCGACGCAAAAACGAAGAGGTGATATAAGTTTAACGTGTCTGTGTGTGTCTGTCTGTCGTATCGTACTTCCCGAACGGATGAACTGATTTTGATTTTGTTTGTTTGAAGTTGACTTTGTGAAGAGTGTTTTTTCTTTCAATTGATTGGAATTGGTTGACCCGTTCAAAAGTTATCCGCATTTTACTTTTTGCATCTGGGTTTTTTCGCAATAATTACGAGTTTCGATACATTGTTGACTGAAGCGTGTCTACTACTAGGTATATTATATGTAGTTTAAAAAGCATGAAATAAAATTAAATTTAAAATCCTCCGACACAGAAACTTCTAAAAAGCAAAACATAAACCTCGTACTCGCGTCGGGGAACCACAAAGTAAAAAATTAAACTGCTGTAAACGTTGGCGGTTCCCCAACGCGAGGCTTATTTTTTGCTTTTTAGAGGTTTTTAGATAAATTTTTTTACTAGCTATTCCTAATTTAACAGATATTAATCGCACCAAAGCCGCAAAATCAAACCCTTTTAAATAGAATAAATGAATACCTCACTGTGTGGAGTGTGACATGTCTGTATCACGTGACGTTGTTTATGAAACGAGCGTTTCTGAGCTCAGTACACACAACATGCAAGCGTCACAATGGTGGCGATGAAATTGATAATTGATTTGCTTTGTTCTATGCAAAAGCAATCAGATTTGTGCTTTATATCGTTCGGTCACAATTCTATCGATTTATAATATAGAATCTATAGTGTACATTTCATGATCGATATTAAACCATGTCAACAACATTCTGCGCAGCCTGCAGCATGTAATTTCATCTAGGTACAGACACTTTAGTTGACTTGTCTTATACTGGAAGCTTATTTTGGAACAATACAGAATTTCAATCTTTGCCTTGGTTTGGTTTGAAACTTTTCTGAAATAAGACTAAAACGACTAAACGGAGCCAAGCAAGCAAGCAAGCTGTCCACTGTATTTGTGTCTTCATTTTATGTGCTACGCACTAAACGTTTTGAGAATACTTTTATTATGCGTACAGCTAAGGAGTGCAATTCCCTGCCGGAGTCTGTTTCCCGATAGCTACAATCTAGGGGTGTTTAAGTCAAGAGTGAATAGGTTACTTCTAGGCAAGCGTGCTCCACCGTCGACCACATCATCGCTTACCATCAGGTGAGATAGTGGTCAAGCGCGAGCCTATAACGTTTTTTTTTCTTTTTGTGCAATAAAGAATAAGAATAGAATAGAATAGAATAGGAACCTTATTGCCGTCACTAACGTGTCCGTCTGTCTGTGTTTTACAGTCAAACGGTTGAAGCTAGTCTTAATTTTTTTACAGTATTAACATCTTGTTGACCCAAACCCATACAAATTGAAATAAGATATTTTTAAATGTTTTTAAGGGGCACCCATACAGCTAAAAAGTTGCGTGCGGCGGCGGGGCGTAATTTTTTTTTTGTCCTTCCTCATTGAGTAGGTTACCGTTAGAGCTCATTGACTAAATAAATAATGAATTTTATATTTTTTTTTAAATATTGGAAAACAAAGGAATGAGAAGCCACCAAAGTCAGCTTTTTTACTAAATTTTTCCCATCTTCATCATTTCCTCTCATTGACCTATGAACTTCAAATTTGGTAATATTGTTTATTATCAGGTATTTGTTACTAACATAAACCAATACCTTGATAAATCAGATTTATTATTTGAAATTTCCTTATTTTTCTTCTATTACAACCAACTTGTTTTTGCGGTTTGGTATAGAACCCTAAACGTGCGACACACACTTGACAGTTTTTGTTTATACAAGCAAATACATATTTTACTTCCTACTTTTTACGAATCTTATTCGACGTTAGCTTTTTTATTAAGACTACTAAACTACTCGTACGAAAAATAACAATACAATAATTATGAAAGTTCTAAATCTATCACAATAATTTTTGCTTTTCAACAGGTTGTTAACAAAGTGATGATAAAAATGCTAATTTGGATGGTATCCTATATTGAAATTGAATTGAAAATTCCTAGAAAATGTTGGCAATCTGAAGATTAAATTAATTTCGGATTTGCTTAAACATTCTAAATATTGTTTAATAAACTTTACTGTAAACGGCTATTAGAGAGAGGAAAAAACAAAATTAATTTTAAGTGTCGATTGAAAGTTGTTGTCAAAGTTGAAAACAATTTTTTCTGAAATGTTTGTGACTTTTAGGAAATAATATTTAACTTTTAGCATTTTATGTTGTAAAAAATAATCAGATTGTTTCACTACTTGTTGGGCGCACGGTTGGCGCAATGGTTGAGCGATTGACTGCTGCGCTGCGTGTCGCGGGTTCGATTCCCGCACGGAACAAATATTTGTATGACCTACAGATAGTTGTTCCGGCTCTGGGTGTTTGTGTATGTGAGTTTATATGTTTGTAAACGCACCCACGATACAGGAAGAAATTCCTAGTGTGGGGCAACGTTTTTAAAAAAAACAAAACAAAAACAAACTACACCAAAGTTATAAGATATCATGACTGTGTGACACAAAAATAGCGTGCCGTGTTGCCTGCATTATCCGCGAATAGCATCCCGTTCAAAACAGCAAAGTATCAAAACTATCTGCTGAAATGTGTCATGTTGGTCAGACTTGGCAATGAGATGCATCCGAAACATGTGTGCTTTGTACAATGATCGTTTGTAAGGTGTTTATTATTTTGAACTCTATCGACATAGAAATAAGGTTTGCTTGTGCTTGATTAAAGGCTCGGATGTTGTATGCGCCGATGTTTACTGCTCGCTGTCAAATAACGTTTTATTCAAACATCGACTGCGGTGAGAGCTTGTGCCTTGAATATTTATCCGGCACTCGGAATCTTAAATTGGTGAAAAGGTTTCGGGTGATTTTAAAAAGCTCTCAAATACTACAGCGAATTTTTTAAGTAGAGGTTTTAGTAAGAGTTAGATGATTCTTCAAACAGTTTAGTTTGTTATGTAGAATTTAATGCGAATGGTTTTCAACGCACTAAACATTTTATTTGAACCCGTATACTGAAATCATGATTCCAATATAATATAATATAATCATATTTTGATACCTTACTCTTTAGAGATATCTCATATGTTTGTCGTATTTTTAATATGTGTTATTTATATATTTATTTGATACTTACACATATACATCTTTGATTCACCTTCTGTGTTTATGCCATTTTATTGTTAATTATTTATTTTATTCTACTATAGTATAATTTTTGTATAATTATTATATGTTCTTTTTTTTTTTTTTTTTTTTTTTTTTATAACCTATAGGCTCGCGCTTGACCACAATCTCACCTGATGGTAAGCGATGATGTGGTCGACGGTGAAACACGCTTGCCTAGAAATAACCTATTCACTCTTGACTTAAAGACCCCTAGATTGTAGCTATCGGGAAACACAGACTCCGGCAGGGAATTCCACTCCTTAGCTGTACGCATAATAAAAGTGTTCCCAAAACGTTTTGTGCGTATGGGTGGGATGTCTACCATGTATCGATGGCGCATCGCCGTACGTCTGGTAGTCCGATGATGGAACGGGCTAGGTGGAATTATATCGTGCAATTCCATCGCACACTCCCCGAAATGTAACCGATAAAAAACCGACAGGCTGGCAACTCGGCGACGATGTTCAAGACTCTGTAGCTTTGACTTGACCAGCGCCTCATCGCCGATGAGCCTCTTGGCTCGCTTTTCGATCGACTCTAGTGCGTCAAGCTGGTATTTGGCTGATCCGTCCCAGAGATGAGAACAGTACTCCATGCATGATCGAACTTGCGCTTGATACAAGTTGAGGAGCTGTTCCGGCGTGAAGTACCGTCTCACCTTTGCAAGGATCCCCAGCTTTTTGGCAGCCAGCTGAGCCTTTGCCTCAATGTAAGGGCCAAAATTGAGAGTAGATGTCAACGTAACGCCAAGAAGCTCAAGATGGTCAGTTATTGGCACGGTCGCATCTCGGAAAGAATGTTCCATTTCCGTGAGTTTTTCCGTGGCATCAACAGTGGGCTTTATCAGAATACCAGCGCAGCGTTATTTTCTTTTAGATATCGCTGCATATTCTGAATGAGATGGGAGCCTTTTCGGTCTTGCACAGGTTTTTTATTTTTATTTTATTGTGTTTTAAAGAAAGCTTATGATACCACTCCCGTAAAACGTGAGTGGAAATCTATGTATACGTGAAGATTTCCGATAATCACGGGAATCACTGAGGATCTATAGAAATGGTACCTACATTTGATATGGTGAACTCAAATCAACAAAAAGTAATTGATGGTAAATTAAATGCGAACGAAGTTATACAGAATTCCGTAGTATTTACTTTTATTTAGAATACTAAACAGTCTGAGGTTACCAATATTCCCCGAAAATACAAGCCATCACAGTAGGCATAGAGTTGTAAGGTACAGCTCCTATAAAATATCGGCTACAAACTAGAATACAAAATATAAAAACACAAGAAACGGTGATAGATACGAAGTCTAAAGCCACGAGTTGAATAAGAATGTTCGCATTACCAGCTGCCGGCGAGAAATGGAAACAAACGAAGATGGTTGCGTGAGATGCACACACATGTATGATCAGTCCTTTGTTATAAAATTTATGAAATAACATGTTTTCTTCGTCGTCGTAAATCATGGTG
Source organism: Orthosia gothica (assembly GCA_949775005.1). Lineage (NCBI taxonomy): Eukaryota > Metazoa > Arthropoda > Insecta > Lepidoptera > Noctuidae > Orthosia > Orthosia gothica. The sequence continues at coordinate 14,140,733 of OX459053.1, read as the reverse complement.
CTAGTTTCCATATTAATACTTTTTGAACTTACGTTTTTAGTACGACTCTCCACATTATCATCTGAAACGTACTTTTACAACTGTGTATCGTACTCACCTAGTCTCACACACACATTAACAAGGGATCTTAATTTAATAATTTCTTCCTGAATGCTTGGCTTATTGAATAAGCCAAGCCCTCAGTAAAATTAAACAATTAAGTATTAATTTAAACAATCAAAATGCATATTAGGTATTTATTTTCTAATAAGCATTTTGATTGTTTCAGATAAGTTATGTCAAATTGTACTGCCAACAGAGGTTAACACTAGATAAATCTAAACTTATTTTATAAAATTATTTGTTTGTTTATATGTTTGTAAAAATTAATTTCTGGTCTGACTGATCTGACTACGAAACTTCAATCACCTACTGAAAGCTACGATAGTGTAGCTTTCAGCTAGCTGAGAGTCAAGAACATACTTTTGCCAGAAAATTGCGTGTTATGTGCCACTGGAGCGAAGCCACGGGTATAATAGCTGGTGCTACAGTACAACGTGCGACGTGCTCAAACACTGCCAACGTTTAAGAAAATGGAGAAGGAGCATTTCTTTCACTATAATTTTTATTCTTCTCCTGTCTGTTGTGTGTGTTGTTCTGTGTTTTTGTGTGTATGTTTGTATGTTATGTTATTATGTCTAAGTAGGGTATTATTTATGTTAATTGGTACACTGATAGTCCTAAATTCTTCTCCTATTGCTCAGTCCATCCAAAGGTTGTCTGTAAGAGATTTCCTAGTGCGATAAGACCGCCCATTGTACACTTGTTATTGTGAACGTTTGTCCTGTATGTTTTTTGTGGTGTACAATAAATTAGATAATAATAATAACGTCACTCGTGATTGTGACGTTCTAATATTTTAAACTATTTCATGTGCTATGCTCATGTTATTTAGTCTATGGTCAGTGCTCTGCGGCTGTTATGCGGCATGTATTCGTAGAAGCACACACGTAATACGCTTGATTTATTGCATTTAATCGTAATGATAAGCGTAGAATTGGAAACTAGTGGTTTAATTACCTTGATATTATTCAGAATTGTATCTAGTTTCTATAAACAGGGCTTAAGTATCAAAATTGTCATTTCTAAAAACATTTGGTGCTTATTCAAGTATATTCTTAGAAGTTTTGTAATCAGCTTGTGATGTATATTCGCTATAGTACTTATTGTAGTTACCTCCTTGTATGTAGTTTGACAATGTCTCATGTGGAATAAACCCTTGATTATAGACAGGGACTATCTTTTACAACACAGCACACAGCTTGATTTGTTATCACTTTCATAATTAAAATCTGTGAGTTTGAAATTTAATCCTTAGATTTCGTCATAAAATCTCAAAAGAGATACTTTACAACATTTTAAGAAGTCAATGTGATGATAAATCTGGCCTTAGCTGCTGTTGAGCTGGCGTTGTTACTACAGCAGGTAGTATAGTAGACCTAAGTGTTACCTTTGCAGTACAAACAGCATTCATAATAACTCAAAAACTTCTTCAAACATAAAGCACTTAAGAAATGGATTCTCCTAATGTGGTTTACTAAACTTAACCCGTTTACCATTTTTGCCCCTATTACTCAATTACGTTGTACAGTGTGTGTCCCAACATGACATGTACCCTCGTCATGCGAGCCACAACCGCGCACATTGCTATAATTGACCGGACAGCTCGCTATTGTGTGACTAATAGATTCGATAAAATTACTGGATTGCATGGAAAAGTGTTAGTACTGCTCACATTTATAGTTGTGCGTATTCTCCAAATGGCTAAATGGTAGAATATAAGGTTAACTAATTTTGATTTTTATCATAATTAGAGCTTCTCTTTTATTATTTATTTATGTACACACAAAACACTTAAAAGAGAAAGTACATATAAAGAAAGTATAGCACAAAGGTGGTGCTTCTTTTCATGTTCGTTTGAACTTTCAGAGTACTGTTGAGGCTGCCGTGGCGTTGCAGTGAGTCAGGGATGTTTGCGGACACAAACATTGATGGTTTCGCCGCCATTATTAGAAAAAGATTTGCCTCTCTGATGAGGCGTGTTCGCGGCGGTACCAACACTATTCTCAGTGTGTTCGCAGATCGGTGGGATTCTCCAATGATGCGGAGGTGGATGTGCAGCTCCACGCTGAAGTGTAGCTACATGCCTTTTTATTTTTGTTTTATATCTGTACCTACTAACACTAGTTTTTTAAGTAAATTGTTACTAATCCTATGGACTTTGTCTGAAATAAAAGACTTTTAATTTAATTTAATTTGATACTTCTTTTCTAATAATAGAATAAAAATATTAAAGAAAAGGTCTGCTCTTTGGCTCTCATTAAATTGTGCTACTCTGAGGACTACTTAATATACTGCGGCCATCAGAATCTACATCTCAGAGCCAACATAGAATTTTACTTACTAACTCTGCTCAGTTATAAAAGGGATCCCTTTAGTTGCTACTAAACGAATCCCTTGTATATATTTCTCTAATTAGACGATATTATTATTTCAAGCCAGAGTCAGGATTCGTTCCGGGCCGCTGAACAAAATTAGTTAGCTAATGATATCTATTCATTTCTAAATTAACAGGCCGGGAAGGGTTTTGTACGTTGGGTTTTCAACAATATCGTAGCAGTGTCAAACCCTAAGTTATTCACGAATGTTTCTCTCGAAGTATTTATTAGAATTAACAACATAAGGATGTCAACAACAGACTAGACTTATTGTGGTTTAATAATTCTTGTTATTTACTTAAGTACAAGGAAACTCATCGTGCATGTAAAATATTCAAGATCTGATTATATCAAAGCTATTTCAAATTGTATTACAGTACCAAAATAATTTTATCTTCAGTTTACTGTTCTAATTTATGAAGGAAGGCTGGATGATATTCTCAGCCCGTTTATGGTCACGTAATAGCATGTTAGGAGGGTAATATAACTAACTCAACGTTTATTACCAAGGGACGCTTTATACAACATAGTAAAATTTAAAAGACTGTTGAGGCTCACAAACTTTACCTTGTTATATATTTGACTCCACAGTTCATCTCTTGTCCGCTGTAGGCATAACAAAAATTAATCAAACGCGAGTTTCACTTTTGTTGCCCTGAAGTGTCGGCATCGAGGACGCAATAAATGTTAAAATTTATTCAAGAGCTACAATTAACTTTAGCAATTTATTGTTCAAATACGTGCAAGGTCCTAGTAGTTGTGTAGGTACTTAATGTTCTGGACATTCTGGCGGACATGGAGGCGAGGGTTTATAACCGAATACGCTCCATCCGCCAGAATGGTGATAGCGTGCCAGGAATCGCTTTATTAAGGCTGAGGCGGCTGGAACGGCGACACGCGCTCGAGCGGTGGCGCGAGCGGCTACAGCAGCCGCAATTTTTGCGCAAGCGCGTTGTCAAAGCCGTCCTGCCAGACTTCGAAGCCCGACTGAAGAGAGAGGAGCGCATCTGCTACAGACTCACTCAGGTACTCACCGAGTACGGTTGCTGTTAGCTCGTGGGTGAAATGAGTGGACTGTATTTTTAGGCGAATGGTTTAATACCGTTATTATTACAAATTTCAACTGTCCCGGACAAACAATTAAAGTTTAGGAAGAGAGGTGTCGACTGTCGCGGTGGAGTCCGTGGTAGCGAGTGTTCGCCGAGCCGCGCCGCGTCGCCGCCGCGCTGTGCACCCACACACCGATGCCGTGTGGGTCACGCAGATGTGTGTGCAGCGTAGACGGCGCGCTCCGGCCGCCCGAAGTGTTGGGTAGAATTCCCAACAGTTGCTTCGGTGAGTACCAGGATCGTGCGAGACCTGTCTCTGCCAGCAGTTGTGAGGTGCTGACCAGCAGCAGAATGTAAATGCAATGCCGGCAGAGACAGAAAACTGCAGGGAAATGGTCTCCTTCTGTGAGACCGTGATGGTACAGAAGGAGACTACCGAGCGGGATCGTGAGAGGGACGATCCCACTCGGAGATCGTTGTTGAGGCAACCACCTCGTTGCCTAAAACGCCGAAACCCCGCATGCACCATAGGCAGGTGGGACTCCGGGGTCATGGGTCCTTAGATTGGGGCTCTGTTCGCCCACCAACCTCCTTGAAGGCTAAAACGCCGAAACCCTGCCTGCATCAAAAGTAGGCGGAACTCCGGGGTTGCGGGTGTTCAGATTGCGGACTCTGTCCGCCCACCAAGTGACTCCAGGAAAGACGGTGATCACGTGCGTGAGTACAGTGAGGCTCAGAGGAGGTGCTTTATTAATCACCCCGGGGGTGTGCCCTAACAGGCGTTGCACAGAGGGGGCTCCGGGGTGGTCTTTTGTGAGGTCACGGGGTCCCTTCTACGTGCTGATAGTGATCACCAGGGTGGTTTTATCGACGAAAAATTCGCACACTTCCTGGTCTTTTCCCCAAAACTCCAGATGCCTTCTGAAGATGCCCCCCGTAAACAAAAAAAAGGTACTTAATGTAAATATACTAGATATGATTGCGATTCCATCCGCCCAGTATTCGGAAGACGAAAAGAACCAATGAAATCGCTGCCTGCGTCTTGCATAATTCAATACTCACATTAATATATCACGTCATGGATAGGGATCTCTAGGTAATAATAAAACAAACCTATTAAGTACATGGTACATTTTATTACCAATCAAACGGTCCCTGTTTATTGTTTCAGGTTTTATTTGTTTTCTGTTTCGTTTATTATCATCTGTCATCTTCACACAGTACGATGTCCTTGCACGACCGCCTTAAACACGCTGGACATGGAAAGTGAATCCTGAAAAACATACTATTTCATAAGAAAACGTACCGTTTAGACGATGGCCATTCAATGTTCCGCCTTATGTCTAGAGTTATAAAGGTAATGTAAGTCAACGTACATAAAACGCGAGGTGAAACATGAGTTACTAAAAGAGTTCAAATTGTATCTATAACTGTCGTCATTTCAATGTTATTGTGAATGTTGAAAAATTGTTTGAACAGCTTTTTATGTATGTGTGGATTATAACCACGGTAATGATTCGCGTAGTTCCCGTTCCTGTAGGAATACAGGGATAAAAAGTAACCTATGTTTACGTTTTTCCAAAATTATTAGTCCCCCACTAACATACTTATGCAATCTCTCCTTTTCTACTGGAATATTTCCGCAGGCATTCAAAACTTCCAGGATTGTACCCGTATTCAAAGAAGGAGACAGATACTGTGTAAATAATTATAGACCAATCTCCATACTGCCAACATTGTCAAAAATATTAGAACGATTAATGAACACCAGGCTTACTAAATATCTTGAACAAAACTCTCTTCTATCTCCATCTCAGTTCGGATTTCGATCTGGCAGGTCTACAGCTGAAGCCGTCCACGAACTAACAGATCACATAATTTATAAGTTAGACAGTAAAAAGAAGACCTTAGCCATTTACCTAGATTTAGCCAAAGCATTCGACACAGCATCTGTTCCCATTTTGATTAAAAAGCTCAAAAATATGGGAGTTAGAAGTCTGCCGCTGCAACTATTCACAAACTATCTATCTAACAGAACACAAAAAACAAAAATAGGAAAATTGGGTTAGCGATGAACTTTCGAACCAATACGGTGTTCCACAGGGCAGTATCCTCGGCCCAACATTATTCTTAGTTTATATAAACAATTTATGTAATATCAGTTTAGAAAACGGAAAAATTATCACGTTTGCCGATGATACTGCCTTGATATTTCATGCTAACACTTGGGATGAGGTTAGACAATATGCTCAACAAGGGTTTGATACCGTCTATAAATGGCTGCATTACAACTTGCTAACCCTAAATGTGGATAAGACGAAATTTATGATTTACTCACTTAAGCCGCAAGATCAACCTGATTTCGACTTAAAAGCTCACTCTTGTGATAATATCAACCAGTGTTCCTGTCCTGGCTTGGTTAAAACTAGTTCCATTAAGTAACTATCTTGGTATAATTATAGATTCCAGACTCAGCTTCCAGCAACATATACAATCCCTCGTTAAACGTATACGCAAATTAATTTATATATTTAAAAACCTACGACATATTTCCAATTCATCAGTTCTTAAGAAAGTTTATTTCGCATTATGCCAATCACTTATATCATATTGCATTACCACATGGGGCGGTTCCTCTAAATCATACATGATCAATCTAGAAAGAGCCCAAAGAGCAGTATTAAAAGTTAGTTGCTTTTTCCCAATCCTATACCCAACTTCTGAACTTTATCAACACTGCCAGGTACTTACAGTCCGGCAATTATTCATTATCATGACGGTATTAAAAAAACACGCTGAACTACCCCTAGATCCCGATCTCCTAACACAAAACAGAAGATCAACCAATGTTTGTCCAATCATTCGTTACAACACAAGTTTCTCTCAACGGTTTTTCTGCTTTCTTGGTACTTTTCTGTACAACTCTATGAATAATAAACTATTCCTATACACGCATACGAAAGAGGTTTGTAAAAGGAAATTAAGGAATTGGCTGTTAAACCTTGACTACATTTCTACGGAAAATATTTTAAAACCAGTGTCATAAACTCATACACGCACATTAACACTCACACTCTTACACTCACACATTTACACCCTCACATTACACTTATACAATCACTCATGCACATATCCTTCTCATTTCTCCATTCTCATTAGTTGCATAGGTACCTAATTATTGTTTGTAGGTACCTACATACTTTTCAGGGAATAAGATACTTCTTTTGTATATTTTTTGCTGAATTTTTAAATTTTATTTATGTTTGATTTTATTTTAATTCTCTTTAAACTTAATTTTCATTTAATTTAATTTAATTGTATTCTTCTTTAATCTTAAATTTCGATTTTGTAAAGACTACACGTAAATTATTTCATGGTAAATTATTCCTCTAAGTAAAATGGGTGATCTGTAACACAGGGCCTTACCTATCTCAGACACCCTTCTCCATATAAAGTTAAGTATTATGATAGTCACTGTATTTTGATGTCGAGATAAATAAAGATTTTTTATTATTATTATTTTATTATATGTCACCCGGGGATAGTGTAGCTTACCAATGGTGAAAGAATTTTTGAAATCGGTCCAGTAGTTTTTAAGTTTATTCGTTACATACAAAAAAAAACACAAAAATACAAATATTTCCTCTTTATAATATTATATTATATATATAGTATATAGTGCAAGTATATAGATATAGATAAGTGTATGGATTTAGATAGATAAATCGCTGTTTAGTTCCTCCATATACTTAGTGGATATTCAACTTGAATTATAATGCTAATATGGTTACTTCCACGTAAACTCCGCGCATTATCGTACATTCCCTCGTATTTACGCGACAATTTCTCGTGTTTATTTGAAATTACTTTCTTTAATTACATTTACACCTAACGCTCCTTTTTCATAATTTCTTAAGTATTCGAAATTATCGTTAATTTGCTTAAATTATATTTGCGAAGGTATATTAGAAATTTCGCAAAAGAGCAAACAAAGAAAGGACGTAATATTTGTATTGCGTAATCCTCTCTACTAACGTTAATTATAATAATAGTGGAGTTTCTTGTCCATTCTTCTCCACAACAAGCTACATTTCCGAATGGACGGTAGAATCAATTAGTATTAGATTTTTATTATTTTTTTGACGTTCGAAAGTGCCGCTTAATGGCCTAATTGAATAAATACATTTTGATTTTTTGATTTTGAATCATTTAAACAACGCAAACAATCGCAGCATTTTGGCAAAAAATGCTGCGATTGTTTATTTTTGCCATTGCTAGTTTTAAAAGATGAAAAAAAACAAAAAATAAACAATTAAGGTTTATAATTTGCTTGTAAAATAGAAACTTTAGACCATAGAGAGCCATAAATAAATTACAAAACAACATCTCGTCGAGTAAGTTATGACATTAAATAGTCAGATATTCCTTCCTTAAACGTCAGCATAATCCTACCATTGTTTAGCTATTACGGTGTCTACAGTTAGACGGAGGTCGGAGATTACAAGAATGAGCTTGATAAATTGATAGCACTTGGTGGAGAAACAATTGATGAGCTAGCAATGAGTCGGGATATACTTTGTTGTATTGATCGAAGGGAAATATAATGGTGTTGGAACAATTGAAACTGATACAAAATATAAAAAAACCGGCCAAGTGCGAGTCGGACTCGCGCACGAAGGGTTCCGTACTTGGTAAATTGCGGTTTACGATTTATGACTTATAAAAAAAAAACTACTTACTAGATCTCGTTCAAACCAAATTTCGTTGGAAGTTTACATGATAATGTACATAATTGTTTTTTTTTAGTTTTATCATTCTCTTATTTTAGAATTTACAGGGGGTGTGTCCCCCACACACATTATACCACTTTGGAATTGTCTCTCGCGCAAACTATTCAGTTTAGAAAAAAATGATATTACAAACCGCAATATCATTTTTGAAGACCTATCCATAGATACCCCACACGTATGGGTTTGATGAAAAAAAAATATTTTAGTTTCAATTTTAAGTATGGGAACCTCCTAAATTTATTGTTTTATTTCAATTTTCGTGTGAAAATCTTAATGCGGTTCACAGAATACATCTACTAACCAAGTTTCAACAGCATAGTTCTTATAGTTTCGGAAAAAAGCGGCTGTGACCTACGGACGGACTGACAGACATGACGAATCTATAAGGGTTCCGTTGTTTGCCATTTGGCTACGGAACCCTAAAAATCGGTACACTACATCATTATCCTTTAATGCACACTCAATTGTGGGTAAACACAGATTATACATTTTTGAGTATTCACAGCTCTACATAAATTAAGAATATAAAAATACATAGTAAGTAAACGGAATAAAAAGTCTATAAAAAAAACTAGGATAAGAGTCAACGGTAATAGCTTTTCTACAAAAAAGACGGGTTCCTTGAGTTTGTGATTCCGCCGAGGCAAATACTCAGCATTACAGAGCAATCACTAGCAGTCAGTGATCGCAATAATGCCTTACGGGACACTGTATTGTATTCTGTAACAATAATAAAAGATAGAGGTAAGTACGTGAAAACCATGTTCCTATTTATCAAGTAAAGGAATCTACCTGTTAGTGCTTGTAATTCTCTCATACCTATATGTAGTATAATAGTACTGGGTACATTGTCCTCACGTATATGAATTTATTAATGTATGTACTTATGTAAATATTGTATAAACCTTTTTTTTTAAAGAGTAAGTATGGATTTTCTTGTGCGTTTTTCTCCAAGCTACATTTCCGAATGCACGGTAGAATCAATTTTTATTACTTGTAAATTTTTACGGTAAAAAATGCCGCATAATGGCCTACTTGAAATAAACACATTTGACTTGACTTTGATAGTTTTAAATGTTATCCTTTGGACATTGACTCAGCACTCCGGCTGACGCGCGGCCCTGATAAAATCCTGATTGGTTGCATCTTACACGTATAGGACACAAATAAATTTGTACATTGGTGTGTATTAATACAAAATAGTATATACGCTGTAAAATTGTAAATGAATCAGATTTGAATTTATATTCTCGTCTCATTACCCCTCATTGGGGCCAAGACACCTTTAGCCATCTCTGATCAGCCCTGTGAGTCTACTGGACTGGCAGTGAGTGTACCCTTCCCGAATCTGGAATTCATGCCCACCCACATTCATCCGTCTGTAACCTTAGGTCGCATGGTGCAGACATCCTGAACTTTTCTATATATTTATTTCTTACACTCTAGGTATATGGTAGGTTAGGGCTGTATGGCTTATAGGTCGTAGGGACTGTTAGGTTGTTAGGTCTTTTTAGGGCCTTTTACTTATCATATACTTTCAAGTACTGTCACACCCTTAACATTACTGCGGCCTTACGTGACGTATGTTAGGGTGAGCGTACAGATAGAAAGATAATTTTAGTAAAGTTTTAAGTAATCTACATTACTGAAACCGCAATTTCATTCGACATATAATATAATACTAGCATACAGATGTCTAATCCCATACAAAGAAACCGTGCCGACGTACTGTACTGATTATAATGATTATTTTTTGTACAACGATCGCGTTCGGTTCCGTTCCACGGATATAGATGGTGAGGATATCTATCGCCGTGGAACGGCAGCGAACGCGATCGATTTACAAAAAAGAAACGGTATAATCAGATGGAAAACGCTTGTTACGTCGGCACGGTTTCTTTGTATGGGATGAGGCATCTGTATGCTAGTTTTATATTATCTGTGGCAGTAGGTATTTTACGCAAACATCCTCTGCACTTAAAATGGAAGTAAAATAGATAAGGCAGGAGCATTTTCGCATGGTGTAAACCATGAAAGGAAGTGGAACAATATGCGTTGTATTATGTATGCCGAGTATAAAGGCGGGTGACAGTGACTGTGAGAAGTGAGGCTCCAGTGCAGCAGTGCAGCGAGTGAGCGTACTACAGATGGATAAGAACTGTATTACCACCTATGGTCTGGGTCGTTTTGTAAGTAAATTCAGTATGACAATCTAAAATGTCCAGCTTATTTCTCTCGCGTCCGTTCTTCCGTAACTGTTTGTACAACAAAATGTGAATACCTCGAGTTAGCTTTGTGTTATTAAATATCTCCGGGGCCGAAACAGAATGTTGATTATAAAGTGCGACAGAATTAGTAATTCAGAGCATTGCAGCGTGAATGGATACTTTTTTCAAGTCGATGGAGGATAAAATCAGAAATTGAAGAGGTTTTGAAATACGTGCCGATGGATTTTGACAATTTTATTTATATTTTCGTTAGCCTGAAATCACGGACGAAACTTTTTGAAATATTTGACGAGTCTTAGGCCGGGTTTCTCACAGCTAAATTATCACAGAATTAATGTTACAAATTGTCAAGCACGCGTTGTCTGCTGTGATTGATTGCATGAATTTTCAAGAGCCAATCACAGCAGATAACCGGCGATTATTCGTCGGTTACGTTAACAGCCTGACAATTGACTGTTGAGAAACCGGGGGTCACCAAAACTAAATTGTTTTATACAAAAAAAAATGTTTTAATACAAAAAAAATATATTTATAAAATGTAATCTCCTTAATAGTTCAACATCCACGTGTGCGTTTATGTTAATCCGGCCTGTTCTCCGGTCGTTGTACCGAATGACCGGCTAATCACCGGCGGATATTCCGGGTCACCACCACCGCACCGTGCACCTGTACCGGTCGCTATAGGCTAGTTAACGCTAACAGGGCAGCTGCCGAAATATATGGTAATTTAGTCGAGATTATTCTCCCTATTATTTTAGAAGCTTATAATTTAAAACGAGGAAACAGTTTTGGCTGCTTTAAGATTTGAAATAATACCGCATACTTAGTTATTATTTATTATTTAAACATTAATGCACACACACATAATAGAGAGACAAAAAGAAGGAACAGAAACAGGTAAAAAATTACGCTTATTTCAAAGAAATCTCTTCTAGCACACCTGCGAGAAAAGACTTGAAAAAAGAAAAGATATGTAGACACCCGTGTGCAGAGGGGAAATAAAAAAAAATCTATCAAATAATTCACTTTAAAATATAACTAATTAATATTAACTCTCATATAAGGAGGAGCATATTGAGGAGCTCGTGGCTAAATAATAACAGCCGCACGGGTCGATCGAGGTTAAGCAACGCTTGACGAAGTCGGTCCGTGGATGGGTGACCATTTCAACAGAGTTTCCTCCGTGCCTCGGTAAGCACGTTAAGCCATTGGTCCCGGCCGTCATTTGAAGATCTTTGACTGTCGTTACGGGTACTCAGAAGCCTGAGCTCTGACACCGGTCTTGCCAAGGAGGACCGTGTTACCCAGTTACTGGGTTGTGGAGGTCAGATAGGCAGTCACTCCATGTAAAAGGTTGGTACTTAGCTGAATACTGGAAGCCGACCCCAATGTAGTTGGGAAAAGGCTAGGCAGAGGCAGATTTACTCTCATATACATGCATATTAATAAATTAAATTTTACAATAAATACTAAATAATGTCATAAATAAATAATTTCAACTAGAACATGATTATTAGTTTTATTATTTTAGTTTATAAATGCAAACACATACATTCGTTTACCTACATGAAAAATTGTTCTTTGCAATGGGCTTTCATAATAGTGCTGCACTAAAAGTCTACATTTTTCAATCACTGCTACCCTGCACACTCGTTTTCAAAGAATACCAATTAAATGCTTAAGTAAAACAAGTACCTATTGTTTCCATAGGTAGATTTTAAACTATTTGAGTATTGCTTCGTGAATAGGTAATACAGAAATAACACTAAGACATTCATGCTCAGTCTCGTAGGCAAACTTTAGAAGGTAGTGCCATATCATAAGCATAAACTTGTGTTAAATGTTACGAGTAACTCGTAATAATATGTTCAAACTAGCTGTCCTACGCGGTTTCGCTCCCGTCAGCTACCTACCTACCCTACCCTACCTATCCTACATACATGAATGTTGCGTAACTCAGCGCACGCAACGGAAGCTCTCAAAAAGGAATAATTTGCCCCGTTATTGCAACATTTTTCATTTGTGTTCTGCTCCTATTGGTCGTAGCGTAATGTTGTATAGCCTATAACCTTCCACAATAAATGGGCTATCCAACACAAAAATATTTTTTCAATTCCAACCAGTAGTTCCTGAGATTAGCGCGTTTAAACAAAGAAACAAACTCTTGAGCTTTATACTATTATATTAAAATATTAAATATTAATATATATAGCTTTATAGATTTGTCACTTGGAAAAAGATAAAATGTTACTGCCAGAATAAAAAGAAAGAAGAAAAAGGGCTTGTAGTAAACAAAAAGTGTAGCCATTATGTGAAAATAAATAAGCGGCTAACTAGAGCGTTTCAGTGAACGTGACATTGCATGATATATGACGTCATACAATCATAAATCAACACCACACTGTTAATAACGAGCGTGGGTGGAAAGAGAAATTTCAGATAGAATGTAGTGGAGCATATTTCAATTATTATCTGGTGTGTGATGCATCGCCAATCTGTCGATTCCATCGGGGCGCCGAAGCGAGTGCACATAGTTCTACAATTAATACTCTCGTTAAACTAGTAAAGAGAATGTGGGAAAAAATATCGTGTGAACTCAATTTAATAAAGATTTTTTAACCGACTTCAAAAAAAGGAGGAGGTTCTCAATTCGTCGTAATCTTTTTTTTTTTTTTTTTATGTATGTGCCCCGATTACTCAAATACGCCTGGACCGATTTCAAAAATTCTTCTTTTGTTTGAAAGGGTATACTTCCTAGTTGGTCCCATAGTCATCAGGTCAGGATCTGATGATGGAATCCTAGAGAAATCGAGGAAACTCCTCGAATATTATAGGCAAACATATAGCGATTTTGGTATTTTCATCAACAATGCAATCATTTTCACTCAAAAAGTATCATTTGGTGAAGTGGAACTGATGAAGAAGACCACAGATGGCCACTGGAACTACTCAATGCTTAGTATATCACGGGCATAACATATCTCGACTATAATGAAACAAATACTTATAAATAAATGGTACTGATGAAAATGGCACCATCGAACTGATCTGATGATGAAGCCGGAAGGTAGGCACTGGAACTCTCAAATAAAACAAAGTATCCTAGTCGTGGTGGGCTTATTGGAATCGCCATGAGATGTACTTTAGCAATAAATGATAATCATGTTAGTTGGAGGTACCTACCAAAACTAAAAATAGAAAAATAAAAAACTTTTTAACAAAAAATCAAACCGACTTCTAGAACAAAAAACTACAAAACGTAAAATAAAATTCTTTTCCGAAGTCGGTGTCGAAAAACGGAAAACAATAAGTAAAAAAGACACCGACTTCGGAAAAGAATTTTATTTTACGTTTTGTAGTTTTTTGTTCTAGAAGTCGGTTTGATTTTTTGTTAAAAAGTTTTTTATTAGCGACAGAGAAGACGTAAAACTCTTTTACTCAAAAATGCATGTAATGTGGTCATTATTTTGACAACCTTGTTTGAGCAAAGTCGACCTTGCCGTTCTGTTTCAAGGAGCGGCCGGCAAAGCTTTGCTGGCCGCTCTAACAGTTGAACAATTGCCGGCCGCTATTTTGACGTTTCAACGTTTTAAAAAATCTATCCAAAAAGATTTTATTTAAAACACAGCTGTTTGTATCTATAGAGATAGGTACAAAAAGATTTTATTCCATATTAGGCTGTATAGTTCCAACTACCATTGCTCAAAAAAAAAAACAAAGAAGTAACAAAACGCGGTTCAGCGAAAATTTTGTTTTTATTTTGACTTTTTTGCTAAAAATGAGCTCTCAAAGCGAAAATTCTTCCGATTCAATGTGTTTAACACCACCTGACATTAAAGATGAAGCTAAATTTGTGGTTGAAAATTTGATACCGCGAAACTCAAAGGAAAAATATAAATTTGCTTAGGAAAAATTTGTGCAGTGGAAAATCAGTAGGAAATCTAAATATTTATCCGAAAATGTTTTTCTTTTCCATAATACAGCAGTCAAACACCGCATTAGAATTATCGCAAACTATTACTAGGGGTAGTTGCCGCTGAACTGTCAACAGCTGTTTTGAGAGCTCCGTAATTAAAAGTGGAAATAAAAATAGTTGTGCTTATGATACCTAAAAACATTTAAAACAAGAAGAAGTGTGCCAGAAACTATCGTGTTTATATGTGAACAAGTCAAATTCAAATGTTATCTGGAAAGGGAAAAACAACAAAATCAAAAGCTAACGTACCTACAGTCTGACAGCGACAGAAAAGTGGAAAAAAAAGACATATAATATACGAAATTGGGAAAAACAAACATGGAAAGTACTAGTAATGTAAAAGCGGCAAGAGAACAAAATAATTGATTGAACTTTAATCATTCAACCAGCAAAGATACCTCAAAGAAAAAATTGAAACCAGCGCCATCTAGGATCGAGTGGCAAAAACATCAGCAACCAAGACTGGAACCACCAACAATCATTCTATCCCGCTGTATCAGATCGTTAAACTAGCGACATCTATCGGTGAAAGTCAACGCTGGTTAATAAAGTTACCATAAATAGCCATTCATCCAATCAACTGTCAACTTACAGGACCATAGATAAGAAAACTTCTCATTCGCTGTGTCAACCTAACAACCATTGACAAAAGCGAAAACGTTCCAGCGCACGCAGTTTTACGAATTGCAAGCATGGCGGAAGAAATTTCAATCACAATGTTATACAATATGATGAAACAAGAATTAGGAAACCAATCTATTTTAATCAATCAAAATACAGAAAAAATTATGATGACTATTGAAGAGAAGATTAAACCATTAATGGAAGAAAATAAAATGCTTAAATCAGAAATAGTGATTTTGAACAAAAAAATTGCCATATTAGAAAACATAACCAAAAAAAACAATGTCATCTTGCATGGAATAGAAGAAACTAATACAAATTACGAGAAATTATACGAAAATATCACTCATTTAATAACTCAAAAGTTGGACGTACATATAGGAGACTCGGATATAAATAGATTACATAGAATTGGAAGATACGAGGAAGGGAAAAGTAGACCAGTGTTGATTTCTTTTACCACCTACAACAAGAAAATCAAATTATTAAAAAATAAAAATAAAATGCCCGAGAACACATACATCACAGAGGATTTCTCTAAAGAAGAGTTAAAAAAGCGAAAAGAGTTACAAGAGGAGCTTAAGCACGAAATAGCGAATGGAAAACAAGCCTATATGAGAAACAACAAAGTTATTGTGAAACCTAAAGAAAATGAAAAAAGAAAAAGAGAAATCTCGACATCGCCCTCAGCAAAACAAACAGATGGTAAAGCTATTATAGCTCCAGCAAAACTACATAGAACGGATCCATTCGCATATATGAGATCCAGGTCAAATTCGTCGATGGGAAATACTACACCAAAACCATAGGATTTGTTAGACATCGGTAACAAAGGACAAAATTCAGCAACGCCAGTGAAAGAAAATTATACCAAAAACATTACCTTCCCCAACCCGGTTGGTCACCGTGGGGTCGTAGACCGACACCCCCCAGCTATGCAAAAGAAGAAGAAAAATGAAAACACATTCAAAATAAACAAAAAACTAAACGTAACTGAGAAAAACGAAAAAATTATGAAGAAGGGCTTGTATTTATCTACTTTGAACACTAGAACTCTAAGGACAGAAGAATCTCTTCAGGAACTAGAACATGCACTTAATTCAATCAATTGGGATGTCATTGGCCTGAGTGAAGTAAGAAGAATGGGAGAAAAAATTGAGGAACATGAAAATTATATCTTTTACCATATCGGTGTGACACCAGGCTTACACGGAGTTGGTTTCATAATTAAAAAGTGCTACAAAACACATATTGAAGAGTTCATTGGAGTCTCTGAACGAATTGCCCAACTAAACATTAAGTTGCCTGGTTATGAATCAATGTCTATAATTCAAATTTATGCACCTACAGAAATTGCACCACAGCATATAAAAGACTCATTCTACACACAGTTAGAGGAAACTATTGAAAAAGCACATAAAACAATAATTCTAATGGGTGATTTTAACAGTCAAGTGGGTGAAAGACTACCAAATGAAGACATTATACTGGGACAATTCTGTAAAGGGAAAAGAAATGACAACGGGCACAGGTTGGTCAATTTAGCACTTGCACATAACCTAAAAATTATGAATAGCATCTACAGGAAAAACATAAACAAGAAATGGACCTGGATATCCCCGGATGGAAAAGTGAAAAATGAGATTGATTTTATACTCTCTAACAAACCTCAATTCTTCAAAAATATTGATATTTTGAATCAATTTAACTTTAACACAAATCACCGAATGGTAAGGGCAGAAATCTATGTCCACAAACCAAAGAATAAGAGAAAATATGTAAACCATTCTCAACCAAGCCACATCATACACCCCATTCCGGCAAATCTATTAGAATCACTAAACCATAAATTAGCAGAAATTATGAAAACCAAAAGTACAACTCAAGAAAAGTATAACCATATAGAAGAAGCCCTTCAAAGTATATCTAGGGAGCTGTGTTCCATAAAACAACAAAAAGACAAGATTGGAGAAGAGGCCAGGTTATTAATAGAATTAAGGAGAACCCTCTTGAAAAATAGAAAACATAATAAAAGGCAACTAGCGGTAATAAGTAAGGCAATTAATGAAAAAATCAGAACACACAGAAAAGAAGAGAGGAAGAAGAGGCTGGAATTCCATATAGAAAAAACAGGAGGTGTAAAAAAAGCTCTAAAAGAGTTAAGAGAAAGCTCTACCTGGATACCTAATATTAAAAAACCTACTGGAAGGAAGGAAGCAAGAAGACCACAAATTACAGAAATAGCCACAAAGTTCTACAGTAAACTATATGATGACCCCTATTATAGAGACACACAGCCCTCTTTTAAGGCAAATGAAGACCCTACGCCTCCAATATTAGAATGCGAAGTAAGACATGCAATTCTTTCCCAAAAGAACTACAAAGCTCCCGGAGATGACAAAATAACAAATGAAATTCTCAAGGGATGTCTAGAAACTATACTTAGAGCCACCACAATTCTATTTAATGAAATACTCAGCGAAGAAATTATACCAAAACAATGGACAACATCCACTATTATATTACTGCATAAGAAAGGCGACATAGGTGAAATCAACAATTACAGACCGATTAGTTTGGCATCAAACTTGTACAAGATATTCTCCAAAATTATATTGAATCGAATCAGCAAAGAATTGGATGAAAATCAGCCGAAAGAACAAGCTGGATTCCGAAAAGATTTCTCAACAATGGACCATATCCATACCATAAAACAAGTCATAGAAAAAAGCAATGAATATGGAAGGAAGTATTACCTAGCCTTTGTTGATTATAACAAAGCATTTGACTCTCTTAGACATATACACATATGGAAAGCTCTAGAAGCTCAAGGCATACATAATAAATACATCCGAATAATTCAGAAAATATATGAAGATTCAACAGCAAAGATACAAACTGAGAGAATAGGAGAAACATTTCGAATTAAGAAAGGAGTGAGGCAAGGAGATCCTCTATCTCCTAAACTATTCTCGGCAGTTTTGGAACATATATTCAGGAAAATGGATTGGAGCTTCTTTGGGATCAGTATAAACGGAGAAAAACTAAATCATCTAAGATTCGCAGACGACTTAATTTTGATAAGTGAAACACCAAGTGAACTACAAGAAATGTTGCTCCAACTAGAAAGAGAAAGCAAAATCGTGGGCTTGACTATGAACACAGATAAAACAAAACTGATGTCCAATCACACAAAAGCACCTATCTCACTAAACAATAATAGTATAGAATATGTTGATCAGTACACATACTTGGGTCAAATTATATCACCAAAGGACCAAATGCAAAAAGAAATAAATATAAGAATAAGCAACTCATGGAAAAGATATTGGTCCCTCAAAGAGATCATGAAAAACCCTCACATGAAAATGAAAGAGAAGACAAAAATTTTCAACTCATGCATATTACCATGTATGACGTATGCATCACAAACCTGGAACCTCACTGATAAGTGCAGAAGAGCCCTCAAGACCTGCCAGAATAAAATGGAGAGAAGTATTTTGAATATCAGATTGCAAGATAAGGTTAACCTTACTGTTATAAGACAAAAAACAAAAGTTACTGATGTCACATACACAATAAACAAACTTAAATGGAAATGGACAGGCCATATGATCAGAAATAAGACAGAAAAATGGTCCAGGAGTATCACCATGTGGTATCCTCGCGAAGGGAAAAGGAAAAAGGGGCGACAGAAAAAAAGATGGGAAGAAGACATTAGAAAAATGGCAGGACCACTATGGAGAAGAATAGCCACAAACAGAAAAGTATGGCAAAGTCTGGGGGAGGCCTTTGCCAAAGAGCAATCTGATACAAATGTTAATAATACAAATGTTACTGATGTCACAATTAGAAGTACAATAAATAACTAGAATATAATGATAGATTTGGAATCTGAATCGTAACAATTGATTTTTGTAAGATGGGTGATTAATTCATGAATTTGATTACTTAATTGGAAAAAATTATTGCAATTCGTTTTTTATATTTTAACTGTGACAATTGATTTGTATACTTTATATAATTAATTCAGAAATTTAATACTTTATTTGACATTCAATAAATGCAATTACTATTTGTTTGAACTACTTAAAATATCTTAATTCATGAATTTTTATTACTAACCTGACATTAAATAACCGCATGCATTGTGTAACCCATAATATAAAATGTGATAATTATATAATAACAATTTTATAATGTAAGTTATGTATCAGAAATAAAGGCTATTTGAATTTGAATTTGAATTTGAAAACTATTACTTATATCAAACCGGGAAAGTCAGTGTTGAATTTTAGTAACTGTACTTTTCATAATTTTCATTTTAATTAAAATTCCAGTTAATTAATATTTTTTGTATTTAAATTACTTGCTGGTTTTATTTAGATTAGGTACTTGCATTTTTGAGTAAAGCACTATACAAACCTTGGCCCACAATGACTGCTTCGCTGGTCACGCTATGATTGCCTCGAGCTAGCCTAGCTACGCTCTAGGCCTTTCAGCTTGGCCATCATTGCAGCCCTTGCCGTCCTCGCTGTAAAGGCCTCAACCTACGGTTTCGGCCTTTATCTCAGCTCGTCCATCAAGTGCTGCACGCTGACCGCGCTGTGTCGGCCTGGAGCTGCGCTACGCTGCGCTGTCGGCCATAATCAGCGCGACCAGCAAAGGAGTCATTATAGACCGCGGCAGTAATGTACTATAGTAGATAAAGAGTAAATAAACAATATTTTTTTATAAAATAATATTTATAATAAATGTTCTTCTTCTTTTCGAGTCGATGGCAAACTCTTTAGATATTTTGGGACCAGTAGGCAGCCACACCAATAGCAGCGTCAGTGGTGTTCATTAGGTCCTCCAAAATGCAAGTGTGTGGGCACTTGGGGCGCTCCAGCATGTGTGTCGGTTTCTGCACAGGGGCATCGCACTCACATTGTGTGTCAGACGAGTCTATAAAACTCCATTTCGCCAAATTTCCTTTGCAGCGGCCTACCTGCAGACCACTGCAGAGACCTGCACGGCCTGCACGGCCAGGTGGCCTTATATGTTAATCTACGTTTACAATAAACCAACTACATGTATGCTATGCGAGGTAATTTCCACTAAATGGCAAAAGGATACTATATATTTCTATTTCAACGTTTTCCTACGTTACAACGTCTATCTCAAATCATTATTTCTTCTGTCAAATAGTTACCAATCCAGTGTTACAAATTAACGAAACAATCTTCCTTCTCCTTGCTTCGTGTTCCTCAGTATTGAGGGTCGTGACCTCCCTTCTGCATCTCTCGAATGGTCCACGTCCACGGGGCCTTTTTCCATCTACTTTGTTGGTCACGATGAGCCTCTCGAGGTTGCCACCTTATTTCCTTGCAATGTGGCCGAAGTATTCTAAAACACTGCGCAAACACTCGGATGACAGCCGCGAGGAGATTTTGAGTTCTCGCAATATGGAGACGTTAGTCCGAAATGCTGTCCAATGCTGTGAGACAATCTCGGGAAGCAGAAAATAAAACACAAACAATATTGGATGTTTTACGACATTTTCCTGACTTGCCTTTCATGCATACGTGTTTTATCACGGCATTAAATCTTATTTAATGGCATAACTTTATGGCGAACGAGAGTTAAACATATTATCGGTAAGATAGTGCAAAAGGTTAGTTACCTCCCTGGGTGAAATTAATCAATCAAATCAATGATATTCTAGTAAACAGTATTAGTAGTATAACGTATTATACACTCACAAAACAACCGGAAAAAAGTGTTAAATACAGAAATAACACTACGACATTCATGCTCAGTCTCGGAGCAAAATTTAGAATCATAAGCATAAACTTGCGTAAAATGTAGCTCGTAATAATACGTTTAAACTAGTTGTCCCACGCGGCTTCGCTCCCATCAGCTACCTACCCTACCTATCCTACATACATGAATGTTGCGTAACTCAGCGCACGCAACGGAAGCTCTCAAAAAGTAATTACGAATTAACTCGAATACGTCCCATTTAGGACGTATTCGAGTCTTCACATTGCGCGCGCTCATAACATATCTGTTTACTAGAATATCATTGAATTAAACGTTAAGTTGCTCATTGATTGACCGCTTAGCTTTTTCTCATTATGTATCTGTAGAGAACGTGGTTGATTTCACATTTGTATCATTTCTGTATCATAAAAAAAAAAAAAAAAGGACGAGACTTGATTGATGTTAATGGGTTCTTGATTTAAGTTATTGCTCATTGATTTACACTCACTTCAATTAAGAACTCATTAACGTCATCCTCGGCCTTTATTTGGTAAACAGCCAATCGCATAGTTATAACCGCAGCAGCAGACACTCACATACACACACTTGAACACATTGCACACTCATAGTAGGGCCACGGTAAAGATATCTAACAGTATTGTGACTCGGCCCTGACCTTGAAACAAGTGCCTACAAGCGCTCGTCACCTAAACACGCGTTAGGGCCGCCCGCATCTACCTACTTGAGTTTCTTTCTAGTTTTGTGATTGTAAATATCTCAGATTCTTTTCTCTAATCTGAGGTAAATATTATATTTTTTTGTTAAACTTATTTTAAATCTTATTAGGTAGGTACCAATTATTAATCTCATAAGTAATCATTTCAGAAAGATGTTTTGTCTAATTAAATAATATATGTAAGTAGCTAAGTACATAAGTAAATCGATAGCCTAGCCTGGGAAACTACCTGCTAGTTTTTTTTTAAACCGAGCCAGTGACCGAGCGTAGGTAGGTGACTCGTGTGTGACTTTATCACCCTATCCACTTATTTATATTTATTGATCCAGGTATTTTACTCGGTGGAAAAAGCGAAATACCTACCTATTCAAAAATGTTATCTCTGGGTGCGTTATAGAAGAATTCAAGCAACCAAAAACCGCACAATATAGACTATAATTGCTCTCTGACATATTAAGTAAGTAAGTACTTGTACGTATTTGAATAAAATATTCACAAATCCCACGCTTACTTACAAAAACCAGCACACCGTTCGTTCGTCACAGCGGCGCGTCCGCGACTGGTAGTATAACGAGTGCGGGCTGAGCTCGAGTCACGTAGGCATTACTCGCGTTCTGACCGTTTGTATGAAGATAGAATACTGTATATATTTTTACCGTGGTAGGGCTGTTTATTAATCTGCGAGTTGATCGAGATACTAATCTGTGGATATTGGGGCGAAATACTGAAGATGCCTAGTGTCTTTTGGAGGTTAATGATAACATAAGCTCCATAATTATAGTAATTATTTTTAAAGTGAATTAAAATTAGTAGCTGACATGAAAATTACCATATACGCCATACATCATTATCATCAGTCGCGACCTTATCCCATGTACTTGGGGTCGGCCCTCCTTATCCTTTTCCTCCATTGTGCACGGTCTTGGGCTGTGCTCAATGGTGGTCTTTTTCAACCATCGTCAACCAAATGGAAAATGGTCTGCCGCGTTTCGTCGTTGGCAAGTTAAGGGCAAGCTTCACCATATGATCATCTGGCGTTCGCTGGATGTGGCAATACCATCGCAGTCGATTTTCTTTTACTTGATGGAAGCTATTTTAAATTTTCCTCTTACGAACTCATTCCGGATCTTGTCTAGTCTGATGGCACCTGCCGAACAGTGCAACATTCGCATCATCGTTGTATGTATATGTCGTCGTGATATGATGAAAACAGGGAATTTGATCAAATCTCTAAGCGATTTCATCAAATCACGGAGGATGTTAAAATTACAACACGTTTTTATCATTTCCCTAAGCAAATCTGGTGATTTGACAAATCTCACAAAAAAAATCTAGTGATTTGAACAAACCCCTAAATTGATTCAGTGAAAAGATAATAAAACATGTAACAAAGTCGACGTAGCCCCGCTGCGCGGGGCTCCTATTTCTGTCTGCAGGGTCAAAAGTAACCTAACACGAACGAGATGACGGGAGCTGCGTTCGCTCGCTTTGCTCGCTCACTTCAGCTCCCGTCATCTCGTTCGAACCTAACCTGTCCGTGTCGGGGTGCCCTAAGTTCCCGAGCTCGCTTCGCTCGCTCTTGGACTGATTCTTTGACCATATAACATAACGCAGCCGATTACCTCGGAAAGCAAAGTACAAAATAAACCTTTAAATTACTACAGAAAAGTTATTTTTGTCATTTCACTGAACCAATTTTGAGATTTGTTCAAATCACTAGATTTCTTTATTGGGATTTGTCAAATCACCAGATTTGTTTAGGGAAATGATAAAAACGTGTTATTATTTTAACATCCTCCGTGATTTGATCAAATCGCTTAGAGATTTGATCAATTCCCTGTTTTCATCATATCCCTGCGACATATACTCCATTTGAAATAACATTAGACATGTTTCCAAATCTTTTTACAGTTCGTTCAACCGATTTTGGGTTCTATCCCGTAGACATAAAGATGACATAAAAAGCATAAACCTGTTACCAAAACCAACTGTTTATTATAATACTCACAACGGATCTTTGTGGCTCTGAATTGGCTGCAAGAGGCTGTGCACTAGCTATTTTTGTGTCAATATTGAAAGTGAAAATAGCATTGTATAACTGTCTCTTTCACTCGCATACGTTTGTCGCATCATCCTATCTCGTTTACTCTATGCAGTTAATCTGTTTCATGCGCAATAGTTGACAGAGCCAACTTCAGAGCCACAAAGATCCGTTGTGAGTATTATACAGCTACCATTTGTCGTATCACCAACGCAATAGAAGTCAAAATGGCTAATTTAAACGTCTAATGGTATCGCAAATGGAGATTAGTTTGTTTGGGTGTTGTTTAGTGGTTGCTCAACATTCTGATCCGTACATAATTACAGTCTTGTAAATATAGCCTTTGTTTTTAATAAGCCTTTTCTGTCACATATGACACAAGAGCGTTGTCGCTATTTAAGCCTGGGTGTTGTTCTGTGATAAATGATTTTATTTCTGTAAGTTGGTTTGTACAAACACTTTTACATGTTTTTTTTTTTTTTTTACTAGATGTGGTCATATGAAGACTGAAGTCTAAACTGATGTCTGAAATGGTATTTTGAGGACAGAACCAGCCAGATTGAGTGGACCTGTCCAGTCAGTGCACGCATTTATCAATAACCGAGCAGCTCAACTCAGAATTTAAGGAGCTCAAAGATTCGACGAAAAATACCAAAGAAAGGACATTCGGGTAGGCCGCATAAACTACTCAAACTGCCAGACCATGATTAAAAACTAAGATAAATTAAAATAAAAACAAAACAAAAAGAATGATCCACATAGTCTTCACATTCACAATAATTAAAATAAATTAATAGAATACTTTAAAAAGTAAATATTCTTGTCATTGCAAGAAAACGAATAAAAAATGTAAAAAAAAAACAAAATTAACGGTGCAAAATATATAAAAAAAAACAAAATTAATTGAAGCAGCTCAATCCCAAGCCGTTTTATCCTCAACGTACTCTTTAATGCTATAAAACGCTTTCTGGCACAACTGTGAGTTCTTGTTACGACATACGTAAGTACATTTATATTATTATGTAGTTTAGGCAACTGGCAAAGCAAATACCGTGATTCGATGAGCCGAACTTTAACTTCCTAAGTCAAGCAACTCTGTACGTGAAACTAATAAACAGTGACTTCCTTGTAAACTGTTCATTAAAGTCCATATTAGGAGTAAACATAGAGAACAGTCTGTTTATATATGAGTTGTACAATTGTTGTGGCTAGAAAAGCTAACTTAGCGAAAAATCATTTATACGAAACTAATTTACGTTGAGAGAAGTTTGTCTAGCTCAGAGTTGTTCGACCAACCTATCAGCACTTCTTGTGATACCCATTATCACGTCTGACTTTTATGTAGGCAGTCAAGCCTGCTTTTCAATTCTACCTTGCAGCTCCCTAACTCTTTGAAAGGAAATGTCTAAAGTCTAAAGATAAACAAAAAAGCTTGCTCTGTTTTAACCTACGGAAAACTGTGTTTAAATTTCGAAGTAGATGACACTACTTTATCCGCTTGGTGACTTATTTTCGGACGTCAAATCCAATTGAGGTAGTTAATTGGCTCTAAGCAGCGCAGGCGGCCAGGTTATAGACATTCCTATTGCAGGGTAAAGTCATGTGGATGGTAATCTTAAAGTTATCGGGACTACCTGCTTTCGTCTTGCTAAAACACAGGTACTTTGTTTTCGAGGCGTTTAATGATAGAAATGATGTCCTCAAGCCTGTTTCTCGAGAAAGACCCACCTCACAGACGGCTGCCAGGCTAGTACACGACCTTTCATGGAACAAAAGAACTGTGCATAAAATACTCATTTTCATGCGGGCGGAGCCGCGAGTGGAAGCTAGTATATAATACACTGAAAAATAATAATAATATTACCATTTTACGTAAGTATTTAAATAAAAAGCGAAATAAAAAACCGCATAAAGTGTTGGTACAAATTGACATACACAAACAAGAACAAAAAACTTGTTAAATCTTTTACAGAACTTGAAAACCGACAACGACAAGATACTGTGTAAGTAAACTATTTACAGAGCAGAGCAGCTTTAAAGAGCAGTGGTGGCCCAGTGGTATCGGCCGCGACTTACATGTTGTAGGTCGTGGGTTCGAGCCCAGGCAGGCGCTTTACTTTGTGTAAATTATTTTCTTCACCACTGCTCTCAAAACGGTGAAGGAAATCATCGTGAGGAAACCGGCATGACCTAGAACCAAAAATTCGAAGACATGTGACATCCACCAACCCGCACTGGGCCCGCGTGGTGGATTACGGCCCATCCCCTCTCACAGAGAGGAGGCCTGTGTCCCAGCAGTGGGAACATTAATAGGCTGATGATGTGATGTAAAACTATTTACTGTACCTCCTTTTAATAAATCTATGGGCGCAATTTTGCAAAGTTATGTCTCTTAAATTCTCACATAGATAATCATTCCTTCTCGCAGCAGAAAAAGCTTTAAGGCGGGCAAAGAAGCCATTCACAAAGGTTCAGTGGCAATATCCTTCCGTCGTTATGGTCGGAAGAAGGCCGCACTGTTCGGAATAGGCAATTAACATAAACCATCCTAAATGTGCCGGTTGAGAGAACAGTCGAGCGTTCATGAGACACAAGAGATTTAGTGAAGACATAACATTCAAACTATCAAAGTTTAAGTCATTGAGGTAATAAAGGTTTAAGTAGGTATTTAAAGTTCTACAGTTTTGACCAAAACTTTGTCATCAGCTCAAAGTAATAAATAGGATATTGCTAAAGTTTGAAAGCGTAATCATTATTCTGAATGAAACAATCGACATCAAAAGTCAAATATATTTATTCAACTAGGCCAAATAAACGACACTTTTGAACGTCACATAAATTAAAATTAAAATTTACAAGTAATAAAAAATGATTCTACCGTGCATTCGGAAAGTAGATTTTTATGGATAAGAACTCTTTTTTAAAACATTACATAAGTACATACATTAATATATGTGAGGACGATGTACCCATAATAGCTCTACACACTATACTACGTACAGGTATAAAGTATTAAAAAGCATTAACAGAAAAAAAAAATTGATAATTAGGAACATGGTTCTCACACATCAAACATAGACATGAATATAGATCATATTCATGTCTATGTTTGTAATATTTGTAAATACTTACAAAAAATAAAAATAAAACAAATAACGAACGAACGAACGAACGAATATGATATATATTAAAACAGTTTACACAATAAAACTTGACTTGTTATTATTCATAATTATGCACAAAGTTGTCAAATACACTCGCAACCTCTTTTGATTTTAGCTAAATATTTGGTAGATACTGGCTGCTTTGCGTTTTTTATTTATTTTTCTTTGATACGAAAATGGCATTCATACAGATTGTTTTCCAAAAAGTAGTCCAATATGTTTTGTTCATTTTTAAAGCATAGAAACTTTTTCGTAATAAATATTGTTCTCTTGTAAATTAAATTACTGTGTAGTCGACGAGGCTGATAAAGAGGTTTAGATCGGTTTCTGGGCCAAGTAAGAATGTAACGCGTCTAAATTTCATAGATAAGATTAATCATCGGATAGTTCACTTGGTGGGTCCAAATTTCATTACATCGTTTGAATTTATTAGTTTGGTCCGAATTGAACCATTGAATAACATCCAGCTGAACTCAAAACTCGGTCACCCTCCATTTTGCTTCACGGGAAAGGTCTTGATAGAATTCTAATGACCTCTATTAGAATTCTATCAAGACCCTTCCAATAATTAAACTATTGAGATTTAAGGCTATTTAGTGGTTTCAATCTAAATTGGTTCACCGAAATTCAGAAGTAAAAGTTGTAAATCTCTAGAACTAATTAAGTTAATTAAACCAACAAGTTTGGTTGATGACATGAGAGACAGACATCTTTCTTATTTAATGATTTATATATTCTACTATTTTCAAAGGCCTTTTACTCGAAATAGTAGAAATCGACAAGCTTTTTTCTATCTTAGTCTTCCAAAAATTATCATCATATTTACTCTACTTGCAGCGGTTGCCCTGTCCATACAGCAATAAATCACAAATTTTGCTTTTGATGTAGAATAAGGCCTCTACCCTATTGGCGTTTTACGAGCGTTTGCGTTCCTCCAAAGTCTGCACAGCGACGACGCTGCACAGAAGTGACGTTGACGTCGCGAGACTTTAGTGGCAAACGTTACATTCGCTGAACGCAACGTACATGCTACAATTTGAGCATGCTACAATCTGAGACAAAATTGATTCTGACGAGGAAATACTACCGTTGGCTTTGTTACTTCGACGAAAATAAGGTTTTTTTTTTTTTTTTTATAACCTATAGGCTCGCGCTTGACCACAATCTCACCTGATGGTAAGCGATGATGTGGTCGACGGTGAAACACGCTTGCCTAGAAATAACCTATTCACTCTTGACTTAAAGACCCCTAGATTGTAGCTATCGGGAAACACAGACTCCGGCAGGGAATTCCACTCCTTAGCTGTACGCATAATAAAAGTGTTCCCAAAACGTTTTGTGCGTATGGGTGGGATGTCTACCATGTATCGATGGCGCATCGCCGTACGTCTGGTAGTCCGATGATGGAACGGGCTAGGTCGAATTATATCGTGCAATTCCATCGCACACTCCCCGAAATGTAACCGATAAAAAACCGACAGGCTGGAAACTCGGCGACGATGTTCAAGACTCTGGAGCTTTGACTTGACCAGCGCTTCATCGCCGATGAGCCTCTTGGCTCGCTTTTCGATCGACTCTAGTGCGTCAAGCTGGTATTTGGCTGATCCGTCCCAGAGATGAGCACAGTACTCCATGCATGATCGAACTTGTGCTTGATACAAGTTGAGGAGCTGTTCTGGCGTGAAGTACCTACTCACCTTTGCAAGGATCCCCAGCTTTTTTGGCAGCCAGCTGAGCCTTTGCCTCAATGTAAGGGCCAAAATTGAGAGTAGATGTCAACGTAACGCCAAGAAGCTCAAGATGGTCAGTTATTGGCACGGTCGCATCTCGGAAAGTTGGATCTGGGTAAAATTGGCTCTTTTTAGCGGAAAAAAGACACGCCTGGGTTTTAGCAGCATTAAACCTGACCAGATTGGCATCGCCCCATTCGGAGACTGCCTGCAAGGACAGGTTCAAGCGCTCCAGCATGGCCTCCCGGAGAGACCGGATCTGAGGCCTGGTAGCACGAGCGTTGGACAAGTATCTCTCAGCAACAGTGCTGTCGTCTGCATACCCAAAGGTGCCGGGTTTAAGCAGATCGTTAATATGCAGCAAGAATAAAGTTGACTCTCAGGAAGTCTGCAATCCAATCACACAGACCACCGGGCAAACCGAATGAAGGAAGCTTACCAATAAGGCTTTCGTGCCAGACCCTATCAAAAGCCTTCGAGATGTCGAGGGAGACGGCAAGCGCTTCCCCGTGCCTCTTGATGGCCTCACTCCAGATGTCAATGGCATACGCTAGAAGATCCCCAGTAGACCGATTTCGGCGTAAGCCGTATTGGCGGTCACTAAGGATATCGTTAGTTTCTAGGTATGCCAGGAGCTTCGTGTTAAGTACACGCTCCATACTCTTACAGAGTATGGACGTTACAGAGATGGGTCTGTAGTTGGCCGGGTCAGCTCGACTACCCTTCTTGGGCACGGGCTGTACGTTAGCTAGCTTCCAAGCATTCGGCACTTTTCCAGTCTCATACGAAAGGCGGAATAGGCATGTCAATATCGGAGACAGTTCAGGCGCACAGGTTCTGAGAACTATTGCTGGTATTCCGTCCGGGCCACTAGCCTTGTTCACGTCGAGGTTGCGCAGTACCTTACGGACGTCCTTTTGATGGATACGAATGTCCGACATACTCGTCTCGCATCCATCAGGATAAGAAGGGGGCCGCGCGTCACCAGGGTTCAGACGTGAAGATTCCGCAAAAAGAGAGGCAAATAAATTTGCCTTCTCCTCAGCGGAGTGGGCCAGCGACCCGTCGGGTTTCAGCAGTGGTGGTAGTGAGGGACGGCTGAAGTTGGACTCGACCGACTTAGCCAGGGACCAAAACGCTTTACTGCCTGCTGGGTAAGAAGCAAGTTTGGCCCCTATTCGGCCAATGTGGTTGAACCGAGCCCTTCTCAACACCTTCTTGCAGAATTTGGCAGCCCTGTTGTAGGCTTTCTTCCTTTGATCCACGGCACTCGCTTTGCGCGAACGAGCGTCAACCCATGCCAGGTACGCCTCATGATTAAGCGCGTCGGCGCGATGACATTCAGCGCCAAACCATGGCCGGTCAACATTGGTCATTGTTACGTCAGAAAACGGAATGTAGTACTCCATTCCCTGACGCAACACATCCGTCACGTTGTCCGCACACGCCGAAGGATCATCCGAAGAAAAGCAAGTAGGCTGCCAAAGATAACATGCGAAGAAAGATCGCATGCCATCCCAATCTGCTGACCTCTTGGGCTGGGATCGGGCGGGGAGTAGACGGACACAGACTTCACCAGACAATGGTCGGAACTACCCAAAGGTGAAGTTATCGACACAGAGTATCGGTCTGGCTCTGTTGTCAGCAGAAGGTCCAAGCAATTGGCCGTGTGCGAATCAACATCCGGCACCCTCGTTGCCCCCTGGACCAGCTGGGTAAGGTTAAGCGCAAGCGCAAGCTTACGCATCTCCCGTCCAGCATGGTCAGTGCACTGGTATGGGAAGAGCCACTCCTGGTAGTGGGCATTAAAATTCCCCAGTAACACTAATTGGGCGGAAGGGTACCGCTGCTGTGCCGCATCAGCCGCCTCACTGAGGTACTCTGTGAGCCTGGTTGTCTCCTGATCTCCGCTGTGCGAGCGGTAGACACAGGCGTAGATAATTTTTTCCAGACCTGTGTCCACTAGAGCCCACAGCGTCGAAAATCTTGGGTCCTCAAGGTTACGGAGACGCCGATAGCAAGTGTCGTCACGGGCGTACATACACACTCCCGCGCGCGGTTTATAATTGTGCTCCAGGGTAAACCCTGGGTAAGATAGGTACGACGCGTCTGACGGACTCGCTATCTGCGTCTTCGTAAGGAACCACAGCGCTGGTTTTTCAGTCTCCAGGTGGTAGTGGACTGCAGAGAGATTTGAGTGCAGACCTCTAATGTTGGTGAGGTGCACTTTGTGGGGGAGGGGGTGCAGCCGCTGTTTATATCCTGTATTCTTTTTAAAAGTAAAAGAAAGTCCCATCATCACTTTTGGGACAGTCCTTTTCTCGTATGGTCCAATCGATTACAAGAAAGTGAATATTTTGCACTGTATTCTAATAATATTAAAAAAAATGACTGGGAATTTTATAAATATTTGCGAATGCCGGAGACTACATTTAACGCACCCACACGATACGGACAGAGCGGGACGGCGTGATTGTACCTGTTGCCAAAAAACGCAGCGTTACCGTTGCGTCGACACGTCGTTAACGTTGCGAAGTCTCAGCGCTACTCGTACTCGCGTACTCTACGTAAAACAAATAAAGCGATAGACGTGTTAGTAATTCTATTGGGTTTGGGACAGCTGAATAATAGATTGTTCTGATGACAATAATTCAACAACCAAACAACCGTCAGAATAATGGATATGAATGGTTCACTGACATGGTATTTTGCAATTTAAGGATGAATTATTATGCTAGACCGTGGCGGGCGCGGGCCGTGCCCCGATCGTTATTCAAATTATATTTATTGCATACATAATGTACACACAGGTGGTAAATATAAGTTACAGAAACAATTATGGACCCTGTCGGGCACAGCAACATTCTAGATACAGTCAGTGTCTAGGAGAGAGGAATAGCGCTCAATATTATTACAAATAAAAATATTTTCCTTATCTATTAACATTTTAGTTTACCTATTCCCTTTATTTTTGTTTAATGTACTAATACGTAAATCTTTTTATTTTCATGTCAAATTAAATATTAATCTTAAATATTAATTATTCGTTTAAGTTTTTATATTACAATAAGTATATTTGATTTTGATAGTTTATATTGAATAAAATTAATACATAATAAAATTTAAAATGTCCATATTATATTTTAAGTCAATTATTTATTAATGTCATTTTAAAGTTTTTTAGTTAACAGTTGTCATTATTTTTACTTTAATTTGTCTGGCATGTGCCTTTTACTTGAATATCAATTATTAGTAGTGTCTAGTACTAGTAATAGTAGTAGTACTATAGGTCTACCAGAATCTCATGGCATTTTCTTTTTTTTTAATTGTGATTTTCATATGGCAATGTCAATTGTCACCTGTCAAATCAAAGTACTTGATGTGTCAACCGCTGCTGAAATATTTTGATATTATCTTGAAAATTTGTTATTTTTGTGAAAATGTCGAAAAACCCACTTCGATCTCAAGCGAGACATATTGTTTTCAATGTGTATCATAAAATAAGGGAAGAAGAAAGCGTAAATCAAACTCAATCTTTGATTTTAAAGTGCGTCGTAGAGTGGACTGACTTGTTTTGATACTTTTAGTTTATTTTATATTTTTCTTACTTAATTTTTATTTCTTTCCATTACTATTATATGGTAAATCGTAGGTCAGGGCACATCGAATGATGGCCGGAAGGAAATGGCAACAGTAATGTAACTGTTACTAATTCTTCGACAAGATATTGATTTTAACGGAGATTGAGAATCTTTGACGTAAGAAAAATATTAAGTAATAATCTGCGCCCTGCAGTGGGACGTGTATATAGACGGGAGTTTTTGGCGGGATTTTGTCGAGTGAAGTTCAGTGGCTGTTAATATTATTTGCAAATTGATTCCTAGTGGCTATTGTGATATATTATTGGTGTAGTTTTGTGTCTCAACTGTCTACGCAACTAGACAATTTGTAAAATCATTGACAGAAGCGATCTCGGGATAGTAGAGCGGAGTATTTTATCGTAGTATTGACTGCCTCTGCAAAGCTTACTGGGAAGACTGACTCGATACAATTTTCTGCCAAATACTCCAAAAAACATTAGAATCTGTTACATCCGCATTCTAAAGCATACTAAAAAATAAATATAAGATCCTAAACTCTTTCCAAAGACGTGACTAAAAGGTCCTAGCAACCAGGCCATAAAACTTACATAAAAAAGTATATATAGACTGATGATGATGAATGACTAAAAAATAAAATTATCATGAGTAAAATTATCATGTTACTCATGATAATTTTATTATTTTTTACAGACTTTATTCATAAAGAAATTGGGTTTGAATATCATCATATCAGCCGAAAGACGTCCACTGCTGGACATAGGCCTCCCCCAAGCGTCGCCACATTGACCGGTCCCGTGCGTCTCGCAACCAGCGGATCCCCGCAACCTTCACGAGGTCATCGGTCCACCTGGTGGGAGGCCTTCCAACGCAACGTCTTCCGGTTCGCGGTCGCCACTCCAGAACCTTTCAGCCCTATCGGCCATCCGTTCTGCGAGCAATGTGCCCTGCCCACTGCCACTTAAGTTTGACAATTCTTCGAGCTATGTATATAGTATATATGTATAGTAATTATTAGTGGCCAATCTTTAATTGTATTTGTATAGGTCTACCAGAATCTCATGGCAAATGTGGAAATAAAAATTTGTTGTAATACTGGGGAAATTGGATTAAACGATCTTGATAATGTTTAATTTGTATTTATGTCTTTAGTATTAATGAACATGAGGTACCTATATTATAGTAATCACAGCGGATCTTTGTGTCTTTGAACTTGGTCCTGCAAACCATAGATTAAGCAAGAAAGGACGATGTGACATACATAAGCGAGTGAAAGAGACAGTTATACAATGCTATCTTCACCTTCAACATTGACACAAAAATAGCTACTGCGCGGGGTCTTGCAACCAATTCAGACACAAAGATCCACTGTGAGTATTATAGGTATATATAACTCACATGTATGAATTTTGTTGTTATACATCGGGTTCTTAACATAGGAAAAATAAATCAATTGAATATTAATTTATGTACTAATTTATTATATATCATTTAAATCATACTAATATCTTAAAACCTCATTCAGAACTAGAAAACTAGAATACGATTCCATGAACTCCACTGGCATTTCAGAAACTTGTATCTTTGTAGTTTTATGTCATCTCTCTCCATCAAAATGGGTCTTTTTCATTGGCATTTAACATATTCAAAACCAATCTCTTTATGTATACAGTCTGTAAAAAATAATAAAATGTATCATGTTACTTTTAGTCATTCATCATCATCAGTCTATATATACTTTTTTTATGTAAGTTTTATGGCCTGGTTGCTAGGACCTTTTAGCTACGTCTTTGGAAAGAGTTTTGGATCTAGTATTTATTCTTTAGTATGCATTAGAATGCGGATGTAACAGATTCTAATGTTTTTTGGAGTAATCGGCAGCAAATTGTATCGAGTCAGTCTTCCCAGTAATCTTTGCAGAGGCTGTCAATACTACAAAAAAATACTCCGCTCCACTATCCCGAGATCGCTTCTGTCAATGATTTTACAAATTGTCCAGTTGCGTAGACAGTTGAGACACAAAACTACACCAATAATATATCACAATATCCACTAGGAATCAATTTGCAAATAATATTAACAGCCACTGAACTTCACTCGACAAAATCCCGCCAAAAACTCCCGTCTATATACACGTCCCACTGCAGTGCGCAGATTATTACTTAATATTTTTCTGATGTCGAAGATTCTCAATCTCCGTTAAAATCAATATCTTGTCGAAGAATTAGTAACAGTTACATTACTGTTGCCATTTCCTTCCGACCATCATTCAATGTGCCCTGACCCACGATTTACCATATAATAGTAATGGAAAGAAATAAAAATGAAGTAAGAAAAATATAAAATAAACTAAAAGTATCAAAACAAGTCAATTCAACTTACCGGTCCACTCTACGACGCACTTTAAAATCAAAGATTGAGTTTGATTTACGCCTTCTTCTTTCCTTATTTTACGATGCACATTGAAAACAATATGTCTCGCTTGAGATCGAAGTGGGTTTTTCGACATTTTCACAAAAATAACAAATTTTCAAGATAATATCAAAAAATTTCAGCAGCGGTTGACACATCAAGTACTTTGATTTGACAGGTGACACTTGACATTGCCATATAAAAAACACCATTTAAAAAAAATAAAAAATGCCATGAGATTCTGGTAGACCTATAATATTTATTTTAATACTAACTGTCAATTTTTATAGCTAAAACTTGAAATAACAAATTCATTAGTTCGCGGAACGCGGCTAGTTAAATCAGACGGCAATTTCAAAGTTTTGTATTATCCATAACATTATATTTCAGCCCAATAAATTCTTCTATTTTTTTAGGCTTCACGAGCCCACTCCCAAGTGAGTTATGGCATAACCGTACCTACATAACTTAAAAATATTATATACAGGATCAAAACTGCTTAAACGCTTATCACTACGGTTGATCTTTAGGTGTTTGTGCGTGAACGGTGCATGCAAACATAGCATCGCAATGATTTTACCTAAACTCTAGCGAGTGTAATTTGAGCACGGTCTCATAAGGTCGCTGCATACGTAAAGTGTTTAAGAGGCTGAAGTGGAACAGTTGACAATGGACATAAGAATGGAGTGGTGGATGGATTTGGATAGTTGAAGCCACGCCTACTGTCATCGATAGCTTAGGGGCAAACTTAAATTGGAGCGAAAAGTTTTTGATCATTAAACACACAAGGCCGACCACAGAGGCCCATATCATAAACGGACTCTTTCGATGGTTTTTACTAAAACCACAAAGCACAAAAGCGGTGGCGCGCCGCAGACAGAGAGTCCACTACGAACAAAGCGTCATTTTGCACCCACACATTGACATTACAATTTTACAGGGAATAATGGGCAAAAATGGACCGAGCTCAGTCGCGGTTGTCACGAGCGGTTTGTGCGGGCGTTTGTCACGTCAATCATACATAAAGTACTGTAAAGAGGTTGCATTGCCTGGATTACCTTTATTAATTGTTACAGACCGAATATACTTCAAACTAATTCTTTAAATTCGTTCTTTCATTCATTTTAAAGTTATAAAGGTCATTAAATTTTTCAAGATGATTAGTTAGAAATTCAATATCTACGAAAATAATAAATTATTTTAAGTCCATAGAAACTTGTCAGGGTATGAAACTTGACATAATAATAATATTATTATGACAAGTTTCACCATATGGTTTAAGTTATCCAGTTCACAAATATTCCTAATATTGTTGTAAATTGTTGTAATTGTTGTAAATAAATCTACATCATTAGGTTACCTACCTCTTATGGACGAAAAGGTAAAAAAAGTTTAACTGTCGTCTCATCAGTATATAAATCCAAAGCTCGTGTCAGCAGTTCCCGTCAAATAATCGTAAAAGATTTCTTTCTTGGTTACCCCTTAAAGTACCTTTGAGGGCTCCATGGTTGTTCAGAAAACCTGACATCTTTATTACTACGCCGTTTTTAAGAGTCTGACTTTAGGATTCACCTCTGTACCCTATTCAAAAGACGGTGCGTTGCATAATAATAGCACAAAGTAAGTAAGCGGGGAGGCGGCGCGCCTATAGACTATATATTATAATAGCTGATAGATTTTGGATTTTGTGTTGTGACAAACTGTATTTTGTGTTTATCTCCCAAAAAATTGTATTAATAATATCTGTGATAATAGCAATGTTTTGAAATCTGTGATAAACCGCATCTTTTATATTTTATTCTGCATAATGATAAGCACTTTGTATATTGTTATTGTATTTTTTTTATTACTCTGTGATATATAGCTCCTTTTTAGGGTTCCGTAGCCAAATGGCAAAAAACGGAACCCTTATAGATTCGTCATGTCTGTCTGTCTGTCTGTCTGTCTGTCTGTCTGTCCGTCCGTATGTCACAGCCAGTTTATTCCGAAACTATAAGAACTATGCTGTTGAAACTTGGTAAGTAGATGTATTCTGTGAACCGCATTAAGATTTTGACACAAAAATAAAAATAAAACAATAAATTTTGGGGGTTCCCATACTTGAAACAAAAACTAAAAATATTTTTTTTCATCAGACCCATACGTGTGGGGTATCTATGGATAGGTCTTCAAAAATGATATTGAGGTTTCTAATATCACTTTTTTCTAAACTGAATAGTTTGCGCGAGAGACTCTGCCAAAGTGGTAAAATGTGTGTCCCCCCCCCTGTAACTTCTAAAATAAGAGAATGATAAAACTAAAAAAAATATATGATGTACATTACTATGTAAACTACCAACGAAAATTGGTTTGAACGAGATCTAGCAAGTAGTTTTTTTTTAATACGTCATAAATCGTAAACCGCAATTTACCAAGTACGGAACCCTTCGTGCGCGAGTCCGACTCGCACTTGGCCGGTTTTTATACTGTATAAGATGATCAGCACTTTTTTGTATATTTATTTTTGTATTTTAAACCCGAACTGAATAAATAAAATGACACATAATTAGATAAATAAAGTGGGA
This sequence comes from Orthosia gothica, assembly GCA_949775005.1. Taxonomy (NCBI): domain Eukaryota; kingdom Metazoa; phylum Arthropoda; class Insecta; order Lepidoptera; family Noctuidae; genus Orthosia; species Orthosia gothica. The sequence goes on along the minus strand of OX459053.1, from coordinate 14,103,598 downwards.
TGCCCACCCACAGTATGTATGGAGATGAATGTGAGAAAGATACAGTATGAAGAATGAAATTACGAGAGGCACGAAAGAAGGAATTTGTATGCACGAGTTTGAGCAGAATAGGCGCCATTATGTGGCGGGGAATAGTATTAAAAAAAAAAAAAAAATATTGCTGTTCCCCGCGGCTTCGCTCCCGAGGACCACACCACAGGATCTGTTTTCGCGATTAAAATATGTCACTCAGGAATAATGTAGCTTTCTATTGGTGAATGTTTTTATTTAAATCGGTCCAGTAGTTTCGGAGCCTATTCGATACAAACAATAAAATATTGCCTCTTTATATAGTATTGTGACCCATATAAACTATTATAGGTCGTAATTAATACATCACTTTTACGGTAAGTTTCTTTCGAAACTTATCTCAGGGTTTTATCTTAAAAAAGGTCATAATCAAAATTTTTAAATTACACACAGGCCTATTTTGATAAAAAAAAATTGCATTGCCATTAAATATTTAAAGAAAAGGTAAATTAAAAAGAAAGCCTAATGGCATTTCAATGAGTTTTGAGAGCAAGTGGCGAGTAGATTTTTAATGTAGATTTCCAAAAAGTTTGTACCTTTTATGCAGTCTTCTGTGTTTAAGATTGCATTTAACAAAGTTTTATTAAAAGATGCAAAGTGTGGTAGCCATGTCTTACCTATTTGTATTTTATTATCCGGGAAGAAATGGCAGCTATTCCCCGTTGCAATGTGCCAGCGATTTTTTACCTATTTGAGGTACAAATTCGAAGAATGTTTGCAGCGCGATGGTGCAATGAATTTCCTAGATGTCAATTTTTATAGAAATAAAAATTTGTATGTGAATTGTTCTTAGTTTTTTTTAATGTTTTTTCAAACTCGCAATTCTGTCTGACCCACCCTGTAACTATTTTAATGTATTAGATGTCGGATACCATATTTAAGGAAAACACGGAATATTTCAAATAAGTTTTGTATGACATAGCAATACACACACAACGTCAAATTATGCTAAGACGTATCGCTCCGATCTGAAAGCAGTATCGTGTTCGGCTTATGCCAGAGTGGCATCTGCATATTAAGTATCCACAGTTTGCTGCCCATCCCGTGGGAATGGTTTGGTTTCGTGAGAATAATGCACTATAATCCGTTTCATTGCTTGAATGTATAAACTGCAATTGCAATATATACAGACACATATAATTTTTACATAATTCACGTACTTAGATTCGTAGGTACTAATATTTTGTGGTTTCACCAAACGAGACAATATTTTCCAGATCCAAATAATATTAAAACATGCCCAGACAATCGCGCCGTGTGCGTTATTGTACCGCTCCCGGGAGCAAGCACGTTCAGAAACAAAAATAAATATATCTCATTTATGTTCTTCCTAGAGTTATAAATCCTTGCGAGTAAAACAAGACAAGAAAATAATACCGCGTAACTACTACATAAACCCGGTCAGGTATTTAGAACAAGCAAAGCTGTAAGTTTACTACTTCCAAACAAATAGTTCTGACCTTTCCTTTATGGCGGCCTTTTGTCCTGAACTCGTTTGTAACAAAGAAAACTACCTTCGGAAAAGGAAAGTCTACAGCATCATTTTCTGGATTTGGTACTGAATAAAAGACTATTTATAAACGAAAAACTTTTACACATGCAGCAAATACTCTTGATAAAGAGCAGTAGAAATCACATAGTAAAAAGTCTGGCACATGAATCCCCACTCGCTATGTGCGGTCACCATGACGTACTTGCCGGGTCGCCGCTTTGCCCCGGGCCGCAATATACCCGCAGACGGGACCGTACGGGGCGCTAGGCATTCCGCTTCAACTGCATCAAAGTCTGGGTAATCTGGGTTTAACGGTTTTACCAGGACTGCAGTAGGTATAATGGGCCAATGTGTGACCTAGCACCCGACTTTGAAAAAATTGATTTTTTTTTGGTTTGATTGAAAGATATCGGTAAGTAGTGAATAGTAGTGAAAATAATTGTCGTTAGTAGCGGTGTAAATAAAAAATATGGTCAGCAAATGTTCGCCCCCGACATTGCAAAACCTGCCTTTTTCCGGTTGCATCTAGGCGCTAGGCGTTAGTAGAGGATTGTAGTGTATTTTTTTCGTAAGAAGTAAAATCTAAAAAAAATAAAAATATTTTAATCCTCGATTTTAATGGTGATGGTCTGATTGCCCACGACGGCCGGTCGGCTTGGGAAATTGTTTGTTTCTTGGTTCGTGCGTTAGTTCTAGCTTTCTTGTGTTGTTCTGGTGGCTGATGGCCTTGGTCTATGTTCTGATGTAGGGGGTTATTTATTTATTATACACTTTATTGTACACCAAAAAATATGTACAGGACAAACATTCACAAAAACAAGTGTACAAACCTTTGGATGGATTATACGATAGGAGAAGAATTTAGGGCTGTACTGTAATGTAATTTAGGGTGTACAAAATTATATAGATATAAATAATATTACTTAGACATAATATATAATATATAGATATAAATAATATTACTTAGACATAATAACATACAATACATACATACGATATTAAGAAAGGAGAAGAATAAAAATTATAGTGACAGGTAATGCTAGGTTAGGCTGACATTGAGTTATTTCTGTATCTCATAACATTGAATGCGTTAATTCTGTTGGTTTTAGAGATTACTTGTTGTTTACTAGGGTTGTTACTCCACATCTCCTAGGGCTGCAGCTCCAGGAGATGGTGAAAGGAACCTTTTGAAAATGAATCTATGAAATATGTTGAAAGGAACCTATTAAATACCTATTTAACGATACCCCACTTGACATAGTTCATTTTGAAATATGGCGTCTAGTGGTAGCTGTGGTGAACTTTGATTATGGCCATGTCTTTAGTGACACTCGCAATTGACATAATAATCATCAAAATCTGCCCAGGCGTTTGTTCTATAGAACACCACATAGGAACAAATATACATGGACTGATAAACACATTTTTAGATAATAATAATCTAAAAATAAATTTTGATAAGACGAAATTAATGATGTTTAGCCAGCGTGCGAATAGCAACATGACAGTATGCCATAATGATAAACTTATAGCACAAGTAGATACATCCAAATTCCTAGGATTAACTATTGATAAAAAATTGAACTGGAAAGCACACACGGAGGAGCTAACTAAACGAATTAGCAAATCAGCCTATGCCCTGTTTAAACTGACACCAGTGATTAATGTCGATGCTTTAGTCACAGCATATCATGGTTTGGTGAGTTCAGTATTGAGGTATGGTGTCATTTTCTGGGGTAACTCAACCAACAGGGAAATAGTCTTTAAAGCACAAAAAAGGTGTATTAGGTCAATGTTCAGACTCCACAGATTGGACTCTTGTAAGTCATTGTTTATCAAATACAGATTATTGACATTTCCGTTCTTATATATTTTTGAAGTAGCTGTATTTGTTAAGACCAATCCAGACCTGTTTACCAGAATATAATTTTATAATAAACGAGCTCGACCACAGAATAATAACTTGTGCATAAAAAGGTCCCACACAGCATTGGTGCAAAAGAGTGTCTTTTCTATGGCACCAATATTATACAACCACATACCTAATTCAAGTAAAGAGTTAAACATAAACTTGGAAAAGGCTTAAATCTTTACTGTTGTTTAAAGCATATTACAGCATAACGGAATTTTTGACAGACAAAATGTAATGAATGTTTTGTTCCCTATAGTTTGTACCTATTCAGTGGCCTGGTATGTAATTATTAATAGGCTTATTTCTTACTTTTTTAACTTTTCACGTGACATTTTAGTATTATTTTGTTTTCTTTTTCGTAATTGACTTTTTTTTTTTATTGACATTTTTTATTGATATTATTTTTATATTTTTCCTTTTGACATTTTGTAATTATTATTTAATGGGTTTTTTTGTTTGTTTTAATTTTTCAAGAATCTGTGTTTTTTGTTTATTATTATTTTGTTATTATTAAATCAATGGAATCAATTAATATTTGAGCGCCTTCTGGCATAACATAGCGCGCTTGTAATTTTTTATAACAACGATTTTTTTGTACCGTTAACAAATGAATAAATGAATTATGAATTAACACATTATCCTCCTTTGGCAGTCGGGTAAAAAAAGTAAATTAAAAATCAAAAACCCGACTGCTTAAGAATCGAACTAAGTGATTTTAATCGGCCAGCTCGCGAGTATGTATCCTCCGATTGCATACCATGTTTTCATTCTTGTTTAAATCTTTTTAGGACCTGGATTTTTTATTTTTTTTGTCTTATTATAAAATTCTAAATATCATCAAACATTCTCAACATAAAAGCTACGAGTATCCCGAACAATTAAAACAGTACTTAAGCAATCACTGTGGGTTCGAACTAGATTGAACAGTAAACTTTGTCACGAAATTAATTAACTAACCACGGTGAACGGAACGAAAATTATGCGGAATTGTCGAACAATGGTTGTCACAGAGGGCTGTTTTGTGGAGAACTTTGCTGCAAGCTTTATTATATAGAAGAATGTCAGTATCTATTCATTATTGTATTAATCTATTTCTATACAAAAAATATAATCAATCTGCCTAGCCTTTTCCCAACTATGTTGGGGTCGGCTTCCAGTCTAACCAGATTCAGCTGAGTACCAGTGTTTTACATGGAGCGACTGCCAATCTGACCTCGACATTCCAGTAACTGGGTAACACGGTACCCCTTGGCTAGACTGGTGTCAGATCTCAAGCTTCTGACTACTCTTAACGACTGTCAAAGATCTTCAAATTACAGCCGGCACCAACGGTTTAACGTGATTTCCGAGGCACGGAGGAAACTCGGTAAGTCGAAAATGGTCACCCATCCACGGAACGACCTCGTCAAGCGTTGCTTAACCTTGATGATCGACCCGTGCGGCTGTTATTATTTAGCCACGAGCTCCTCCACACAAAAAATATAATTCAAGGCAAAATCTCAAAATATAAAATGGTCAGAGCAATTAAGCTCGCTCACAAAGCAGTTTCCAGACGATCTCGTTCCAATTGTTCGTATCGGTCTGCATTGCAATAAACTGCCTTTATTTTGAAAAGAAACATTCTCTTTCCTAAAGCGAGTTTATTCGGACACACTGAAAAGGCTTTTGTAGTATATTCCATTCTCCCGGGACCATATCCAACCAACAGCACAGCAGAAGTGTATACTAAATTTGAAAACGAAGTTTATTTTGAAACACATCTGCCTATAGAGCTGGTGAATAAAAGTAATATCTGTGTGCTGAATTTCAAATACACTGAACAACATTTAAAACATTTGAAGTATTTAAATATCGAGCGAGTCGAGCGTCTGGTGATATAAGTTTATATGTGGTGTGGTGTGAAAATTGACATACTGAAACGGTAAAAACAAAAGACAAAAAGAGTTAATTCAATACTACAATACAAACAATAACATATTCGCGAGCTGGCTGACCAAAACCAGATGTATCCTCCGACTGCACAGGATGATTTTCTTCTTGTTTACGTCTTTTTAGTTCGCTTTTAAGCAGTCGAGTTTTTTGATTTTTTGAATTGCCTTTTTTATTTATAACTTTATAAAAAGTAAAAAGATGGTAAAATCTTTTACCTGCAGGATTAAAAACTTACATTAGAGAAAACATTTTAGACTGTAAGTAAAATAAGTAACTACAAGATTTTAATATTTCTCTTTTCGCAGTTAGATAAATATACAGATGAAGCGGAAATGATGCTTTAGGTTTAGTAGCTTTTCATTTTGTCATTCCGTTCCACGGCGAGAAATGTTTTTGTACTCGAAAATCGTGCACAGAACCCATTGCGAAGATTCAGTGTCGATATCCTTCCGTCGTTATGGTCATGTGCCCGGGAGGCCGCACTGTCCGGAATACGCTATTTACTATATACCATCATAAATGTTACGGTTACGAGAACAGTCGAGCGTTCGAGAGATTTAGTGAAGACATAACCTCAGATCAAATTAAAAGGTTTAGAATGTCTGTGCGTCTAAAGTTCTATGGATTTCACCTAAAATATGTCACGAGCACAAAGTAATAAAGTTAATATAATCATCATCATCATATCAATCCCACCGCACTATTCCCAAACCACTGCAACTCCTGAAAGCCAGAATCAACAGTGGCGACCACCAGAAAAGCATCAACATCATCATCATATCAGCCGAAAGACGTCCACTGCTGGACATAGGCCTCCCCCAAGCGTCGCCACATTGACCGGTCCCGTGCGTCCCACATCCAGCGAATCCCCGCAACCTTCACCAGGTCATCGGTCCACCTGGTGGGAGGCATTCCAACGCATCGTCTTCCGGTTCGCGGTCGCCACTCCAGAACTTTTCTGCCCCATCGGCCATCCGTTCTGCGAGCAATGTGCCCTGCCCACTGCCACTTAAGTTTGGCAATTCTTCGGGCTATGTCGGTAACCCTGGTACTCTTGCGGATCTCTACATTTCTGATTCGATCACGCAAGGATACTCCGAGCATAGCTCTCTCCATTGCCCTTTGCGTGACTGTAAGCTTTCTGATGAGGCCCATTGTGAGCGACCACGTCTCAGAGCCATAGGTCATTACTGGCAACACACACTGGTCATAGACCTTCGTCTTGAGACACTGTGGTAAGTTGGACGAGAAGACACCGCGCAATTTCCCGAACGCTGCCCAGCCGAGTCGGATTCGACGGTTGACCTATTACTCGAAGTTGGCCCTACCCAACTGGATCGTTTGTCCCAGACATAGGGTAGACATAATCTTCCACAACTTCGAGTGTAGAGTCTCCAACCTTGATAGGAGTGGGTGTTACATGGGCATTCAACATAACCTTGGTTTTGTCCATGTTCATTTTAAGACCCACTCTTTCGGAAGCTTTACTGAGGTCATCGAGCATTATACTGAGGTCCTCCATGGTCTCAGCCATGACCACTATATCGTCGGCAAACCGAAGGTGAGTGATGTACTCGCCATTGACGTTGATGCCTAGCCCTCTCCAGTCCAGAACCTTGAAGACATCCTCCAGTGCAGCGGTGAACAGTTTCGGAGATATGACGTCTCTTTGTCTCACACCTCGCTGCAGAAAGATAGGTTCCGAGGCCTGATCCTGAAGTCGGACTGACATGGTGGCGTTTTTGTACAAACACTTCAACACCTCGATGTACCGGTAGTCGATTTGGCACCGTTGGAGAGACTGCAGTAGAGCCCAAGTCTCGATTGAATCGAAGGCTTTCTCGTAGTCCACAAACGCTAAACAGAGAGGCAGGTTATACTCTTCGGTCTTCTGTATAACCTGCCGCAGCGTATTTATGTGGTCTACGGTGCTAAAGCCTTTTCGGAATCCAGCTTGTTCGGGAGGCTGGAAATCGTCAAACCTGCGCGCGAGACGATTCGTGATGACTCTTGAAAACAGCTTGTAGACATGGCTAAGAAGTGAGATGGGCCTATAGTTCTTCAACAGGGCATTGTCACCCTTCTTGAAGAAGAGTACCACCACACCCCTGCACCATGCCTGTGGCGTTATCCCCTCGAGTATGACGGCACCAAACAGCTTCTGAAGGGCCTTAAGTATTGGTTTTCCACCCGCCTTCAGGAGTTCGGCCGTAATGCTGCTGTCATCACCCGGTGCCTTGTTGTTCTTAAGCTGTTTAAGAGCCATCTAATCTCGTACAGGCTGACGTCCGGCATGTCTTCGGTATAGTGACGGGTCAATCTAGCTCTAGGGTCTTTTACTAGATTCGCGACGGGTTTACTGGTTGACGTGTACAACTGCCCATAGAATTTCTCGATCTCCCTCAGAAGCTCCGGTTTGGCGGATATGATCCTGCCATCGTCGGTCTTCAGTTTCGTGAGCTGGCTCTGCCCAATAGACAGATCTCTTGCAAAGACCTTGGAGCCCTTATTCCGCTCAATTGCGTCTTTAATACGCTCAGTATTATAGCGGCGGAGGTCGCTTTTCAATTAATAATATAATAATATACCGTTATCGTTAATAAGAATTAAACAATCGACATCAAACACAAATTTGTAATACCTACAACAAGGCTCAAGAAAATAGGTGGCTCGTTTAGAAGTCAATGTGTGCGCTTTTATAATATGCTTCCAAGCCACGTACAAAATCTATGTCTTAATAAATTTAAATCATTAATTAAACGTAAGTTGTGCCAAAAAGCGTTTTATAGCATTAAAGATTACGTTGAGGATAAAACGGCTTGGGAGTGAGCTGCTCCAATTAATTTAGTTTTTTTGTTTAAATATTTTGCACCATGAATTTTGTTATTTTTTAATTTTTTGTATTTTTTTTTATTTTTTATTTGTTTTCTTGCAATGACAAGAATATTTACTTTTTAAAGTATTATATTATTTTATTTTAATTATTGTGAATGTGAAGACTATGTGGATCATTATTTTGTTTTTTAATTTATCTTAGTTTTTAATCATGGTCTGGCAGTTTGAGTAGTTTATGCGGCCTACCCGAATGTCCTTTCTTTGGTATTGTTCGTCGAATCGTTGAGCTCCTTAAATTCTGAGTTGAGCCGCTCGGTTATTGACAAATGCGTGCACTGACTGGACAGGTCCACTCAATCTGGCTGGTTATTTCCTCAAAAGACCATTTCAGACATCAATCTACATGGTCTTCACATGATCGAACCAAGATTTTGTCAGGACTTTAAAAGAGACTGTGACCTCTGAGTTTGTTTCGGCCTTTCTTCTCAGAGTAGTCAGATAGGAAACGCCGACCTCATCTAGTTTAAAAAAAAATATGTTAGACATGTAAAAGCGTTTGTACAAACCAACTTACAGAAATAAAATCATTTATCATTTATCAATAAGATATCTATTAGAGCAATAGTATTAATTAGCTGACGATTATTCCAGAATGTGTCAGATGTTCTCATTTAAAAGTATTTAAAACCTTTATGTTTCAAAATTACATTGCAATCTCTTTGAGTTTCCTCTATTATTCTGCAGATACTGGTTAAAAAATGTAAGATGCCATAGAATATCCAATTTTTACCATTCACCTGTTCATTCTATTATTTGTTTTTCTATTTAACAAATTTGTCACCAGATGTTTAAATGAATAATGTCTTTATTATTTGGCACCTTGACGTCTCCCCTCGTTACTCTGACTGTAACATTTTATTTCTTTTTTAATGTCTTGGCTTTTCTTTTCCTTGTCAGAATGATGCCAGTTTTCAAGTTTATGCTTTGTATTTACAATTTGATATTCAATATGTGCTTGGAATTTTTACAGGATTACGGATTTTGTTGTGTTTTGAAAGAAAACTCTTCAGAATTGAAAAAATACTTAGAGGTAGCAAAGCCACACATTTTTAATATTTCTAGTATTTAAAGAACTATGTTTTTCTTTCAATATCGCAATTTATGGTCTCACCAATTGTTTATTTTTAGGGTTCCGTACCCAAAGGGCAAAAACGGGACCCTATTACTAAGACTCCGTGGTCCGTCTGTCTGTCTGTCTGTCTGTCTGTCTGCGTGTCACCAAGCTGTATCTCATGAACCTTAACAAATACTTCAACAAATAGCACCAATGAAGTCTAGTAACTTCCAAATACAACCTACATAGCACTGCTAACCGCAAAGCGTTATGAAATTTATCTGATTTCAGAATAACATACCGTTTGGCATTGATAATAATGCAAATTATTTTCACAACAATAATAATAATTAGTAGGACAATAATAATAAAAATATGAATTGTTTTTACTGATGCTTTTGATCTGTAACGGTAACAATGGAGACAAAGCAAGTAGTTGTTTGTTTTATTCCAAGTTTTCGAAGAGAATGATTCAACAGAATATGTACGAAAGACAATCGTCCCTTTTATGATCAAATACGTGTTATTCTGAACACAAGGTATGTGTATGTATGAGCATTTTATACGTTCTGATTGATTGTTTATCGCCTCTATAAAATACCTATTATTTGAGATTGTCTCCAAGATATACCTACTTTTGGGTTACGTTGGCACGTTGGGTGACATGAATTTCACTAGAACTGTCATATTTGAAGACAATTAACTTGTAATGCTTAAATCGGGTCACGTAAATCGAAGAAAAAATATTGTCTGTCGAAACGAAAACCCTTTTTTTCTTTTCGAAAACTGACTTCAAAAAAGGAGGAGGTTTCTCAATTCAACCGTATATATGTTTTTTTATGTGTGTTCGCGGATAACTTGGTCGTTTATGAACCGATTTTGATGATTATTTTTTGTTGCAAAGGAGACATTTCAAGGGTAGTACCGTGATAAGGGAAATAGGATCTGATGATGGCACCCCAGAGAAATCGAAGGCACTCCTCAAATATTTTAGGCATACATATAGCGATTTTGGTATTTTTATCAACAATGCGATCATTTACACCCAGAAAGTGTCATTTAGTGAAATTAAACTGATGAAAAAGACCACAGATGGGCACTGGAACTCCTTAATGCTAATAATGTCACGGGTATAAGATATATCAAATAGGTAACCAGGACTATGATGAAGCAAGTACTTATAAATAAATGGTACTGATGAAAATGGTAACATCGAACTGATCTGATGAGGAAGCCGCAAAGTAGGCGCTAGAACTCCGAAATAAAACAATGGATCCGAGTCATGTTTGGGCTTATTGGAATAGTCATGAGATTTACTTTGGCTATAAATGATATTCATGGTATTTGGAGGTACCTACCAAAACAAAAAAGAGATAAATAAAAAACTTTCCATAATTCGGTTAACATTTGATATTTTTATCGTTATTCAAAATACCTCTATAGTAGATGAATACCTACTATAGAGATATACTACATCTACTGGAATCAGTAGATGTAGTATAATACAATGAGGTTGGCAGTCTGAACTTTCATTTGAAAGAGAGAAAGAGAAAACTGGAACTCACTACCTGCGTCTGTGTTTCCGAACGCATTCAACCCAAATCTCTTTAAAGTTAGAGTGAACAGGCTTTTTCAGGGTAAGTTCACTCCATCATGGACTTCCAACATACATGACACGATATTCATTCCAAAGCAAAGGTTTAGCTGCTTAAGTTCAGCGTAAAATACGATTAGTTTCACTTGTATAATTTTAGCGCTGCACCATTTCTCAGTGCTACAAGCATTATGTTTTTAAAAGCAGCTAATTAGCACTGCACTAGTAATTTAGGCAAATGTTTTTACTGTGGAAATGATACAGGTGTTCAAACAACGTTTGTTTGTAAACTTAGTCGGTGCAAAGCCTCAGTATCCCGTCTCAACCTTTCTGCAACTTGTTAGTCTGTGTGCACAAACGAAGGGGGTCAGCCGGTGGCGATATCAGCAAAGTTGTTAAAAGGAAAAGATTTCTCTTTGTACTGAAAACTATTAAGAAAACTGCTCTGATCTTCCTAAAACACGTTGCGTTAAACACACAAATACTTGAAACTAAAGTCTTCGTTGTAGTGAATAGGACTCCTGAACCAGCTGCCAGTAGTAATATTGCAGCTTCATTCATCATTGAAATTTGTACTCTACGTGTAACAAATAAAGCTTATTTTATGATGGAAGTGTTAGACTATTGAGACAGCTGAATAATCGATTGCTCTGATGACATCTATTGACATGGTACGGTTTAGCGCGCCACTGCTAACATATAATACTTTGTGGCTTACACTGCCGCACTAGTGTTGCATGTTATCGATCAACTGCCAGAATAATTGATATCTGTGGATCATTGATATTATATTTTGCATTTTAAGGTCAAAAGTCAAGAGTGAATAGGTTTCTTCTAGGTAAGCGTGCTACATCGTCGACCACATCATCGTTTACGATCAGGTGAGATGGTGGTCAAGCGCGAACCTACCAATAATAATAATTTAAAAAAAAATCAGTTGCGTGTCTCCTTCCGTTATGTCAACCAAACTTGTTAGTTTTTCTGACTCCATGAGTTCTGTTGGATTTACAATATTTTTTGGCAAATTTCGGTGATCCAATTCACATTGAAATCATTAAATAGTCTCTTATTTCAATAGGTTTAACGATTGGAAGGGCATTTATAGAATACTACTAGACTTCATTCGAATTATTCTATGAAGGCCTTCTCCGCAAAGTAATATAAAAAAAACCGGAAAAGTGCGAATCGGACTCGCGCGTGAATGGTTCCGTACCATTATCGCAAAAAAACGGCAAAAAAAACACGCTCGTTGTAAAACAAAATCTTAAATATTTATTTTATTCTATTTATATATAAATTGTTGTTAAAGCGGCAGCAAAAATACATTATCTGTGAAAATTTCAACTATCAAGCTATCACGGTTCATGAGATACAGTCTGGTGACAGACAGACAGACGGACAGTAAAGTCTTAGTTATATGGTCCCGTTTTTACACTTTGGGTACGGAACCCTAAAAATGACCGAGTTCGAGGGTACAATGTAGAACAAATCGAAGTGAATGCCATAAATTCAAGCGTTGCAATAGAATCGGTTATATCCAAGTGAAGTGTCCGATAAATCTTATCTTTGCATTTTGCTCATGTTAGATTGTCACTTGGCACAGAAATCTCGATGCTAAACTGCTTTAACAGCGTCTTCGACTACTTTAACTGTCATGACGACGTAAAGTTTGTTATTGAGAAGAGATTATCTGAGATCTTCTGGAATAACCACCAGTTACATTTTATGGTTTTAAAAGTAACTGTTTTAATAGATTTTGATGTCGATTGTTTCATTTAGAATAATTTAATGTTATGTCTTCACTGAATCTCTTGTCTCATGATAACTCGACTGCTCCCTTAACCGTCACATTTGGATGGTTTATGTCAATAGCGTATTCCGGATAGTGCAGCCTTCCGGGAACATGACCATAACGACATAAGGATATCGTCACTGAATCGCCACCATGGGTTCTTTGCCCGATTTTTGAGTACAAAAGCTTTTCTTGCCTTGGAACGGAATGTATGTGAAAATTTTTAACCTATAGCATCTCTAATCACTTCAAAAATATATTTAACTGCATACAAAGAAATTTTAAAAGCTGTCACAGTTACTTATTTTACACATTTTACTTACAGCAGCGAAACGTTTTCTTTAATGGAAGTCGTTCGTCCTGCAAATATAAAATTTAAGCGGCTTTTTCTCTTGTTTATATCAACTGTACGGCATGTCAAAGTATACATTCTTTATTTCAATTAGGCCACTAAGCGGCACTTTTGAACGTCAAAAATTTTAAATTACGAGTAATAATAATTAATTTTACCGTCCATTCAGAAAAGTAGCCTGTTATGGAGCAGAACGGATAACATGTAACGGAATAAACTCCAAATTTATTCTTTAAAACAAGGAGTGTTTTTCAATATTTAAATACTAAGATAAATTCATCCAGATAGGAAAGAAAATATTTACGCAAATGATTACAATAACTTGAATGACACGATAACTTAAAACGTATGTCCCCCACTATTCCTCTCTTACAACCTTTGAAGTTGTAAGAAAATCATGGTTAATTAGTACAAGCATGGTTTACTTGTATTATTATGGTTGCCCTTTAGAACTTTATACCATTGCTAAATTCCTCACGGTGTTCTTGTTAAATAGAACGTAGTTTTTCCTGAAACAAACAAACGTTTTACTTTCGACCGATTGTTTTACGTTTTGGCAGTACCGATAAAAAACATGTATCTAAATCCCTACTACATTTTTTTCCGATTTATTATTTACGAACATACTATCTTTTGTAGTGTGTTGAACATCCTCTGAAGGAACTAACACGGGTTTGGCTTAATTGTGAGTCGTAAATAAACAAGGGTAAGAAAGCATTTTATATTTCATGAAATTATAACATATGAAATGGTTTGTAAAGTTCACAAAACATAACATATCCTGTAGCTATTATTGTTATAATTTTTCATAAATCTGTAATTTTTCAATTTGTGGCTACGTCTCAACTTTCTAATAGTTTGTATTCATTATGTTTTAGTGGAGATTTATGATAAGGTACCTGCCGTGAGAGGAGCCGAAAACAGAGTGGCCTGAAATCAGGTCGTCAACGAATCCATACAAGCTTTCCAGGACGGGCACGACCTTCAGCTATGAAGAACTCGAATCATATCTCATTGATGGAGAAATTATATTTGTCAACTTTAGCAATCTATTAAATACTAATATATGAGTTTTGATTCCTCAGGTAATTTCTTTAAAACACACGGCATTACTTTGACAGATGGCAGCACGCACGCTACACATTCAGCATAAAAAAGTTTAATTGGTGTGTATCGCAAAGCAAATATTGCATGTTACCTAAACATGCAATATTTTCTTAGCGATACACACCAATTGAACTTTTGCTTGTCCTTGAATCTTAAAAAAATTACAACCGACTTCCAAACAAAAACACTACAAAGTGAAAAATAACTTCAATTTCGGAAGTCTTAGTTCCTGTTTTAATTTCTTCGTTTTTTGACACCGACTTCCGAAATTGAAGTAATTTTTCACTTTGTAGTGTTTTTGTTTGGAAGTCGGTTGTAATTTTTGTAAAAAAGATTTTTATTTTTTCACTTTTAGTTGTTGTACATACTGGACCAGTTATATATGCAAGGTACCTATAAAGCCCAAAGTGAAGCCAGAATAGATTAACCGAAAAGCATGAAACTTAAAAAAAAAACCGGTGGGGTGAGAGTATACCAGGGCATACTGTTCACACCTGCGTACTCCTTCAGAGCGTAACACAGTGTGATGTTATGTCATGTAATGGTGTAAACAATAAACAGACATGCGATTGCAGCTATCCCGATTGATTTGCCATCATATATTGAAGAGTTCTTATAGATATCTCCAAAGATCTTAATTAGATCTTGATGAAAATTAAATGGAACCACATGACAACCACTAGCTTTCCAATAAAAAAAGAATCATCAAAATCCGTACTCCCAATAAAAAGTTCTGAGGTAAAACGTTTGGGCGCACGGTTGGCGCAGTGGTTGAGCGATTGACTGCTGCGCTGCGTGTCGCGGATTCGATTCCCGCACGGAACAAATATTTGTATGACCTACAGATAGTTGTTCCTGCTCTGGGTGTTGTGTATGTGAGTTTATATGTTTGTAAACGCACCCACGATACAGGAAGAAATTCCTAGTGTGGGGCAACGTTTAAAAAAAAAAAAAAAAAAAAAAAAAAAAAAAAAAAAAACATTAAAAAAAAACAGTCGAATTGATAACCTCCTCCTTGTTGCGAAGTCGGTTAAAAATCGACGGAAAGGTATTAGAGAAAAATCTATGCAGATGTGATTTGCGTCCACCTTTGCGCCTCAGTGAGAATAATCTCGTTTGTAGTTAAAGTAATTACAGTGCGTTAAAAAAGTATGCCTTCGTATGACTTATTTTTAATTTCGTGATAACAATGTGCTTATGCGCCTTGTGTATGAATGAAATCAGCCATATTGCATTATCATAGTCGTAATTTACTCATTTCCTGTAGGTACCTCAGGTAGAGGCGCCCTTTAACGAATTTAGCAAATGATGACAGTATCTTGACGTGACATTGGCTTATCCTTATCCTTATTATAATAACGTCCGGCAAATTCCCAAAGAGGCATGACATATCTATATCGCCTGATGATCGCCGCTTCAGTCGGTACAGTGAAATTATGCAAATTTATACATAATTTATTTATCGCTGTATAGGTTCATAAATATCGTGAAGTATTCGCGCTGATATGTTACCGTGTTTAGAGTTTTAAACATCTATTGCTGAAATACCTAAATTTTTAGTAGGTACTTAATACGCAGTTCGCGTATACACTTCTTTTTTTCTCTTTTTTTATTAGGGTTTTTATACAAATGTATATGGTAGTCCCATCGGACCTCATAACGTAAAACGTAATAACACAAACTTAATTAAACTGAGAAAAATGCAGCCCCAGAGTTAGGTGTCGATAAAATATAATTAAACATACCAACATCGTATATATTTGTCTCAAATGAAACTTACAAACTTATGATTATGCCTAAGAAATAAGAAAATAAAGAAGTTTATAAGCTTACAAGTCAGTGTCGGCAATCGCACGCAAATAAAATGTACTTTTCAAAGCCATTTACTTTAATTTAATTAAGTGGTTGTTAAATGTCATTGAATGGAGATCCATTCCATTTACTATAATTTATTCTATTAACGTGATAAATTGGATTAAAAAGGGACAAGATTATGATCTAAAGAAGTAATTATGTAGGGCACGTGAAAACTCTGAATATAAAATAATAACTATTTAAGACTATTTTTACAAAATATCTTCATTTTTACTAACCAGTTTTTTTAATTTCCCTGTACTGTAGGAAAACATGTCAAATGATAGGGCGTGATTGCTGTCAAAAAAATAGGCATATTTGTAATAATTGATGTCCATACACAGAAGGTTATTAAACATCTCAACTTTATAGTTATGTATTAATGCCCCTTTTATATAAGTTGGAGCACAAACAACAACATTTGTGTGAGTAACTTTTTGCAAGGCGTTTTTCAAATTATCAATGATATCTACGTACTTATTATCTCGAAGGTCATTTTCTCCAATAAAAATCAAGCAATAATCTTGCATTGAAAAGTCTTTCAGTTTGATTTCGATCCCGGCTAAGAAATTCCCTGTGATGACATTTGGTAGTAAGTAATGACAATAATTAAACTGGCCCGAGAAGACTTCTTCGACTAACGGTAATGTTCCCTTTGAGCAGCTGCTACTTATGATGGCAAGTCTATTTTTATGTTCCGGCAATGCGACCCCTGATGGTTTTTTTTTCAACAAAGTCACCCAATTGAGAATTAAATGTCATCTTTGGTGTTTGTTTCGGAATGTCACAATAAGTCATATCGGAGGTTTGTGTTTCTTTACTGAGCATGTCAACTTTTATTTCTTTATTCGATGTCTTGGAGTCATTATTTTAAGGCTAATGGTGCGGTTATGTAGTTACTGGACTTTTTTTTGCGTGATGATGACGGAGCGCTACTTTTCCTCTCAGGCGCTAAGCAGATCTTTTTGCAAGTTTCGACATTCTTGAGAGATTTTTGGAGGTCAGATTTTAGTCGGAAGTTTTCGCTGTTAAGGTCTTCTATTTCCTGGTGTGCGCTCATAAGTTGCAACGTTAAACATTTCACTGTGGCTAAAATTGTCATGCAGGCTGTCCGGTATGCTCATCATTGTAGTGTCAAGTATTGTTTTCTCATCGTCATTTGTCAAGGTAGATAGGTTAGTCAAAGATCCAGTGTACTGTTTCCGATGTGTGACGTTATTATTATCTGAGTCCATGTTTTTGTAGAAATGCGATTCTTTATTTGTGTGACTGTTGCGCCCTCTGATAGCGTTTACTTAACTTTTAGTATTTTGTGTTCAGAGTTTGAGAAATTAAATCTCACAAAAAGACGTCGGCTGTGTAGCCGTGATTTGAACCTGGTGCGAGATTGCGATTTGATGTCTGTTGTAGGTGTCTCAGCCTCCGAGCCACACAGTTGTTAGTGTTGAATGTTGAAATTAGGTACTATAACTCAGCGGGGCATTTATTTGTATTTAACAAGGCGGTTGATATGATTAAAGTGATAGGTTTTTTTTTTCCCACTTGACGTAGGTAGACCTATTTGAGAAAAAAAAAAATATTTATCACTTTTTGTTTTGGTTTTGTTTTCTCTTTATACACTTCAATACTATGTGGTGGTTTGTGATTGTGTTGATGATAGTCACCAGATCATTGACACTGAAAGTTGTCACTTTTATAGTTAGTCGTGTTCACTATTGTTGGTCACTTTTATTTTTAGTCACTGTTATTTGAGTCACTAATGGATAAATTAGTTTAATAACTTTCCCATAACTCAATTGGGCCGTTAAACACTGTATTTTTAATATGTAACGACTGTAAACATTTTTAAATTAAAATTAAATACGGAGCTTATTTATTGAGGTGTCAAGCGAAACAGCGCCAACTACCCTCTCAATTCTTCGGGCAATGTCAGTAACCCTGGTTCTCTTGCAGATCTCTACATTTCTGATTCGATCACGCAAGGATACTCCGAGCATAGCCCTCTCCATTGCCCTTTGCGTGACTGTAAGCTTTCTGATGAGGCCCATTGTGAGCGACCACGTCTCAGAGCCATAGGTCATCACTGGCAACACACACTGGTCATAGACCTTCGTCTTGAGACACTGTGGTAAGTTGGACGAGAAGACACCGCGCAATTTCCCGAACGCTGCCCAGCCGAGTCGGATTCGACGGTTAACCTCTTTCTCGAAGTTGGCCCTACCCAACTGGATCGTTTGTCCCAGGTAGACATAATCTTCCACAACTTCGAGTGTAGAGTCTCCAACCTTGATAGGTGTGGGTGTTACATGGGGCCCTTATTTATTTACGACTT
This sequence comes from Orthosia gothica, assembly GCA_949775005.1. Classification (NCBI taxonomy): domain Eukaryota; kingdom Metazoa; phylum Arthropoda; class Insecta; order Lepidoptera; family Noctuidae; genus Orthosia; species Orthosia gothica. Next base: position 14,085,213 of record OX459053.1, on the reverse strand, counting down.
ACAATTAAGCCAAACCCGTGTTAGTTCCTTCAGAGGATGTTCAACACACTACAAAAGATAGTAGATTCGTAAATAATAAATCGGAAAAAAATGTAGTAGGGATTGTGATATATGTTTTTATCGGTACTGCAAAAACGTAAAACAATCGGTCGAAAGTAAAACGGTTGTTTGTTTCAGGAAAAAACTACTTTCTATTTAACAAGAACACCGTGAGGAATTTAGCAATGGTATAAAGTTCTAAAGGGCAACCGTAATAATACAAGTAAACCATGCTTGTACTAATTAACCATGATTTTCTTACAACTTCAAAGGTTGTAAGAGAGGAATAGTGGTGGACTTACGTTTAAAGTTATCGTGTCATTCAACTTATTGTAATCATTTGCGTAAATATTTTCTTTCGTATCTGGATGAATTTATCTTAGTATTTAAATATTGAAAAACACTCCTTGTTTTAAAGAGTAAATTTGGAGTTTAATCCGTTACATGTTATCCGTTCTTCTCCATAACAAGCTACTTTTCTGAATGGACGGTAAAATTAATTATTATTACTCGTAAATTAAAATTTTTGACGATCAAAAGTGCCGCTTTATCGGAAACCTAAATGTGGATTGAAGCAAGTATTAGAGACAATTGATGTAAAAGTTCAAAACTTTACAAGTAAAGACTTTTGTGTTATTTTCATTGGCGAAGAAGACTTCCGAATGACTCAAAACTATATAGAACTAACCATGTTCATTCGAGAAAAAATAATAACACTAACTCACACCAATATTATTATTTGTTTACCGACATATAAATTTTAATTTCAATGAAATAATACTTATTATGTAAAACAACTAAATGATAGCAATACTCTGTACAATAGTAGAATAGAAGCTTTTAATAATCTTCTATATATGGATACACAGGCATATAACTACGCGTATATACTGGACTCCAACCTAAATCTTTATTATAAATATGACATGTATAATCAACGCTCAGGCACACTGAATAGCTATGGCACGAGAGTTGTAGTATCAGATTTACAAGATCTTATTAAGGCAATATACAGCCCAAATAATGTAAATTTTGAGGCAGAGTGTTCCCATTCGGAAAAAAATTATATACCTACAAACTCACAACCACCAAACTTGCAATCTATACTAAATCAAGATAGTAACACAGATTTTTTTCGTGTATAATCATATATTTATAATGCACCAAAATGTCAATGGCCTAATAAATAAGTCGGATCTATTAAGTACACATCTAAATGAACTCGCAGATGGGGGTAAATCAATAGATATCTTACGCATAACCGAACACAACATGAAAACAGATGACCAGGAACACCTACATATTTCTAACTACTCACTAGCGGCATGCTACGCTAGGCAGGATAGAAACGGGGGCTCGTGCATTCTAGTAAAAAACACACATCAATTTGAAACCATTAATGTAAATAAATGGGCCATAACTAATCATATTGAATGCTGTGCGATAAAACTTACTTCCCATCCCATCATCATTATTTGTATCTATAGACCGCCAAATCATAGTAAAGAAAAAGTATCAATGTTTTTTAATAATTTAGACTTGATGTTAAACGAAATATGTTTAAAACGTAACAGTAGGATTATACTATGTGGAGATTTTAACATAGATATCTGCAAAAATAGTAAAAGGTCTATTACTTTTCAAAATATACTGCGTAGCTTTAATCTGATTCTGGGGACACGATCTCCAACACGTCTGTGTAGCGGGACCTGCATTGACAACATCATTCATAATATTAGAGGAAGTAGCTGCGAGGTCAAAGAATTGGCAATATCAGACCATACAGCACAACTGCTAAAATGTCGTGTCAAAAAAACCTGCACATTCCATCATTGGTTTACCTACAAGCGTGACTATAGTGATGACAACATTGGAAAGTTTAGGGAATGCCTGCAAAATTTATCATTTCATGATGCCTATAAATGCTCAGATCCAAATAAAGCATTTAATGAGTTCCACGATCTATTTAATTGTTCTATGACCTATGTTTCCCAATTAATAAAATAAAAATGTCGATAATTAAAAAACCAAAGTGGATCACAACGGGACAGAAAAAATGTTCGAAACGTAAAAGAGACATGCTATGGGAATATAGAAAGTCACCGAACCTAGACAATAAAAATAAACTTAAAACTTATACTAAAAGATTAAAACACATAATCAGACAGACGCAAAAAACACAAAACAATCATTTTATAAATACTGGTGAAAACAAAAGCAAAGCTACATGGAGCATAATTAACAAGCAGAAATCAAACTACCCTAAACAAAGTATCGATATTATAAAAATTGACAGCAAAATTATAAATAAACCTGAACAAATAGCAGAATCATTAAATAATTATTTTATAGATCATATTGAATCTCATAGTGACATTAATCTTAATAATAAACCAACAATAAACTCTTATCCTAATTCAATATTTATGACACCCACAGTACCCTTTGACATATTTAAAATTATTAATTCCCTGAAAAATACTAAAAGCTCTGGATATGACGACATAACCACCGAGGTAATAAAAGCCACATCTCCTATCATTGCGCCAATACTCAGTCACATTATCAATGGTAGCATTGAAACAGGCATATTTCCAGAAAAATTGAAAATATCTGTAATTAAACCATTACATAAAAAAGGCGATAAGCAAGATCCTAGCAACTACAGACCAATCGCGCTCATTCCGGTATTCTCTAAATTTTTTGAAAAAGTTATACATAACAGCTTATATTCATTTCTAGAAACTAACAAAATCTTGGTTAGCGAACAATACGGTTTTAGAAGAAATAAAAACATTAACTCTGCCATTTACAAACTCGTTGAAAATGTTCTAACTAACGTTGATAATAGAACACCTGTAGTTGCATTATTTATGGACATGTCAAAGGCATTTGACTGTGTTAACCATAAAATACTGATAAACAAGCTGGAAAAATATGGAATTAGAGGCAATGTACTTGAACTTATCAAATCATATCTAACCAATAGAGATCAAATTACATACATAAATAAAATCAGCCCCTATACAAGAACTGAAAAGACTTTCGTCTCTACACATAGAAAATGCATATTTGGTGTGCCACAGGGCGGTGTTCTTGCTCCATTGCTATTCATTATATATATTAATGACATGCCTAAAACTATTAATAAGCCAATGATTTTATTCGCTGACGACAGCACAATACTAATCAAAAGTAAAGATGATGTAACATTCGAAAAAGAAATAAACGACAACTTAAATGATATAATAACTTGGCTAACTGAAAACAATTTAAAAATAAATTTTGGAAAAACAAATTACATTTCATTTGAACAACAAACAAATAATAAAAAACCGGATATTCGTTACGGTGACAAAACAATCAATGAAGCAGAACACACCAAATTTTTAGGTATTTGGATTGATAAAAATATGAGCTGGAAAACGCATGTTGAAAATACATGCAAAAAGCTTAGCCAGTATTCCTATGCTCTCCATAACCTAAGAAAAGTTTCAAATCGTGCAACATTATTAATGGCGTATCACGGGTATGTTGCATCTACTTTACGCTACGGACTCATATTTTGGGGGAACTCGCCAGACAGAGAAATGGCGTTCAAAGCCCAGAAACAATGCATAAGGGCAATGTGTGGCATACAACGCACAGAAAGCTGTAAGCCATATTTTCAAGAGTTCCAATTATTAACATTCCTGTGTCTTTATATATATGAATTGGCGATCTTTTTCAAAGCGAATCTACATCTTTACACCCATCCAAGAAGCACACGACACAAAAATAAAATATGCTTAAGAAGTCATAAAAAAGCAGTATTTAGTAAAAACATTTTGGGCATGGCACCCAAAATATACAATAAGTTGCCAAAAAGTATCACAGACCTACACAAAATGTACCAATTTAAATTATGTTTGCATGAATTCCTAGTCACAAAATGTTATTATTCAATTAATGATTATTTAAATGAAAAATGATTGGCTTTATCTGAAATGTCACCACAACTCTATTGAGTATTGAAGTATGAAGTTTGTATACCCATAGCATGCCCCATGAAAAATATGTATGATGATGATTTTGTGATTCTGTGGACAATATCACTTTTATACTTTCTGTTAACAATAACTTATTGACATTAAAACTATTTATTACTAACATGATCGCATTTATAATTAATTATTGACATTACTTGACATATTATTAAACAAAAAAAATTGACATTGATCACGAAATTATTATAAATTAATTTACCTAATTGGCAAAAGCCTCATTGTATATTTGTACGCCACATGGCAAAACATATAGAAACTGTTTTTTATTGTAACATCTTGCACACTGCTGTAACCTACTTATGTTTACAAATAAAGACTGATTGATTGATTGATTGCTTAGTGGCCTAATTGAAATAAAGAATTTATACTTTGACATGCCGTACAGTTGATATAAACAAGAGAAAAAGCCACTTAAATTTTATATCTGCAGGACGAACGACTTCCATTAAAGAAAACGTTTCGCTGCTGTAAGTAAAATGTGTAAAATAAGTAACTGTGACAGCTTTTAAACATTTCTTTGTACGCAGTTAAATATATTTTTGAAGTGATTAGAGGTACTATAGGTTTAAATTTTTCACATACATTCCGTTCCAAGGCAAGAAAAGCTTTTGTACTCAAAAATCGGGCAAAGAACCCATGGCGGCGATTAAGTGACGATATCCTTATGTCGTTATGGTGATGTTCCCGGAAAGCTGCACTGTCTGGAATTCGCTTTTAACATAAACCATCCAAATGTGACTGTTAAGGGACCAGTCAAGCTTTTATGAGACACAAGAGATTTAGTGAAGTCATAACATTAAATTGTTTTGAATGAGACAATCGACATCAATGTCTATTAAAACAATAAAATTAACTGGCATTTATTCCAGAATATCTGAGATATTCTCTCCTCAAGGGCAAACTTTACGTCGTCATGACAGTTAAAGTAGTCGACGACGCTGATAAATTAGTTTAGCAACGAGATTTCTGTGCCAAGTGACAATGTAACACGAGCAAAATTCAAAGATAAAATTTATCGGAGACTTCACTTGGATATAACCGATTCTATTGCAACGCTTGAATTAATGGCATTCACTTCGATTTGTTCTACATTGTACCCTCGAACTCGGTCATTTTTAGGGATCCGTACCCATAGGGTAAAAACGGGACCATATAACTAAGACTTCACTGTCCGTCTGTCTGTCTGTCACCAGGCTGTATCTCATGAACCGTGATAGCTTGATAGTTGAAATTTTCACAGATGATGTATTTTGCCGCCGCTTTATATATATATATATATGTCGGAGATGGTTATCAATGAAGTTTGCGGGTAGTCAACATAATTTGTAATAACTTGTTTTCTTATTACTTATTTAAGTGATTTTACTATCAATTATTGCCTAAATCAACTCATAATTTATTGAGTACTCAGTGTACGCACAGATTGATTTTGGCAACTTATTTTGATAATAGTAATCGATGGTAATGTTCAAAACAATTGTTGACGTGTTAATTTGATTATTCTTTGTGACATCACCATTATTTGCTTACGACAATTATTCTTGTATTACTTGATGATTTTAGAATCTGAGTCTTAAGTTAGATTTAGCACATTTTAGTGTTTTGTATCAAGTAAACACGTGACGTACTTCCGTACGTCAACGGACAGAGTTGTTGTGGAGGGATAGCAAGGTATAAAAGAGCTTGCATCAGTATGCACGTTAGTCTATCTTCGGATTAGACTCAATAAAGAGCTCCCCTGCTCTCGACAAAACTGTCGGTTTATTTGGTACAGCACTGCTGTATATTCACATAGCTGTATTGGCTTGCTGATGGCGAACGATACACTTTGTATTTGGGTGGCTTAGGCTGCTGTACGAACTGTAACCTGAAGGGTTTGTTCGATTAACTGTATTGTTGTTACTATACCTTTTTAACCTACTTTATCTTGTTACTTTTATTGTTTTGTTATAGTGAAACTAGTACTGTAATTAAAAACCTTGTTATTGTTTGTAGTCTTGTTCATCCCAATAAAATGGGAACGCCAAAATCCTGACCATACATACCGCTCGGCTACCCCTGATCCTACATCAGAAGCGAGATTCTGCCCAGGAATCTCAAGGTATTGGTGATCCATGGCGAGTAATGATAGAACTTCAGAACCATAAAATGGCGAAGTTATCTGAAGCGATTACGACGCACTCCGCTTCGTCTTACTGTAATTCGCTTGCCCGATTTGACCCAGACCTACCAGATTCCAATGCCCGTTATCTTGCAGTACAACCTTTGATATTTGGAAAGCCTCTTCAATGTGGCTCTTATTATTACCCTCACTTTAAAGGGACAGTGCTAACGCATGGCTTTCCCAAGTATCGTATACCATGACCAGGATAGACTTTCAACAAGTCTCTTCCTGTCGTTATGACAGTTTCGGGAACTGTTGCCGCTACCCTCATTAACCTTTATATTAGTGTGAGGCGTCCTCGTCTATTTGGAGGCAAAACTATTTGGTTTTGGAAGGTTACAGAACTCTAGGTCTTTGCTAGTCACTTCTGTAGACACGTTGTACAGTCAACATAACGTATCAAAGTAATTTTTGCTTATTATTTGAGCTATACCCTCACAATAGTCGACCAAAAGATTGCGAATTCTTAGCGGCATATGCCAGTCGACTGATTGCTTCACTTATATCCAAATGGAATAGCCTAGGTGTCGAACACATTGCTGTGTCTGCTGTACTGGCCCATTTCTCCAAATTAGATTCCCGTGCTCATCGACTAGCATTTGCTACCGAAGTACCTACTAGGTATGAACTTCAAGAACCAAGTGTCTCTTGTCCCATCTTAATAGAAAGTCTCAGAATTCCTCTGACCAGGCATAATGAGTTTTCTGCAACTACCCTCTGAAACATTAATAAAGAAACATCTGTCCGGAACTGAACAGTAAGTAAGCTAGTAACAACACAACAGCTGGACATGTCAAGGAGGAGCGTGTCGACGTGTGGAAGGATCCATACAAACTGATCTTTATGCCAATCTGGTGAGTCGTTTTCAATTTGATATGACTATGGACAAGTGTTCAATACTAAAAATTTTGGTTTTGTTTATGGTATGGCCCAAGTCAGGTCATAATCTCATGTTAGTTATCGCTGATTCAGTTTTAGTTTTGCTGAATAATTATTCTACTATCACTGGCTGGTCCTTAGCTGGCTATTATTATTTGGACATTAGAGCAATGTAGTAGCATTGCCGTACTAAACAATTCCAAATGACATAAGTTTAAAAAGAAGCATGGTATTCTTGTTTTTGAGTCAAAGTCAAACTATCTAAAAAAGGTGGTAAACCCTATCAGGCCTCGTTAATAGAGATTTAAAATGCCACTGTCGCTATGGCATTAATTGGATTCTCTAAATCACTTATAGGGTTCATGTTTTAGATAGGCTGCACTCACATTCGGTGTCCATAATAACCCATGTTGCCGTGCCGGTTTAGGTTGCTACACCGCTGCACCGGTTAATTTCCATCAAAGCTGTGTAGGTTTATGATAACTGTGTGAACATGTACTCTCGTAGCGTTTTTACGTTTCAGATACCATATTGTGTTGCAGAGAAGCCTCTGCTGCAAGCTACTGGTACAGATGCTGTCTGTGAAGGCTGACGTGTCACATTCTGAGAGGTTAAGACCAACGGCAGGCTAGCAGTTCTCAACAGCTGTGAGGTCAAGAGCACGCAGTGTTGGAATGGAATACTCGGTGAGTCGCTTCCATTTTATTTCGACAGTGAAGTCGAATGTTATCTCGTAAAGAGATTCAATTTTGAAGTTTATGTTCAATCACTGAATTGGTAGTGGACAGATTGATAGAGCTAGCTATGAGAAGTCCTGTTTTGATAAAATAAGGCTCAAACTGGTCAAGTTTGATGTTGGCTATTTTGTTAAAGATCCTTATAAGTTATAAGGTTATCGAATCGCTTGAAGTTGATCTGTCTTATAATCTTTGACTGGTAATAGTTTGCAAATTTGCCCATTATCGTGTACGAAAAATGCCTGAATGTCTAGTAACTATTAGTGATGATGTCAATGTTGACACTGAGGATGATGATTCATCTACTGCTGACATACTATAGCTGAATTGGGTTGTGTATCTTGACACTTAATCGGATGTGGGACTTGACGCTCAATCTGATGTTGGCTTAGACGCTTAAGCGGGTTGTTGGATACCTAAGCGGGTTGTTGGATACCTAAGCGGGTTGTTGGATACCTAAGCGGGTTGTTGGGATACCTATGCGGGTTGTTCTATGCCATTTAGAGAGTTGTTCAAAGTTGACGCCTAAGCGGGTTGTTTGGATACCTAAGCGGGTTGTTGGATACCTAAGCGGGTTGTTTGGATACCTAAGCGGGTTGTTGGTATACCTATGCGGGTTGTTCTATGCCACTCCGAATTACTTGTCAAGTATTGTCAGTAGCAGTATGGTAATTTTGAAAGGTTGCGATGCAACTACTGTTGATAATAATTTTATTTGACTAATTCAGGATTTTCCTTTTCAACATACCTTTTGTTAAGGTTTTTGTTTGTCAGAATGGCCGATCGGTTGAGGTTTAAGTGATTTTTATTTTTCAGAACCTCACGAGGACGTGTAGTACGTCAGTTCTGGCCGTGTCGGAGATGGTTATCAATGAAGTTTGCGGGTAGTCAACATAATTTGTAATAACTTGTTTTCTTATTATTGCCTAAATCAACTCATAATTTATTGAGTACTCAGTGTACGCACAGATTGATTTTGGCAACTTATTTTGATAATAGTAATCGATGGTAATGTTCAAAACAATTGTTGACGTGTTAATTTGATTATTCTTTGTGACATCACCATTATTTGCTTACGACAATTATTCTTGTATTACTTGATGATTTTAGAATCTAAGTCTTATTAGATTTAGCACATTTTAGTGTTTTGTATCAAGTAAACACGTGACGTACTTCCGTACGTCAACGGACAGAGTTGTTGTGGAGGGATAGCAAGGTATAAAAGAGCTTGCATCAGTATGCAAGTTAGTCTATCTTCGGATTAGACTCAATAAAGAGCTCCCCTGCTCTCGACAAAACTGTCGGTTTATTTGGTACAGCACTGCTGTATATTCACATAGCTGTATTGGCTTGCTGATGGCGAACGATACACTTTGTATTTGGGTGGCTTAGGCTGCTGTACGAACTGTAACCTGAAGGGTTTGTTCGATTAACTGTATTGTTGTTACTATACCTTTTTAACCTACTTTATCTTGTTACTTTTATTGTTTTGTTATAGTGAAACTAGTACTGTAATTAAAAACCTTGTTATTGTTTGTAGTCTTGTTCATCCCAATAAAATGGGAACGCCAAAATCCTGACCATACATACCGCTCGGCTACCCCTGATCCTACATATATAAATAGAATAAAATAAATATTTAAGATTTTGCTTTATTTTTAGTTTATTCCCATACTACAAACATGTTCTTTTGCCGTTTTTTTGCGATAATGGTACGGAACCATTCGTGCGCGAGTCCGACAGGCACTTTACCGGTTTTTTATATTACTTCGCGGAGCAGGCCTTGATAAAATAATTCGAATGAAGTCTATTAGTATTCTATAAATGCCCTTCCAATCGTTAAACTATTGAAATAAGAGACTATTTAATTATTTCAATGTGAATTGGATCACCGAAATTTGTCAAAAAATATTGTAAATCCAACAGAACTCATGGAGTCAGAAAAACTAACAAGTTTGTTTGATATAACGGAAGGAGACACGCAACTGACCTCGCTTCGCTCGTGATTTAAGACGAGTCCTGAGTGTAGCGAGGGATTTAAGTTCACCCAAGACTAAGACAGCTTTATCACCGAGGAAAATACTCTACTTTTCGTACCATTTGCAAAAAAATTAACACAATAATATTATGAGATAAGCATTTATTAAAAACTAGCTGACCCGGCAAACTTTGTTTTGCCATAAAAAGTCCAAACATTTATCTACCCTACCTACCCTACATTACACTACCTACCCTACCCTACCCTACACTACCCTACCCTACCCTACACTACCCTACCCGACCCTACCCTTCCCTACCCTAACCTACACTACCCTACCCTACACTACCCTACCCTACCCTACCCTACCCTACCTATAAACCTCACGGAGCCCGAGACCTTTCCAACGAATGCAATCGCAATGCAAATCGGTTCGTCCGTTCTGGAGTTATAGCGTCAGGGAGGAAAACCCGACTTATTTTTATATAATAGATAAGGACAATTAAAAGTAAAATAAACTTAACGTTTATGTCGACCACATCATCGCTTACCATCAGGTGAGATATATGATGGATTAACTGAAGGTTGCAATTTAATGTTTTCCACGATGCGTTCAGATGTTTTCGCCTTGTTCTCAATGGAATCTTCTATATACCCTTATGCTACAGCACTCGATTTCCATCCTCCATGACGCTTGAGAACAGTTAAGTCCGCTCCAGTATCTGCCAAAAGGGTAGCAGAAGTACGACGAAAACAATGTCCTGTATACAGCTTGATATCTGGTAACTTCAAATAAGTAGCAATTTCTTGTGGCATGTTAGAAATTTTATTTTTTCCCATCACTTGTTTGAAGCACTTGCCATTTTGATAACGGATGAAAAACCGATTGGTCTTCATAGCAGCAGGACGCAGGTCCAGGTATTTCTGTACAATAGTTTTGTATTCTCCTCGTATTACGAAGGATCGGTCAATTTTGGTTTTTGTATCGGTCAGCTTTACTAACAGTAAATCATCCGAGTGATTTTCGACATCATCAACAGTTATTTTTAAAAGTTCATTGCCACGACAAGCTCCATGTAATCCGAAAATTAACCAGCCACCTGTAACAAAACCGAATGTGAATAAGACAAGTATCTATCAAAGTACCTACAGGTTACAATAAAATGTGCATTTTTATACACTATGATTATATTTTACTAATACATCGTAAACATAGTTACCTACTTACCTTTTACGGCAAGACAGACTTTGTCGGGTGCCTCATTAAGGAAAGTCTCCACGTTTTTGACTGAGAACACTTTGGATTTTTTAGGTTTAAATCCATCAGACATCCTCTTCAGGTACGCTATTAATTTCGAATATGTGTCCAGTTTTACATCGTTATTAGAACTGACTGTTGATTTTAGCATTGAGTATGTACTCCAAAGAGTGGAAGGTTGTTTAGTTTTGGCTAAGTACTGGAAGTAGGCCAAAAACACAGATTCTGAAAAATTCTTGCGCCTCTTGCATTTCTCCATTCAATAAAATTACCATAGGCTTTCATATATTTCTCCCGGGATTTTGCAGGTAATAGATTAGCCATCACATTTCTTGCGTCAGTTCTAATGCTTTCAGGAGTTAATTCTATACTATCACTGTCACTTGAAGAACTCATTTTTCAAAACAAAACAAAACAATGAATTTCTAACAATCCGTGAAAATTTACGAAAACGCGGGCTGTAGTTCGCGCTTTTTTAATTTGTTTTTTTTTTCATTCATCCGGCGGCGTGACTATGGGCCGTCGTACCAGCCAGTCTTTATTCAAACAATATTTGCGTTCGATTTCTTTGGTGCTGAACACTAAGATGTTCCAAATTCAAAAAGTGCGCGGCAAAGATAATTGCGGCGCACTTATAAAGAGGATTAAAAACTCATTACTGCCCGCTAAAAGTTTCTTATAGATAACACCAACTTTGGGTGCACATAAAGGCGAACCAAGTCGTCCTTTTCGAATAGATGGGATGAAAAAATAATTACACTTTGAGACGTATTATTTAAGAAAATAAAAGCTTCGAAAGTATTATTAAATATTTAATGGCCGTGAAAACTAAAGCAGTTTTATTTTTTTGTGCGAAATTCGGGCTCACTTTTATTGCTAATGACAAAACCCCTTTTGCTTTTATGGATGTACTAGCTTCTGCCAGCGGCTTCGCCCACGTGAAAGTCGAAAATTATCCCGAGGGAACATATTCCCGTGATAAATTCGTATTCTATGTGCTATTCCAGACTATAGTCTATCTCTGTGCTAAATTTCACCCAGATCCGTCCAGCCGTTTGAGCGTGAAGAAGTAACAAACATACAAAAACATTCACACACACACTCATAAACCTTCGCCTTTACAATATTAGTGTGATTTTACTAATAAGCCCAAACTACAATATTAGACCGTCATCTGTACTTAATATTATAAAGCTGAAAATTTTGTTTGTTTGAACGCGCTAATCTCAGGAAACACTGTTTGGAATTGAAAAAAATGTTTTTTTTGTTGGATAGTCCAATTATCGAGAAAGGTTATAGGCTATATAACATCACGGTACGACCGAAAAAATATTCCTTTTTAAGAGCTAAAGTTACGTCAATATCATGTATGGAATTATTCCTCTTCAAAAGTTCTAAAAAATCTCCACGACAGCATATTTCTATTTTTTTACCTTTTTTATGGTAATCAAATGTGTTCATTTGCAAAGGAGTTTTATCAACACCTATACTAACATTATAAAGCTGAAGAGTTTGTTTGTTTGTAGGGAAGGTAGATAGATAGGCAGTTGACGGGAGCGAAGCCGCGGGGGTCAGCTAGTCAGTTATATATGAGGTTATTTAGAAACACTTATTCAGTCATACAACTTACGAGTATCTTCAGTAAGTCCAGTGCCTTATACCTTACCAATGACACGAACTGCAAGCTAAATAAATGATAATCGGCAGTAGAACATTAATTCAGGAAAGCCTTGTTAAAAATCGCTTACAAATGGAATTATATAGTTCCGCTTGAGGAAACATTAAAAAGATTTCAATTGTCGTCACGTGGGCAAAATTTGTATAGGAGATACTTTTTTTTTGGGAACCGGCTGACTTCCGTGAAGTAAGTTGTTTATATACATGGGCAGAATAAGTAGGCTATTTTGTAAGACTTTTAAAATGCCACAGCACATGAATTTAAAAGTGCATACCTACGTGGTTGTTTACAGCATTTTATGAATACATACAAATACATATTTACGTAGGTAGGTCTATAAACTGAAGCAAACCCCACGAAGCCCTTGTTAAGAAAATCACAACTGCGCATACAAAACGGATGCATAATGGATATTTTAAGACTCGGCAAGTTTTATCCGGAAAATCAAACGAATAGATCTCAGGGCATTATAAAACGACATAGAATTTGACCGGTGTTTGATGAGTAGAAAAATCTTCACAAGCTTATAAAAATTAGTTTTCTAAAAGTGTTTACCTATTATTTTTAAAATCATTTTTGATATTATGATCTATATATAGGCACTGCTAAGATTTCAAGGTAAAATTTAAACAATATTATATTTAGATGTGTGCTACAAAGCCGTAGCTTCGTAGCGGCCGCGTAGGCTTAGTACGCCTTAGCAATGGATCAATACATAAGTGTAGATTCTTATTTCAATTACATAATTTACAACAGTAGCACTAAGGCAACTTGGTAGGCTATAAACTCGTCATTTCAACCTGACGGTTGTTAGTTAATGTTTCAAATGTTCTCCATTTATTTATGTACATAGTAATGTGTGTATTCCTCTGAGGGTATCCTGTATATCATATTATTAAATTAGGTGCCACCATTTTAGTAGTGTGCTGGTTTGTGATACATTATTAAGGGTATTTATGAGAATTGGCTCTTTGAGACTTACCTATCTTGCCTGACTACGAGTAGACAAATTCATACATAGGCTGAATCCTGTCACCAACTCTGCCTATATCTTCCACGGGCACTGACGTCAATTACTTTTAAAGAAGCATTTATGTTTACTTATTCTTTAGTAGTTCAATCAAACTGACAAACATGTCGTTATAAAAGCTTTTCCATGGCGAGTCGGTCTCTTTGATCTCCACCGCCTCGAGCGACTCAGAGGCAGAGACACTCGCTTCACTGAAATGCAACACACATTATACAAACTTTTAGGCGCATCTCGTTAAAAGTGATTTGACAGTTCATTGAGGTCACGGCCTCACCCCATATTGAAAGACAGAGTTAGTTTTCTGAGTAAATGAAAGCTTCTCCAGAATAAACTTCAGGATATTTTACCTTCATCAGTAAGCATAAACTATAAAATATTGTCTGCAAGCGATGTCACGAACAACTCCATCATAAATGTGGGTCCTTAATTCGTAAGAACATCCTGTATACTTAACAAAAACTGCATTAAAACTGAACCAAATTTTAGTTTGTGTATTAAGTTGGGAACGACAACTTCAAATAGGTAAGTTGATTGCCGTGATAAAGCCTCATCAAAAAGTTGACCTCTCCTTATTCTGTCACTAAATTAATTGAAAAAACAAGGTAATACGACTAAGTCTTCTGACTCGTCAGAGAACGGAATGTCAGACACCTCGTTTAGGAGTCAGAGTATTTTAAAAATGACCTATATATTTAAACCTTTTATTATAATTATGTTGAATGAAATTGTTAAACACGCTTTTGTTGAGAACAAAAAATATTACGATATAACTGTGCCAAAAGCCCTATCATCTCCAATTCATTCATTATTAGCCTTATAATGTTCCCACTGCTGAGACACAGGCATCCTCTCTGTGAGAGAGGTAATGGCCCTTATCCACCACGCTTTATCATCTTCTTCTTAGCATGTTAAATAGTTTCTAAATATTATGTTTGGCCCAGAATTCTGCCACAGCAATTCCAGCCGGTGACGGAGCCTTAAGGTCTTCATATGCACAGGTGACAGGGCAGGCCGCGCAAGACTAAAGGTGGACCATGGTCTGCGCGAAGACGCCTCACAAACACTGATGGTTGGAGCCATTCGAGAATCCCCACCTGTGGAGGTTGTCTTTGGTGCGGCCGACCTGCGTGCGGAGTCTATTAAGAGTTTTCCAATTCGGCCATGGCAACGCATGTCCAGGCGGGAGACTCTCCAATGGCTCGATGAAGTAGTCAGGAGGCTTGAACTTCTCCCGTCAAAGATCGCATCTCTCCGAGGCGGCGTTGCCATCAGATGGACTCACGCAGCCAAGACCGTATTATCGACCATTATCATCTATCATCTCCTGATTGGTCTGGAAGAATATAAAGACTCGGGCTTGGCGAACGATCGGCAATGATTATCGGCTTACATCGTGAGAAAATAACGAATTTGTTATAATTTTAGCATTATTAATTGCACAATACATTCCCTCGAATGTTCCGCACTGCGGTTTAGTTTCCACATAGTTATTCTGGCAGAACACGATTTATTACAAGCATCGACATTCTAATCAACGCGATGGACCACAAAGTGTACTGTGTGAATTATTGTACGGGTACAGTCTGCGTGTAATTTGTGGGTGTCAGTTTACTTTATTTCTATTCTCTCTATTAGCTTTGATCTCATTTTATAGCCTAGTTATGAACTCTCGTTTATGCGACATGTAATAAAACTAGGATAATATTAACGTGGTCCTAGGGCTACTATGGCAATGGGGGTGTCGTATGAAAGAGCGCAATTCGCAAATTCTCAAATTTTTTTTTCTCCCCGTTGTTTTCCCGTTTTTACCTTTCTCCCGCCCTTATCTCAGAAGTTAGCATAGAGAATCATTTTAAAAGATTCTATGTCATAGAAGTTTATGTAAAGATTAAAGTAAAAATAAAACAATGCCTCTAAATAGCGCACTTTTTTAGAAATCATCAAAAAATATACATTCGTTCCACTATCAGTCAAGAGATGGCACTGACCTAGAACTGCTATATTCTACACTGCAGTTTTAATCCCTATTAAAACCAACTTGTTTTTTCAGTTTGGTACGGAGCCCTAAATGTGCAAAATACGACACGGATTTAGCCGGTTTTATTTTACTTTTATGATGGCTGAAATAACTTCGAAACTTTCTCGAAGTGTATATTTTATAAATATGTACTTATATTGATAGTTTCCTTATAAGCTTAGTAGTATACGTTTTCTTGCCAACACCATTTCCTACCAATCTATGCTTCATTTCTAGGATTGTGGGTCAAAAGAAAAATCTCATTTTAAGTTTTCTTAGCTATAGAGATATAACCGTAAAATCAACCAAACAAATCCATTCTTATAAGTAATAAGTTTTTCCCCAATTTCCTGCTTAAACTCTGCATCGAACTAAAACCGCTTCGAAGTCGTTGTTGAAAGAAAACTAAATCCTTTTGCAGTTGACGTGGTTCCTAGTTCGATCCTCGATATAAGCAATGTGTTTGGCCCACGTCCAACTGGTAACACACACGTAACTTTGCATACCACCACTGACTTTTTTCGCCCTCACTTAAATAACGAAGGCAGTAATAGGATATTCTTACAATACAGCCCGCAACGTGTTTCAATAGTAAAACGATTTTCGCAAAGCAAACGTTGAGAATGGGAACGTTAATATGATGTACGGCTAGAATGAGTAAGGGAAGACATTCAATCAAATGAAGATATTTTACGTCGTATTTAGCATCAGAAGGCCAAAAACGATTTCAGAGTCGTATCTCCTATTTTATTTTTCACAAACCAACATCGAAGAGGGTGTAAACAATCAAATCCAGGTCGTTGAGTTCTATAGAACTGCCGGACTGAAGTTTAAATCTTTTTAGAAATTAATTGTGGAACTTGGCGTAGAAGCCACTCTATGTTTATTATTAAACTAAATTAGGTAAATTAAACTTTATATATCATGATAAAAAACTTATTAATAGCCGGCACAAGTTGGTATCTATTAATTCATACTCATTGATCGTCCTCCGTGATACACAAAGCTTCGGTAATCAACAGTTGGCGTAAATGGAAATCCCCTCGAGCAACTTCTGAATTAATTCAATAAAATTCGGCCCTAAAACACTTCCCTGTAATTACCTGTCTGTAATGCGATTTTAAAAGGAAAAGACAGAATTAAGACTTTGTATTTTGTTACTTGTCATGGAAATAGAAAAAGTTTTACAGCTAAGAGAATATCTAATGGAAAGTTTAATTTTGTAGGAGAAAACTCAGCAAAGTGGAAAGAACTTGGTCTGTTACTGACGTACTAGGTACATCTGCCATGGTTCTGTATTTCAGTTCGGTAAAGATTAAATTATTTGCTGACATATTTATGCTTCACAACAACACGGGATGGAATCAGGATGTCTTTTTCACTTAGCAGTACTCATCTTATCAGTACATCTGAAAGGTCTCTGTCACTAGGTAATCATCTATTCTATCTCATTTAGTACTTCGCTGTTCGCAGGACATTATACAGCCGACGTAGTACATTATTAACCATTGGAGTTATGTTTATAACAGTTACTATTAAAAACCCCGTTAATACTAGGTTTATACTTTGTAAAAAATATAATCATTAATTGCCCTATTAATAAAAGCCTACAAAACCTGCTTAAGTACAGTTCTCGCCAAACATCTTGGCCGCCCTCAAGTTGGCAACATTGGCTACGGAGCAGTAAATCTAATAAAAAAACTGCACCGCGCCGTGCCTTGCGAAAGAAGTAAGGAGGCGAAACTCCGTTGCCACGATTTGTCAAAAAAAGTGTTTTTCAATATGTAGAGTACCTAAACAGGTTTTGTAGGCTTTTGTTTATAAGGCAATGATAATATTTTTGCCTAGTAACCTTCTAAAAAATCTAGGCTGGGCTTTCGAAGAATAATAATTCTTGTTTGCGCTTGAAACATATACAAAAATCAACCTTACTACTTCAATATAAAGGTGCTATCAATGTTAATTGTTTCAAAGGACTTGCCTGAGAAATTAAAAATCACAGTATAGCTAATCACTACGGCGTATGTGCCACTTCAAATTGTCCTCGTTACAAATCCGTAGAACCTCAGCAGACTTGTTTTTCCTGTATAAAATTGTAAACAACAGGACATTCACCCCTGAACTCCTGAAACAAATCAAGTCTTGACGTACCACGACGGGGCCTTGTTAGGTCGGCGAGAGTTCGCAGAACATTCAGACAATCAGAGCATGAATTTGTCTTGGTATTGTGACTGTTCCTAAACGACCCTAGGCTGATAAAAATTTAGTTTTTTCTAAAATGTCCTAGATTTGGTGTTAAAGTCGGCTCTTTTGATAACAGAGGTGCCGCGCCCCGCCGTTCCGCGCTGCACAGTAAATTTCGTCACCTGGTTTGGTCAATTCTCTTCCGACAAGTGAATTCCAAATTATCTTTTTGTTTTGTTTTGGAATTCACAGTGATAAAATTATAACTTGGAAGTGGTTTAGAAGGATAAAATATAACTAAGGGGATATAAACTAAATTGTTACAATTAACTAAAGCTTGTGTGGGAAACTCTTTACACTAATGTATAGAGTATTTATCAAAGAGAAGAATATTCGGTATTAAAATATAGAGATAAATGACGTGTAGTCACAGTATCAAAACAAAATCATAAGCTTTAATGAGTTTTATCATATCTATAATGATAATACACGGTTCATAGACCTTGTTGATCTCTTCTTTATCTACCCTCATAGAATAATGAGCCGGAAGACTGTCTCGTAAAGTCACCCAAGGGTATAATCGGTTTTTGAGCATGATCTACCACAAAGATATACCAGGTCAATTAATTTGCCATCAAAGGCTCTCTTCATTTCCTGATTTATTATGTAATGTCTCCATAAATGCAATAAATCAATACATAACTGTTTTGAAACGAGCTGTTTTATTGCTACTTAGTGAGAAAAAATATATTATAAAGGTCGGTTATCGTAATGGATTTCACATATCTCATGTTTGGTAAGTAGGTTCTTATTGCCTCCAAATGGGGTTGTAGGTGACTAATTAGCGCTCTAGGGTAATAATGTAGCAATTAAAAAAAGTAATTAAAAAGTAATAAAAAAAAAACACTTCTGTCATTCAAAAAGTTCGCGTACATCTAACCATCATACTGGCAATAGACATCATGCATTCAGCCCAATGACCAAGGAAGTCGCTTTGCTATTCAGCCTTGTCTTCGTGTGAGTATAATAGTCATCAATTTTAAATATCGAACGGCGAAACTCAATTTCGTTGTAGAAAAAAAAAAAAAAGTTTTATTCTTGTAATGCCGATTTTTTCTACTTACCTCACAATCGAGATGTAAAGCAGAATAGTTAGCTCGGGTGTAAGCACCAATTGCACCCTCGAACTATAGGCGCCCTCGCTGCGCTCGTGCACCTAAATATCTTGTGCTGCAATTGATGCCTTACAGCCCTTGGCTACTAATCTACTATTCCTCAATCTGCTTGGTCATAGAAAAACTAAAAATAGAAATTGCTGTCTAGTCACTCAAAATCAATTATATATTTTAATTGAACACTTTTATGATCTCTATTGTAGGGGCCACCTAGGAATAATTTGCAACGGGGACTAGGTATCATCAGCCCTATCTAATAAAAAACACAAAGAAAAATAAGATTAAGTTTTCAGAGTTGAATGAGCACCACCATTACCTTAACAAACAAAGCTGCAAAATCCTCACCCTTTTTTTACTTAGCAAGAAGAAATAATACAAGGTGCAAACATTCTTACTCAGCAAATTCCGCATTGAATTTAAAATGCAACATCATTATTTTTTATTCATGCAAATTGTATTGAGAAATTATGGTGTAGTAGCAATTTAGGTACATACATTTTTCTATTACAAATAAAAAAATACTTTCATAAAGGGATGATTTTAATTAACAGGTAAACCTATATAAAGGGCGAAAAATATAAGCCAGGAGAAGAGGTAGTTGGTACCTTACTTTATAATGGCAATGTTTATTTTTACTCAAAGGAAAAATTCGACTAGTTCATAAGTTAGAAAAACTGCACTAATTTTGAAGAGTTGGTTTGCTTAATCCGGAAACTGAACCAATTCAAATACGAAAAAAAGATTGGTGACGTTAGTATTAAGAATTCCTATATCTATTTCTATACATCACGCGGAAGAAGCCGCTGGCAGAAGCTAGTGAAAGATTAATCAGTCACTAGTTATCACTCACACTTTAATAAAAGCAACGAGTGCAGGTGGTATACGATACGGCACGAAAATACTTTTACGAAGGTTACTGAATGCGATCGGATAATCGACGGCGGCGGTGGCAGGTGAGAGGGAATCCAAAATACATATTAGTGTAATAATTAGTAATTAGTTATGCCGCTTATTTTAATTTTATTAATGTTAATACTTCATCATCATCATCTTCCTGCCCTTGTCCCATGTTACTTGGGGTCGGTGCAACACGTTTTCTTCTTCCATACCATCCTGTCCCCCATCACGCCATCATTGTCTCCCTTTCCTTTCATATCACTCCTCACACAAGAAAAGATGGATGGCCATCCATTGGCCGTCCTATCTTAAAAAATACAAAATGTATGAAAAAATGAATGATGATGAATGTTAATACTTTTGCTAACTTTTCGGAGCGGGGTTTGAACCCCCAAAATCCTCCTCCTGACTACGCCCTGTGAGTGACGTTAATGATTTGCTCAATGTTACAAAACAACTCACCCAGACAAGGATCTTGTGGCGAAGTAATGGTATGCAAATAAAATTGATGGACTGTACGTATGGCTTGGGTTTGTTTTGTATGTTTTCCTTTGATTAAAGTATTTGTGCGTAAAATAATGTGCGATGACAAGTTATCTACATAGCATATAATCACGCTTGTTTTCCCCGTAGGGTACTACCTACTGTAATTGGTATATATTTATACATCTGCCCAAGATGTATAAATATATACCCATTACAGTAGGTACCTTATAGAGGGGATGAACCTATTGCTATTGGCCATCAGACGGGCGCAAATCCATACTTCAGGCTGTGCGAAATTCATATTTAAGGTGCCGATTCCCATGAGTAGCTGATTTTAAAATGAGAATTACGTCTAAACGGCTAGTCGTAATTTTTTGGAAAAAATTATGTTACATTAGACCATTTTCTAAATAATTGAATCTAAGAACAATTCCAGTTTTATTCGTGTAACATAGTGTAATTAATTTGTAAACTTATGTCTAAAACGGTCAAAAACACGACAATCGCACCAAAACCGCTGGGCGTATTTTAATGAAATCGACACCATCTCAAAGAAAATTTAATTATCTACATTTTGATTTGAGGCTTTTTTTTTAAAGTCGTAGAATAATAAGGAAAGTACAAAAAAACTACTGAATTTTGGGTCACCGGGTGTGAAACAAGTGCGCGTTTTGTTCTCTCAAGGTCGTTGGCGTTAGTCGTCGTCGTAAGTGCTGGCAATATCATTTTTGCCCGACCTAGAAATAGAAACCACCTCACGCGCAGCAGTTTTAGTTGTGACTACCTAGATCCCAGACCAACGAGGCAGTCATCAATAATGGATAACTTTTAGGGACACAGGTGATAGATATTCAACCGGTCCCCTTTGTGCGTCTCTTGGAGGTGAGGTTGAATGAAGTGAAAGTCCAACAGCTGTAGGTTGATGGTATTTTAATTTGTTGTCACCACAGAATACAGGTTATAAAATACCATACCAATAAAATAGCTTCATTGCCTCGGCCCTTTTCTGGTATTCGTCACTGTTAATTCTGGCATTCAGGAGTTGCAGTGGTTTGGGAACAGTTCGGTTTGATTGTCCCAATTAAAAAAAAAACGCTATTGCACAGTACGTGACGCCACAAACCAATATATGACTGCCATCTAATATTGTACATATATATTTCTGTCAAGTTCTCTTTTATATCGGACACACGTACCAAACACCTCGACCTTCTCTTGGACTTAAGTTCATAATTTAAATAAGTTCAATTCATTTCATTTGCTTTTTGTCTTTATTATTTCTTAAGGCGTTCTACGAGTAAAGTTTCCAGTTCCATTATCCAAAAACACTTCTAAAAAAACTATGGCAAAACCCCACTTAATTCGTTTGGCAATTACTACGCTGGAAATGCATTGACTGAAAAAACCAACGGTTTTTACGTGAAATCTGTTAAAAATATTAAAGTACGTATAAAATTATACAGCTGCCGGTTTCCATTCGCAATTATCGCGCTAGAAATGATTTCATCGCGATCCTCATCAAAAGAGCGACGCTTTTCATTCCCGCCCCGGATGCCTACGTTATACTGAAAAACGAAACCTATGATTTCAGAGCATATATACGATTATCAGCTTCCAAGTCATCAGTGATAAAGTTGAATATCCTGTAAAGAGCGTTGCATTTTGCGTCTTATTTATATTAAGGACAGGAATGTCAACACTGAGGTGATTTTTAAAAAGATACGCGTTCCATCTCTAGTCTTTTCATGAAGTTTTAATAGCTGTTGGTATCCCTGTGGGGTTAACCTCGGTTCTGAAAGCTGCACATTGAATGCTCCTAGTTCAGTGGGTCAAGTGATGACTATGGATGGTGAGGACTGGATTCTGCGAGTCCTAGTTTCTTGGAGACATTTCCTATAGGAACTAGGTAAACTTTCTAGTCTTAGCGCGTGCCCTCAAACGTTTTCCTGTCACTGCGAAAGATATGGGACATTTTCTTTTAAATTTTTAAACGATGTCGTACGAAATTCAAACATGTCCCATGGGGAATTAGAAGAGTAAACAAACAATATTTTTTTCCAATACCATTCCACATTATTGTTGATCAAAATTGAATTAGGTGCCTTCATATTATATTTCCAGAATTTGCCCAAAGGGAGAAGTATATTTCAGAATATTAATATTGGCAACGTCGTCGACCCACCCAATCTTGTATAGGGACTTTCAATAAAATATATTACGCTGAAATATACTCGACATTCCCTGTTCTATTATACTTTTAGAAGCCTTCGGAGAGTTCGTTGCATTGGATATTTTCATTATTACCTATCTGATTAAGTCTATTTGGCTTGGTTTCATAAATTTGTAAAGTATCGTAGATAAAATAAGGCTAAGGAAGGTGTGAATGTCCGAGGCTTAATATATAACTTTAAACCCACATAATTATATTATAACTTTCACTAGCTTTTTCCTGCGGCCTCACCCGCGTTAATGTCGGAAATTATCCCAAAGGGACGTATCTACTGTAACTGTCTATAATCTACCCGTATGCCAAGTTTAATCCAAATCCGTTTAGGCGTGATTTATTAACAAATAACTGAACATTTAAAATGTCACAACTCATAAATATGTGTCATGATTAGGAAGGATGGTTATCGCGTACCAAATGCTGCAACGTGAAGGAATTTAGTACCGGTTCATGTCAATAGATGTCGCTAAGTGTATCCAACATTGCGTTATGATTTATTTTTAATTCTTCTTTATCACTTTAAATTAATATATTTTTGATAGAGTGAACCAATCGTAATCAAATAAAAACTAGTTAGTACTCAGTTTTACCCAAACATGGTTTTTGAACAGTGTATCTACATTAGTATTTTACTTTTTACGTAATCAGACAATGGTGAAAATCGGATCTTTTGATTATTGTTTAACATCCTTGGTATTTTTGTGGAAATAAGCACCTATTTAAAATGTACTGAAAGGTATTTATTTATAATAAGCACATCAACAGGGGGGTGACCACAAGCTCTTAGAGTAAGGTTATTTTGAGTGTGTGTAAGGGACAGATGTATATGACGTGTATACATCTGTCACTTACTCGATCTCAAAATAACCTTACTCTAAGAGCGTGTGGTCAGCCCCCAGCACCGTCACTTACAATTCAAATAAAATAACATCTAATAACGGCATTTCAGTAACCATGCAAATAACAGGTATGCATGACATTGACACAATGAATATTAGAGACAAAGAAAAATAAAAAGAATGTCCAGTAGACCTAAATCTAGAACACTACAAAAACCAAACAAATTGAGCTATATAGACGTACATTGTTCCCACTGTTTATTTATGGAACGTTTATATCTCTACATATTTTGTTATATATACCTAGATACATAGATATCAAGCAACGACCCTTGAAAGGACAGCAGATTTAGAATACCCACGCAATAACGCAAATAACGAAGAATGATTTTATAAGAAGATCTTCTTAAATCACCTTTACAGGGATCTAAATGTAGGCAACGTTTCAAACGTGGCAAACGGCGAATAAATCCTTAATTTTACGCGTATATTCCCCAAAAATATGCAAATTCAATATTGCTCACAGTGAAAATAGGGAATATAAATCAAAGCGAAGTGCGAAGATCTTCGTTTTCGATTAAAGGAATAACTTTTGGCAAGCCACCGCGAAGCCTCGGGTAAGCTGAGAGGGCGAGACATTTAGTTATTATTTAAACACCCGCTATATACTGGCAGGTCTATTTATTATTATTCAGCCCGTGGATAAAGACGTGAATGATTTATTTGATTCAACTCTCTTACCAATGGATTTTTATCTATTTCTAGCTTATATTATTTATCTGTGACTGTGAGATCAGACAAGTAACTTTGTACTTTAAGTTCTTTAGTTTTGTTTACAAATGAGATGCTACATTAATACATACGTTTTTTAGCTTAGGTAAATGCTGTAAACTTATTTGTGTAAGGTGAAAAATCGCCTTGACTGACACGTGCAACATTTAATAAAAAACGCAATTGAACTTGGAATTGCGGATACTGGCCCGTTATATACGTGCCATACTTGTGATATGTGTAATACGTGCGACATACGTCTTATTTGTAATACGTGCGACATGTGGAACACGAGCGACATTTGAGACACAAGCAACTTGCACGTGCAATAGTGATAAAAAATCAGGTTGAATATGTATGTTATCTCTAGTACGGATACTATCTTAGTACCCTTCATGCTCTACGTGCGGGTACAAACATAGCTAGGTATCTATCAGCTAGCTATCCTGCCTGTCGAGAAACTAATTATTGCTGGAAAAGCTCTGTTTACTGCGTTCTCTTATTGCTGGTTTATTTGCCGGTCCGTAATTACGCGGGATTCTCTCTGCAGACATGATTTGAAATCGAATTATTTTCGAATTCGTAGCCTCTGGGCTGTCCTTTAGCAATTTTTCGTTTGTCCGCTTTGATTTTCAGACATAGAATGTATAGGTACATACAGCACGCGAGTAGCTTGTAAGTTTGATCTTGATTTCACATCGCAAGAATATCGAGGTTATATCTTCTTTCTCTTCTATTTTATCAGGTTTCGTGTGGTTGTACACATTATTTACGAGTAGGCATTGTTATTCTGTCTACCACCAATTTCTTTTAACAGATAATTAATTTCCAATAACAATACCGACTCGAAAAGATCAATATTAGAGCGCACTCGCAATAATTGGCCCATGGTTGGTATCAACGGGATCATTTTGTTGACGACTCATCATCCGTAGCAACAGCTGAACGTGACCGAAAAGATCTGATACCTATGTACGTAAAAAACTAATCGATTAGCGCGTCTTTATTGAAAAATCGCGTTAAATCATCGTGCTTAAAAAAACAAGTAGGTAAATTCAAAAGTGTCATAAAAAATCTAAGTTAGGCTTATTCTCTGACAACTTTTTATGGTCTTGTGAGTTAAGTGCCCACTAGTTACAATCAAGGACTAAAAGTTAGTCCAATATCAATTCAGTTCCAATAATCTTTCAAATATCTATGCAAACATCACATTTTCCACAACCATGGAGCTGTTTCCATAAATAAAAAGTGCGAAAATCAAAGAGTACCTAATTTTATTGAAAAAGATGCCTGTCGTTTATCACAATTGCTATATAAATGGAGAACTAAGGGCAGTTGATTGATACGTAGGAAATCAATAACCAAGAAACGGCATGCCACTAATGAACATAGCCTTGAGATAAGCGTCAGACAAACTAGGACAGGATTAATGGTTTTGAGAGCTACAGCAAAAAGTGTTCTTATAAATATTTCGATTTTCTTTCAAGGTCAGAACCCTCAAAAACGTATTCTGAAAAAAGTTAACAATGTTTTCGTTGGTTAGTGATAAATGATATTTTTTTTGGATTACGTGCTAATCTAGATGTTTTATGAGGAAAAGTAGCAACAACTTTAGAAGACTGTGTGAGGAATAAAATTGTTAGTGATAAATTATAACAGGCTGTAACAACTTTTCGTAAGCAGTTTGTGAGCTTTCCAATTTGGTTCAGTAAGTTCGTAAACACAGAGGCGTCGCGAGGTGACGATGAAATTCAATTTTAATGATTTGATCTTGGATTACCTGATTATTTTATGTACTTTTATTACTATAGCATGTTCATAGTCTTCCGCTCACAGACAAGCCAGACAACGTAAAGGAAATAACGAGTCGACAATAGGAAAAATATAAACATGTGTAAGTACCTATAGTATTAATAAATATTGGTATCAATATTTTTGGTAAAAATAGTGATTGTCAAGTCATCACTTAAAAAAAACAATGTGAAACTAGCGTGGGACGTAATTTTTGATCTTAGAGAAATAAAATCTTCCCATTGCTTTAAATAGGGTTTATTGTCCCGAGCCACCAGCCAGCGATCTGCTACTGCACATCCTCTTACAAGTAAGAGGATTTAACGTTTCCATTAGCTGGTTGTGAAAAGGTTAGTTCTTCATCAGCGGATGTCTTTTTATCAAGAATAATGATGAAAACATTGTCAGTGACCAGTCTTTAGCTATATGAAAAAATCAAATATTATTACTAGCCCACTACTGCAATATAAAAGCTCACATTGTAAATACGTTATAATGTTTTATTTTGTATTGTATCGTTTGCTCTCAATCCATGTAACTCGTAATACTACTCGTGCAGGATGCTCCGAGCCCAATAAGGCCTTGTTACATGATTCAATACATAATTTTATTGATTGATTTAGAGGTTCGATATCATTCAGAATAACGTTTTCACTCTCCGTTACACGTGCGTAATATCAATCAATTTTAGAACTTGGTACCTACCTCAAGTCACGCTATATCAACCATTTACTACAGTAGCGATGCGTATTTATAACAACGAGTTTTTATAAGACTCATATTTGTTCAAACTTGAACAATACGTTGAGGTTCATCGTCAAGGCCTCAGGTCAAGCGCACGCTTTTTGCACGAGTTTGGGCGAGCTTAGTTTTTTATACGACTCCTTTACCCACGATTATATCAGTTTGAGTGGCAATGAACTTGCAATAAGTTCATAGTACGCAGATGCTCTTGAAATTGAGAATAAATCGTGCGGCGATGAGCGCCTTGAAAAGGACAAATGCTCGCTTCAAGTGTCAGCGCGTTAAGTTGCGAGCGCTAAGTGTCGGTACGCATGTGGGAGGGAAAACCCGCCCTGATTTCCACTTTCACAGCATCAAAGCTTCAGTACTCCGGCCGCTGCCGTAGTGAGTGGACGTGTGCTCTGTGCCAGTTGTTCTCGTGATCTCAAGTGCGAATGCGATGTCGAGTGTTAATGTGTGGCAATAAAGTGTAGAGTGAGTGATACACTGGAATGTGCTTTGTTCATCAGGAGTAAACATCACTGGCGATTAAAATGTAAGTCAATTTGTTCTTCAAGATACCTACAGGATTTTCCTAGTTTGAAGGACAGGGGTCTTAATATGTGTAATACCCATGCCCATGTAATGAAAACAATGATGTTATCTAGGCTAGGCCTTTTGCAAAATATAAATTATTTTTTAATTACTATTTAATAATGATTAAAATTCATATTTTGGACTGGCAAACTACCCTACTGTAGCTTGAAATCATAAATTTAAATAATATGCCCACGATTGGCCGAAGAAGGCTAAATAAAAAGATAATGTAAAAACAGCACTGGGATGACAACGTTAAAATAAGAATATGTTCAATTGCCTATGAAACTAGATTCATATTTATTAAAATCTCGACACTGTTTAGCGATTTCTTAGCACCTTCTTTAGTAAAAATTTCAGTTTGAGTTCCTAAACAACTTAAAGATTTTTATAAATGAGGCCCGAGTCTCAGTTGTTAATTTTCCAATTCTAAATATTTTATGATGCAAAGACATTTGCCCCGCTACTTTACAACTGCGATAAAATTAATCCGTGTCCGCAAACTTTCGGTTCCGAAGTAGCCGTAGTAATTCTTGTAGCCAAGCTTACGCACTACATCCGGCTCTATCTAATTTCAAATATGATTTGTCATAATTCAGAAAATTTTAAACTCGGAACTCAAATCACGGACACCGATCGGATGTAGTGCGTAACCAAGTCCGTGTTCATTCATAATCAACCTACCAAGTACGTAACTAATAAAAAAAACAATTAGTATATAATTATATAGCCCGCATGATCAAAACCATAATGAAAATCATTGATATATTTATTTATGAAGCGAAAGGTCTACTCAACAAGCCTGTAAACAATCAAACATAATGTTCACGTTCGTGGACGAATTTTTTGATGCCCAATGAGCCTTCTTCTTTTGATACGCGTTTGTATATATAAGTAAACCTATTTTATGTTTTACTTTATACTTTTATGTCAAATTAAAATAAGTAAATCAACGTATTCAAGTAACTACAACTACATACCTATTTATGATTTGTGTGAATGAATACAATAGCGTACAAAAGGTCCAACCATTGATATTCTTTGAGCAATATCTATACTAAAAATGCCAAAATGTTTGCGTGTCAATACCAATTACATTTAGGACTTTTTGACAATTGTTATGGTTGTTATTGTTGGCTCGTATTTGGTGTAACCTGAAGTGTTTCAGATCTATCAATAGTAGAGAGTAATCTTAAGTTCAGATCTATTTTCCGATACATGTTCCACAGAATCTACTTGGGTCACTTCAGTGAAATAATAATAGTATCTACCGCACGTTGATTGTATTGGATATGTTCCCAGAAGCATGATAGATTATTATAGGAAATATGTTCAATTATACATTAGATACCTTTTATTGCGCAGAATATAAATTGATGCGCAGTATCTATTATTCGATTAAATATTTGATCAAAGGCAGTAAGTATCTGTCACATTATTTTATCAGAAATGAAAACTGGTGAAATGCTTTAATTTTCTAGATTACAGTGGTATAAACAGACGAATTTGCAATGGCCTTTGTTTACCATGAACAGATAATAGATACGAGTAGGTATTAATAGCCTGCGAACCTTGACAATGTATTATCAGCTCTGGACACAAAACATCTATCGAGTTGGAACGCGTACAATGCTTGTTTCGTTAGCTAACTGATGTTATTGTTCCAAACAGAGCAGTCGTGTGATGAAGACAGTGCTATGTTACCGAACAAGCTACTCTATTTATGTACAACAGATGAAGATCATTTGTGCTGAATGATGTTGATATTATTATACAGTTGTAGAATGGCATTGTCGTAAGCGTAGGTAGGTTGGTAAGTGGATTGTACTCATAAATGTATAAAGTATCCGTATAGTGTCATAACACTTACTGCAAGGACGACTCTGTCGAGTCATCGAGTGCTTTGCAATTCATTACTAGCTATCCATCTAGTATTACCTCACATAAACCATATATCGCGCAATTATTGCCACATTTAGTGATTGTTTAACTACCTCAACTATAGACTAGCTCAATTGAGAAGATTGATGGCAATTATGATTATTGTTCTCGCTAAACTTCTTGGCCGCCCTGAAGTTGGCTACAATGACTCCGCAGTTGTAAATCACAATATTATAAATATTTAAGGTTTTGTGAGAAGATGGATGAAAGGTAGATTAGTAAACAATTGTATCTATATTCTTTTTACATTTGTACTTCTGTTAGTATTTTTTTGTTGTTGTTATTTTTGTATTTTTTTGTATTGTTTCTTCTGTTTTGTTATTATATTAGGCAGAATAAAATATAAATATATTTTATTCTGCCTAATTCTTGTAAGTTTCGTTTTAGTGTTTTTTTGTGTATGTTTTCTTGTGTTATTTGCATAACGCCTTAGGTGTGACTTTTAAAGTTACATGTATACTTAAATAAACAATTAAATCAGAAAGCCAACTTCTGGGCGGTCAAGAAGTTGGCCGCGAACTATAAGCGATATATGTTGTTTGAAGATACTTTATTTATTTATTTTTTAAATGCCGTTGAATCAATCAATTCGTAAGTGCAAGTTCGAAATATGCTCGCTATGTGACTATAGTCTATCTATCAAATCAATATTGAAGAATTGTTTAAGGTTCGAGCTCATGAAATGACACGCTTCACAAAAAGATTTCGCTTCAACGTTGAAAAAGCTTATAATGTGCTTGAAGTAAATAAATTTCGGCGTTTTAATTTTCAAACTGAATTTCATATTTTTCTTGCAGAAGGTCGCCGCGAATCGCGGTTATGAAGATTAGACGGCAAATTGTCTCGTTATCTCAGAAAATACTTAATTTCATTTACAAGAAAATTCTCGTTTAGGTCTAGATGAAAATGGTTCCTTTGAACATTTGCGACGAAATAGGCTCATCAAAATATTTGTTTGACATTACCATTTTGAAGATGCTGTTGTGGCAAATTGTATTGTTTGAAATATTAAAATTAAGTGCTTTACACAAAGAAGCTCAGTATTGCAAAACATAAACCGGTTCTTTTTGAAAGTTTCACGGGAGTAATTACCTACTCCGATAGGTATTACGATCTTTGTTTTGCTAGTCTGTCTACTGCGTGCGTATAATTTGTTATTATTGCACAAGTCGAACTGATGTGAACTGTTTATGTTATGTTTTCCACACGAAGTAACATTGTCGTCATAACATAATACAGGTTACAAGTGGGTGCATTGTACACTTCTGCCAAAATCTTTCGGAAAATGAATCGTATCTTTTTGGGTTCTCCGAAGCATTGGACGAGTATCTGTAGTACACGGACGTTTCTCCAGTTATGTTAAATATGCATGTGGGCGAGCCTATTTATTACCTTGCCATCCACAGGACACAAATCCAGCCTCCGGTCTGCTACTGAGACATTCCAGATGGAAAATCCAATATCACTTTGCCCGAACTGGGATTCAAACCCAGGGCTTCATGCTCCATCAACAGCTTTTTAATGTCCCCACTGCTGGGATACATGCCTCCTCTCTGTGAGAGGGAATGGGCCGTAATCCACTACGCGGGCCCAGTGTGGGTTAGTGGATGTCACATGTCTTCGAATTTTTGGTTCTAGGATATGCCGATTTCCTTACGATGTTTTCCTTCACCGTTTTAAGAGCAGTGGTGATGAAATAATTAACACAAAGTAAAGCACCAATATCACAAACACGTCCATACAAAGTTGAAAACAGTCTTTCCTACAGATAGCACTCTACATAAAATATTTATTGAAGGGAAAACTGTACACCTCGAACTTGTACAGTATAGGTTAGTAGCACAAAAAATACAAATTTATCACGTTTTCGGATCTCCAGGAGTTTGCTACATTATTGGGGAAGGAGTGTTAGATTAACAGCTCGGCCTCTCACCCGTTCGTGGTTATCCCTTGGTAATGATTCGGTAAGTATATTGATTGTTATAAATACACAGGGTTTCTATGTTTGAGCTAGGTAGGGTAGGCCTACAACATGTTTTTTATATACCGCATATTGAAAGTATGCGGTGGATGCGACGCGCACAGGACGGGTCGATGTAGCGACAATTAGGGGATTTCTATGTTCAGCAGTGGACGTCTTTCGGCTTCAATTGATGATGATGATCTGCATGAAAATCTCAATAACGGATATGTGTGATATTAAGGCTGACTGGTTTAGTTGCATAACCACATCAATGTCAATCAGATTTTTGTGTTTTAATTATTTTTTTGCACGTTTGATTGTACATCAGTTTTGTGAAAAATAATAATAAAAAAAAAAAACAAGTTTCTCATTTACAAAAGTGTTGATAGATACCGGTATTTTTGTACATTGTTCCGGGACAGATGCAGTAACCTCTTTTAAGCTCAGGTCCAAACATTATTGTACTATACAAGTACGTAACTCGAGTAGAGTGCGCTGTTTGATAGTGAAATCGTGTATCAGTTGATATGACACCCACTTGCATTATTACCGCATACTAGCGGTAGTATTGCAGGTGGTAGAAGTTTCTCTCTATTATCCATCCAGCTGCGTTTTTTGAAGTTTTTATGTTGAAAAATGAAATTGTTGGTTGATTCCTCGCGTATTTTGAGTTTAAAGTATCATCATGCTTTCATAATTTGACAGCTTGACCAAGAAGTAAGATATAGGTGGCACTAAAGGTAGACATTGAGGTATTTCAAATAATATCTGATATCTTACTCAATCGCGTACAAGAATGTTGTGATAGCTAACAGTTCAATAATACACTAACACAACACATTGTCGAAAGTGGTTCTACTGCACCTGATTATAATATACTACTACCTCGTTTATGTACACATTAATGTCATGAGTCAATTGTTTATGTTAAACGTTGATTACACTATTAACTTTCATTAATGACAGTAATTGCCCACGTGTAATTTATGTTTTGTTGTAGTTTGTCATGCGTGAGTTTGTTCATTTTGTTGATTGCAATCTTAAAATTAGCGGAAACACTCACACACAATCCTGGCACTTGCCAAGAGAGTTTGTTATACTAATGTACTATGTATTTACATATTTATAGTTCCTAAATATACCTCTGTGGGTAGGTAAGGTATGTTAAGCTAAAAAAAAAGTCTCTAGAGGTCTTCAAGAGGAAGATTAAAGATCATTTCCTAGCGCAATGACATAATAATTAGTATTTATTGTAAAAGTATGTATTTATACAAGTATTTTTTTTTTTTAATTCATCTTAAGTTATTTTAAAATTGTACACTCGATCCTCCCCTCTACGATGTCATCTTTCTCTGTCTCCCTAGGGTTTGCTGTAAGAGAACTCAACATTGAGTTAAGCTCGCCTTTGTACATGTACTTTATTATCCACTGTATGTAATGTTGTTTTTGGTGTACAATAAAGAATTAAGAAACTAAAGAAAGTAAGAAAGAAAATCTCCGGTGGATGTCTTTCCATTATGTGTTTGTGTTACGATTGTCTTCCAGTAATGAGACAAGTTCGGTAGTTACTGTTGCTCCAAGTTTGTTAGTGTCATGTGTCTTTATTAAGCAATCCAAGGAATAAATAAGCCAAGCAAATTAAATAGTGGGAGTCACCATCTAATTTAATTTAGTTTGTCTGCAAACATTGACAATCCAATTACAATTTGATGATAATTAATTATCTACAATCACATAATGGAAAATGGATTAAGCTATCACAGTTAGAGTTACCGCGTCGTGTGAACATGAGTGTCACATGATGATAATTGGATTTTGGAATATATTTGCGTTTACGTGCAAATTTACATAAACGTGTGGGTGCACTACGGAGTAATAAACAAACGAAGTGCTAATGTGCGGCTGAACTATATATTACAAACATTTCTCTCCCTGTCAGAACGCATCATGACACGTTTTCAATCTTCTTCAGACAGAGAAGAGTTCTTGTAGAATCGTTTAGTGGTCGCACCCCATTGCTCTAGTAACTCCGTGTTTCACAGACAATCTAACGCTGTTTTATGTAGCTGTGATTCGATCGCGGAATTAAGGGTTATATAAATATGTGATAGCTAAGCCATATTTGTTGAGAATGGCTTTCTATAAGAATTAAAATCCATAAAGTTTATAGCCGAGATTAGCATTAGTGGCTTTTGTATTAAATGGTATCAATTTATTCAGCAAAATGAAACGTATTATATTACAATCAGAATCTTTATTGAACAAATTCTCTATTGTTGCCTGAACAAGGCATCCATTATGATTGTTGAACTAATCTACGTTTTCGCTGTCAGTCGGTTTTGGCTAGAGAGCAAAACATTAATTGGTAACGATAGCAAATACGAGCGGAATTGCTTAAATCAGTTTTTAAGCTTTCGAAGCATTTAGGTTTTCACACAAACCTACGAAGTCTGAAAAAAAATTTGGGATGCTTCCTAATTAGTGCACGTCAGGTTGCCTATAGAAAACAAATTGCGTGCGAACTATTCTCTGAGAATTGTTAATTGTGATCTGAAATTATTATTTCGCTGTTATTAGTAGGCGCAAATTATGTGCCGACAGCACGTCAGGCGCAAGCATTAGCCACTTACGCGGAAATCAATTACTAAGTGTTTATATAGACTAATCACGCCACAGAAGTAGCTTCAAGTTTCAAACAGATGACTCTCTCGTGTTTGATGGAACACGTGTAGTTGGAACTCGGCGATGGTTTGAGAAAGCTTTCGGGAAAGGGTTATCTACATAGAACATGTTTAGTGACGTAAGCCTTAAGAATTTGATCGTCCGTGTGATAAATATAATACATATTGCCTTGAAGGTTCAACTAAAGTATGAAGGTGCCTACAACATTTTCCCTGCGACCTAAAGCTATTTGACCTCGACATCTATTTTCTCGAGTCACCGCGAACTAATTTTCTCTGGAAATTCTCTCACGACCATCGTTTAACTACGATCCACCAAGCCAGACTCACGTGGGGTGCCAATTTAATTAATAAGGTCAGACTTAACTAACCTGACCTTGTTTAATAAATGAGCTTACCAGGGACTTACTTTGAGAAATATCTGAAGTAACTTTATGCCCACGTTATAAAATCAAAAAAATCAACACTTCGAAAGCAAGTTTGTTGAAAATTATAACATGAAAATATAAACAAACTAACCATTTCGGAAACCAAAACTTATAATCGCATTTAAAACAAAGGATATTCGATCTTATCTTAAATGCAATAGTACTGAGAACAGTTTTCAGCTACGTAAAGTCTATTCATTCATTAATTGTTTAATAATGCAGTAATTGAATAATGATAAATGAGCCGTCGAAGCAAACAGGTAAATGAACGTGGCTATGTATGAAATAGCTATTTAATCCACACTTATTTGGTCGTAAACGCCAGTGTTGCACGTGTAGTTGATGACATGGTTGTACTCGTTTATTATTTATGACATAGTGTATGTAGGTAGGTATCATCTATTTTATTTTACGAGTCGGTCACAAAATTCTTCAGAACATAAAGCGGCGGTCACGATCAGTGATCTGAGTGCAATTGTTGCATACACGTGTTGCAGTATTTATAAACATTACTACTGTTT
Organism: Orthosia gothica; assembly: GCA_949775005.1. Classification (NCBI taxonomy): domain Eukaryota; kingdom Metazoa; phylum Arthropoda; class Insecta; order Lepidoptera; family Noctuidae; genus Orthosia; species Orthosia gothica. Next base: position 14,050,163 of record OX459053.1, on the reverse strand, counting down.
TCACCTTGACCGACGTATTAGTAGGCACTAGAAATAGTATACGGTTGTAGCAATAGGTATGAATTATTTATTTGTGTCCACCGCTTCACAAATTCTTTTATGTGATCTTAATTAGGTGTTTTTTATCTTTATACTGCTGTCTCCTTATCACACAGTGTTGTTTGGTAGATACTGAAAGTGTGTTCCAGACTTTTCACGGACTATAATTTATGCCAGATTTATGGTGATATAGCTAGGTTTTCAAAATGTACGTGTTTGAAAGCTACATATAACATAATATTATTATATCGTCGATAAAACACAGGCGTGCTAAAACCTACTTTTCAAACTGTATGATGTGTTCGGAAGCGACATAATATTATATCGACGAAAAAATAAAGGTGTACTATAACATGCTGGCAAGTACATATTTATTTATGTTACCAGAAATATTTTGTTTCAGAAGTCAACAAAATGGTGTTACTGGCCATAAATCTTTCAATATAATAAACCGTTACCTGTAGAGATCCTCTGTTGTTTTGTGTATTATTGGGCATTAACAGTTTATCAGTTCGTACGGACGGTATTGTATGTTCGGTATACATTGCCCCAATACAGGTCTAATACTGTTCCGATTGTATCCGATAACCACAAACTAGAGAAGACTGGATTGTGGTTGTTTGTAACACAGGACTCTGCCGGAGATTGCGAGACTATAGATGTATATTCACATTACTTTGATCCTCTGAATACATAGACATACAATTACCGTTACATAACAGGGATTGTATATCAGTTGTAATTAAACTCAAAATATTTATATAGGTATGTGAACAATGGTTCTTAGGATCGCAAATAAACTCCGCATATTTGTTTAGGTTGTTTATCCAGGCAGAAACTTATGTGTTTAATATCTACGTAGGTACTTTCACATTCTGACGTGGCTATCTACGTACATAGTACGTTTATAAGAACGAACGATGTGATGGTAATACTTACCTATTGTATTATTCAGCGAGACATTATTATAATGAGACAAGTTGGCGTAAACATGATGACCGTTTTAACAATGTTTTTTTTTTTTATGAGCGAGGTGTTTCATGAATTATTCTTTTAATATTTACATCGCCACCTGCCAGGACTCCTGCTCGTTTATAGAGTTTAGTTTTTACAAAAACAGTGAGTCATATGTTTAGATAATAGTTACTATTACCTATACGTATAGGTAACTACAGATTACGGAATCAGTCATGCACATGTCAATAACTCCGACTACCCGTTCTGAAAGAATTTTCCTCAAAGGACGTAAAAAGCTCTGTTTGTTTTCGATAACCATTTACAGAAGCAGAATGCAAACGAAATTATCATTGGATTGCATATTATTCCAACGAAACAATTAAATCCTTACAAACGCAGAATAAGCCGGTTATCTGCGATAAATGATCGTAATTCTATGAAATGGATCTCGAACAACAAATGGCCTTGTTATGCATTATTGTGATTTTGGAACGTAAAAAGAAAATCTCGTTAAATAGGTAACATGCTAACCATTAAACAAAAAATTCAACACACTTTGCTAATTTAGAAAAACGGTAATGTAAACAGCTGGTACAAGACGAGATTTGTGCGGTGGAGCTAGGACCGAAGGCTTCAGGCGACGGCATATATTATGCAGTGAGCGTTAAATGCTGCTGCTCGCGAGGCACAAGTAAACCTTGTTTAGGACGCCATCATGTGAATAGTACAGGGATACGTGTCTATGTTCCCCGATAGCTACCTGGGGGTGTTTAAGTTAAGAGTGAATTTGGTTCATAAACTACTGATGAAAAATTTCTACGAGCACATCGAATTGATGGCAGCAATCAATATCATTTTATTTTTCATGAAACAAAACAAATAATTTTGTTAACTTTTCAATAAATAAGTAAAATGTTTTTAATATTATTTCAATATTTTCCAATTATAAATGAATTTACACATGTTTGCTTCTGACGCGCTCAGATTAGCACGTTTGTGAAGTTAGCATCTCAATTGGGGTGTTTCCTCGGTAGAAAAATGATAATTCTATTTATTCCGTCAGTGAGATTATCAAATAATATTGGACCCGTATTTTTTGCTTTATTAAATGAATACAAATTGACAAAGATAAAGCGCATCAAAGTTCGGGAGTGGGGGCTTGTGACGTCACTTTATCAGTATAAAGTGTAGCACACCGTGACGTCACACGATAATGCAACGCACTGTATCGTCGTAATTTTTTGTTTACGTGGCAATAGAAAATATACGTGTCCAATATTTTAAGGTTATCTAACTGGCGGACTAAATATATATATTTTGACAACTATACATTGCTAGCATCTTACAAATAAACACCACATAAAATGGCATCCCGCATAGTTTTACAGTTGTTGGTAAGTTTTAACAATAGTTCCCGATTTAACTATCATAATCGCATTTTGAAAAATGAGATGCAAAATTTCTCGTAGTTGGAAGTAAATAGTCTAAGCACAGTGTTTCGTTTTACTATAACAATATTTGTTTGTTTTCTGTTCAAGCTGAAGTAAACAACATTAACGTGATTAGAATCCATTTAAATAGATTCCAGATATTTTATAAGATCTGAAGTGTTGATCTCAGGTTAGGTTTAATAAGATTCAAACTTATCACATTATAGGCCAAGAGAATCTAATATTGTATACGTTCAAAACACATGTCATGACGTCATCAAGTAGGTACCGAACGCTAACAGCAGAGAGAGACACGCAGTTGTGACAACTGACACAGATCGTGTACATCGAATCCGTGTCATTACCATATCTACCCGCATCAGAATTCGAGATGTCGCTGAATGTGTTCCCTTGCGAAATTCAATTTTGGCAACTATCACGAATTGAAAATTCACTCTATGCTTTTAGGAAAAGAGTGCAAATTGTCTCTGTATGGTAACTTAGGTATTAAAACATATTGAGGCACGTCTTTTGTCTATAGATTTTATATTGCGTCAAGGGAATCAACCTCGTGAATTTTCCAAGTACTTAGATAATTGGGTGACGTTCAAAAGTTTCACCTATTTGCACATTTACATATGCTCCTCACACATAACGTTCGTCTGACCCTCTGGATGATGACGACGGTTGACGGCTCGAGTACCCTGCTGTCCTCTTACCGGTTGATGCTTTATGTAATCACATTAATCCAAACAGATTTAGCTGTGTTCCTACGTAATCCTAATTAAGGTAGGATGAATTTTACGGTTTTAGGTTAAATAACGTGTACCTACTAAATAATGATCTTGACTATAACCGGCCAGCTTGGATATGAGTTAGTTTGTGTTATATTTTTTATGAAATGCATAAATAAGTGGTAACCCATCTGGTGTGTTTCATAACCATCGCTAATTTGTCTGTAGTACGGTTTCCATTTTTCCAGCTATGAAAAAAAAGCCCAAATATTTTATGAGGTTGATGTTGGAGTTTAACATCAACAAATCTATCCTACTTTGACACTGTCTTTGACAACACTAGAATAAAATTCCTGGTTGGTCTTTGTACTGATCCCGTTAGACTTTGTAAGGACTATACGTCTCATATAAGTTAAATAAAACACCTTCCAGTAATCAAAGTTAAGGATAATCGGCAGTCGGCCAATAAACTGTTATTATTTGAATCCTTAAAGCGATATTTCTTTGTTTTCTAACAGATGTTTCACAAAAATGTCGTCACGGATAATTAGAACCCAGAAAATGTGACCAGCCAGTCAGTCAGTGGGTTGTGTAAATGTCGGTGTGGCCCATTAGGTTTTGAGGTCGTGGGTTCAAATCCGGGCAAGTACCAATGGGACTTTTTCAAATTCATATGTAGGTACCCGTACTTTCTAAGTTTATCTTGAACTTCACAGGAAACGGTGAAGGAAAACATCGTGAGCAAATCTGGACTTATGTGTTTATTGTAAGTCTGAAATAGCAAAGACAGAGCCTTGTGGGGTTCCCAGAGGCGGCTTTTTGAAATCTGACACCAGAGGTTACCACCTCCTCACACGAAAAAGAAAGAAGACTGGCATGTGGATGTCGGGTAGGCAGTCGCTCCGTCTAAAATACTGGTACTCTACTGAATCCGGTTTGACTGGAAGCCAAACCCAATAAGGTTGGGAAAAGGCTTGCACAGAATGAAGCGCTAACATTATTATAGGTAACTTAAGTTTCTAAGGGCTTGTCCCCATCACCACGTCATGACGTCGTCAACGTGGTACGAAACGGTGTCGAGGCGCGGTACGTTTGCATGACGCGCAACTTTACCTTACTGAATCGTAAAAGTTCATGTCACGATGCAGCAACGTAACAAGCTGTCGTGCCTTGAAATAAGCCGGTGCCTTTTTCAGCATTTATGACAGAACGAAACAACGTTTAGTTTCGTTTCTTGTAGTTTCTGACTGTGACAACATTTCTGACATCTTTTTTGCACAACTAATCGCTGAGACATTTAAACATCTACTGAGCGTGTGCATCGTAGCGTACAGCTTCCGACGATGTGAGGCGACCTTGCCGTACCGTGAATTAGCACGACACGTCAATGCACCGCGCCGTGACACCACACAGTTCCGCGTTGACGACGTCGTAACGTGGTGATGGGGACAAGCCCTTACGAGAAAGTTTATTTAAGATATACCGTGAGAAAAAGTCTGCTAAACATTTATAACTGGAGCCTGTCTTTGTAAACTCATTCTATTAACAGCGCGGTACTACTGTTGGAAATAATTACAGATATTTTGCCTCTATTTATTACCTCCCGTCGAGAACTTTATGCAAATCTATGGCGAGGTGGCGGCCATTGCAAAATGCAGAACGAAGTTGGTTCAAAAAAGTTTTTGTATAGCGGAACTTTTAACTATCGTTTCTCGAAATTAATTTGTGCTAGTTTCGATAACTTTAAACGGCTTATATAACACGTAAAATAGTGAGATTGTTTGCTGTGAGTTTGCCTTTAAGTGTTTGTATTTTATTAGCTAAAAAAAGCTTTCCAGCAACATCCAGTGCATTTTAATTACTTTTACATACTCGTACTCGTTTTACGTTCTCATACACATTGACAAAGTCCTGTTTTTTACAAACAGCCTCCATCATACAATACAGACTGGTCGTCATTACAGGCAGCAATTTATTTCATCGTCATAACACAACCGCGGTGACGTCACATTGCATATTGGACGGACGCCAGGCGTACAATATTTATAGAGATACTATTCTAGTACACGTGGTTTAGATCGCGTTTAATTTACTATTGTAAACAAAGAATGAATTCAAATTAAATCACGTTGACAAATTACCACTCTGGTAACATTGCAGAATGTGTGTCCCGTGCAAAGCTCTAATATGTTTCCACACAACGTAGCTATCTACAGTGATAGATGACATACAGCGCCATTACACAATATCAATAAAATTCAAATGTGCGGCTTTTGTAATGATATGGAAATTGTAGCTCGTGCTCGTGATCATCGCGCCGGTCACCGAGTGATGGGTCAGCAGAATTTGTGCTGTTTATATCGTTTAAGGGCGCTGCTGGGACGGGACGCGGTGAGTGTCAATTGCTTTTTTGCGCATCCACGTATAAGATTTACGGCACAAGCTATGTGTTGAATATACACATGTTATGCGCTAATAAATGATAACTTAAATTACCGACCTGAACGGTTTATTAACATTTTAAAAGTCCATATTCCTGAGTATGTCCGTGGTAAGCTAATTAAAAGAGAAACGCAAATACAAACGCCTTCGTAAACGAAAATATTATGCTTAAAATCAATTCAAGTATAATTTACTAAGTCCCAAGGAAAATACGACTTAGATTGTAAAATTATTAAGTGACATTTAAGAAATTTGTCGGACTTTCCCAACATTTCAGGGCAATCTGTAATAATAATTTCAGTTCAGTTATGTACACAATAATAATTTCGTATTTGATCAGTCATTGAATGTCAGAGATGATAATTATATACGTAGTTCTACTGAGCTTTAACTTCTTCTTGTAGATAGAAGAATGTAAATCAACATTTTAGAACCTATTAAAGCACGCATTGGTTTACTGTGAACTATTCTGCAAATTTTACAGTTGAAGGTTTTGGTTGTAATCGAAATCGAAACGGTTTGCGATGGAAATAAAACGGCTGCCTGCGTGTTAGGTAAAATCTTTGGTTGAGAATTGATAATGTTATTTTAAAAATTGTATCTCTCATACAAATTTTAGTTAGCTGACGATAACTTTTCGGGAATTGACTATGACATCCATAGCAGTTTCAAAATATGATCACTCCTTTCCATGTATTAGCTGTGACGAAGCCTTTTGATTTCTAAAATTATAACACACCATCTGCCCATTTACCTTTAATAATTTTATTTTATACCACGGACCAAAACGGCCCATAATGAATAGCTTGCGCGGTCTTTACCCCAAGCTATCTAATTTTCCCAAAAAAAAAAATTAAGGCTGTAATACCAACACACGCTTCTCTGCGTCGTCATCAAGCCACACCGTCTAGAGAATCGTATCGTACCACTGCATCTTGCTAATGAATACATGTAATTAACCTCTTCGTGTTCATGTCGTACTTTTTAACGTGGATTTACTAATTATTAGATCTTCTTGGCAAATTGTTATACTAATTGCTTCAGTATTTTAGAGGTGAATAGATAACGTAGAATTTTCTGTTAAATCTTGCTTCTTCTATGATTCCGTTTTTTCAATATGTTTACTTGTGTTGTTTATATTAAGTAATCATTTAATTTAAGGTCAATTAGGACACAATCGAATATGTATAAATACCATTTAAAGAAATAGCGCAGAATAAATTAAAAGTACAATTCCGTGTCTCAAACGAGACGCTATTGCTCCCCAAGGCAGAGGCACGTTCAATTAATAGACTACCGAAGTTTAATTCACTGTGTCTATTTCTTCATTAAAATTTCATACCTTTTGCAGGATCTTTGCAGAAGCCTGCAATTGTACGTTTGTTTAGCAAAATGAGATGGTGAACAAAAGTAATTACGTAACCTCTACGCTAGTATATGCTTTAGCTGTATACTTATTTTCGACTTTCTTTCGATTCCTACGAAAAATAACCATAATTTAGTACTTATAATTTTCTAATATCAACATTGCCTCCTTATTATCATTAATTACATAGATTTTGCGTTCCCCATATTAAATTGTGGAGTGTGAAATCGTTCTGGAAGCGGTAGAGTATCGGATTAAATTGATCAAAGTTTAAAATTGAGTTTGTTATAAAATTATATTCATATTTATTCTAAGTTAAACGATCCTCGGTTGAAAGTTGTGAATCTTTCGGTGATTGCTGAGCGGTTTTTGTTCCACTTTGTATTGTTTAAATAATAAAAAAGTGATACAATTACCAATTAAGGTCAAACCACTTAACACCTTAACTGCCAGATGCCCGACAAACAATACATTTTCTATTGTGTCTCGTTCTCTGGCAGCCAAACTGTTAAAGGCAATTGTTTGGGCTAATACTATTTATTACTCGTAAATCATAACACTTTCGAATTAATGGAAAGCATTTTATCGAAACAAGAATTTACATTAATTTTATTAAAAATATAAATGTTTACCTGTATATTTCTACTTCTGTCTTTTTACATTCCTTTGAGTCGTTTACTGAAACCAAGAACAAAACCAACAATTTACAAAAGTATTTGTAAATTGAGAGAGAGGGCGCTACTGTGCCACTGTATACATTGGCTCCGTAACTAAATAAGTTTAAAAAATACTAAGTTGCATTTGAGAAAGTGTGAAAGTAGAAAGTGACGAAAAACTAAGCGGGAAATAACATATATTGGAGACATGGTTAAATGTGATCAGTGAAAGCCATTAAAAAACAATAACTGTACGTCGTGCAACAGCACCAGTGTTTACTGTCAGTGTTTAAGTACTATCAGTGTTTACTGTCAGACTGTTTATCATTTATTTGATAGGACTATTTTTATCAATGGAGACTTATTTCATATTGTGAAGAAGTGAAAAATACAATAAATTGCAAGTTTAGATAATTTTTGTGCATTTTGGGTACCAATTATACACATACCCTCTAATTGTATGATTGCAAAACTTCGTTCAACGCTATCTGTTGCATGTCGAGTATACTACATCTAACTTCATGTTCCTAGATCCCAAGTTCGATAATCGATAACGTATACGAAATAGTACACAGACATACCTCAAGAGGGCGCTACAGTTACCAAAACAAGTTAATAAAGAAATCTTAAATCATGGAGGAAGTAATGAGCGCTCTGAGAAACGTACAAAGGGAACTTGACGAACAAAAATTGCAAATTCGGAAAAGCGGAGAAAATGTAGCAGAACAAGTGTCACTGAATATCAACAAAATGTTGGAAGAAAAATTGTTAATTTGGGAAGAAAAGCACGAAAAACTGAAGGAGATAGTTTGTAACCAAGAGAGGAAAATCTACTTTTTGGAAAAACAGGCGAGGCAGAGAAATATAGTTTTCTTCGGCATTGAGGAGAATGAAGCATCTTATGACAATTTACAAAACAACATAATTAATTTTATAAAAGAACGCTTCACTACTAATATAGAACTCAGAGATATACAAGAGGTAAAAAGAATAGGGAAGAAAGGAGACAGACCACGGCCATTAATTGTAAAGTTTTCTACTCTCGGTATGAAGATTAATATTTTCAAGCAGAAATGGATTTTAAAGGACACTGAGTACTATTTAAAAGAAGATTACCCACTGCAAGTATTGGTGAAGCGGAGAGAACTTCAAGAACAAGTGAAATCGGAGAAAGAGAAGGGTAATAGAGTGAAATTAAAATATGATAAACTGGTCGTAATCGAACCCATTAATAAAAAGTCACTGCCCCTTTCACTAGAAAATAACTACCATCCACAAGGCGATACTAGCACAACAACAAAAAGAAAGAACAAGAAGCTTAAACCACACTTCTCTGTACATAGGTCGAACAGCTTTTCGGATGAAATTCTAAAACCGAGCATGTTAAATTTTCTAGCAAATAAAAATGCCAACAAAAACACAACACCTAAGCGGGAAAATCTAAATAGACACAAACATTTATAGCAATCAAGGCCCTCCTTCCGCACGGATTTTAAAAACGAACCAATTCAACCAAGCAACAAAAAACATCTTCCAAGCCGGTTGGTCACCGTGGAAGATTATGACCACAACCCTTCAAAGAAAACAGCAACTATAAAAATACCAAAGTCTAAATCTAAAACAGACATAGCTAAAACTGATGGCCCAGGCTGTAAGAAATCAGCCCTAGATAAAAACATTGGAATTCTTTGGAGGAGGCCTGCACCTGCAGAAGGGTTCTTGTAGTTAAATTATTTTTCTTATTATTAAAATGGTTTTTGTAATAGTATTAGTACATTTAAAGTGAGTATTTAGTTAATAATCAAATCATAATCAAATAAAAAAAAACTATGTTTATTAAGTAAGATAAAACACAATCAAATTATTTTTATATTAAAAACCGCACTATCACAAGAAACAAACATTTTGTATTCACAATTTCAGTTCAATCGAACACTTGAACATGATTGCGGACAGGTGATACTAAGCTTGTAATTAAAATATGTACCTACTATCATAGGATTAAGAATTTTAATTAAGTTATTTAAGTTAAGCAAGTGTTGCAAGAAACAAATTTTGAAACATGTATTATTATTAAACAATAACTACCAAAACTTATTTATGAATAGATACTAATATTAGTAATTATAAACTGTTTTTTATAAAATATTGTGAAACAAGAATGGATGCAACTTATAGTTAATAGATATTAGTTTATAGTTAACTTGGAATATGTATTTTTTTAGTTAGATACTAAGTATGATTTCTACAAGAAATAAAGGCTTTTTTATTTTTATTTATTTATTTATTTGTAAATTAATGCTGATCCGCTTGATTATCGGTATTTACCTATATTACCACAAAAACACTACGTGACAATCCCACCGCACTATTCCCAAACCACTGCAACTCCTGAAAGCCTTAATCAACAGTGGCGACCGCAAGAAAAGCGCCGAGGCCATGAAGCTCGACGAAGTCCCGTGGAATGAATTTAACTGTCTTGGATCCCGCAACTAAATTAATCAGAAAAGAATAACGGAGGAGTGGGAAAATACAAATTTTCACGTCCCTTCATATCAAGCAGGCGACAGAACAAATAAGGCCAATAGGCACAAATGGTCGTTTACAACTGGGATAAGCCCAGTTGCCTAAAACACTACGTAAGTTGTGACAGGATTAAATCGGGTTTAATGTTATTAACTACATTGTTATTAGGTGTGCGACTAATCCTGTCGTATTTGAAAAGTTTCCTGAGCAAGCAAAATCTGTTCTGAGTTGATAAATATTTTCCCATGTTCAACAGTGGTTTGTGTGAACTTTGTGATTAACTTTCAGTTTTTTAAGAGTCACTTGTGAAGTTTTTAGCAAGATTTTTGGAAATTATGTGTAACACTTCCGAAGTTTAAAACAAGAGTTATAGCAACGCGAGAAAGTCTTGAGACGCATTAATCAACATGTGGGTTAAACACAATTTGTCATCATTACTTTCTCGGCGGCTGTCGTCCAATTTTACAAAAAATATATCACGCATTTCTGCAAAAATTTAAGTTGTAAAGACACAATATGACTTATTGGAAAATTGATATGGAAGACTTTCAACGCCGAAAACTTAAACAAATAGATGAGGAGGGCTAGCAATTTACATGTTGTTTGCAAACTTCGACGTCTTGTGATATATTACGAGAACAATAGCGTAGTCACATAAACTGAAACAAAATATCTAAATGTGCTTACTAGTTTTGTAAATTGATAGTTCGTTAATAATACATTTTAACAGAGTCGTCACATCTGCCGATAACTACTCTGTTGTTAGTTTCGTCGCTGATTGATGCTGGCAGATTTAATTAGTTCCTTAATTAGACGTTAACATATCACACTGGAGACTGTTGCGTTATCTAAGAACAAGCAATCCTACTAATATTATACCTGTGAAAGTTTGATTGGATGTATGTGTGGATGTATGTTTGTTAGTCAATCACGCCCAAACGGCTGAATAGTTCTGAATGAAATTTGGTCAGTAGGGTTTAGTTAGGTAGTCAGGAATAGCATATAGGATTTCTTATCCCGGGAATGTGTTCCCTCGGGCTAATTTTTGTCTTTCGCGCGGGCGAAACCGCTGGCAGAAGCTAGTTACCTATATAACTACATTTTAATAACAGATTCACATCTGTACTTACTAACGGGAACTGCTGCCGAGTTCAACGACTCATCTTTGTATTTAGCTACGAGTGCTGCGATGACTCGCCACTTCATTTGCAAACATTTTAAGATCATTTCATGTATGTACGAGTACCTACAGTTTGAATATGGCACTGTTGCATACAATCTTTTATACTATCGCTCCCTCGTCTCATGCAGCGCATTTATCATGATATTCATACAATATGCAGAAGCACGGAAAAGGCCGCGCTGAAGAAATGCTTCACTAATAAAAAAAACTGGCAGTATTCATGTGGAGCGAGATGAAAGAGGTCGGTTGGTGACAATGCTATTGAAGTTTTCATCTTTTTTTATACGTTTTTTATTGAAATTTGGACTTCATTGAGTGAAATTAAAACGAAATATTTCTTGTTTAAGCAACCAGTAAATAATTAGGTATCATAAAAATATTCCGCCAGCATCATTACGATGTAGGCAGCACTTCAAATTATAAACAGATTTCAATACGGAAAACGTCCACATTCAATGCACAGCGAAAATTAAAGCCTGAAGTCACCACACCCTACCAATTTTCCTCGAAATGGCGCCTTGGAGTACACTGTGCCGGAGGTTCGAACTCGACTAACGAGAACCGCTTTCATTTGCATTCTTTGTACTTATGGTTACAGTTGAAGTTTCATTTCGTTCTTAGACTTTTTGCATAAATTTTCTTGACTTAATTAGTTTTAAATTTAAATCCTGTGTGACAGGATTCGGGTACAAGATCGAATATTTTATTTGGGTGTACAATTTATTAAACGGCAATATTTTTCATTATACTGGCTAAACCCAAATTACGTTACGTTTATTGATATAAAGAAACGTCTGTATGTGCTAGTATATAGGCTGTCTAAAACTTTTATCAAACATATCATTCTTCAGTTTTATCTCCTTCAAAATTTATATAATTGGATATAGGTGTACCAGAATCTCATGGCATTTTTTATTTTTTTTAAATTGTGATTTTCATATGGCAATGTCAATTGTCACCTGTCGAATCAAAGTACTTGATGTGTCAACCGCTGCTGAATTTTTTGATATTATCTTGAAAGTTCGTTATTTTTGTGAAAATGTCGAAAAACCCACTTCGATCTCATGCGAGACATATTGTTTTCAATGTGTATCATAAAATAAGGGAAGAAGAAGGCGTAAATCAAACTCAATCTTTGATTTTAAAGTGCGTCGTAGAGTGGACCGGTAAGTTGGACTGACTTGTTTTGATACTTTTAGTTTAATTTATATTTTTCTTACTTAATTTTAATTTCTTTCCATTACTATTATATGGTAAATCGTAGGTCAGGGCACATCGAATGATGGCCGGACGGAAATGGCAACAGTAATGTAACTGTTACTAATTCTTCGACAAGATATTGATTTTAACGGAGATTGAGAATCTTTGACGTAAGAAAAATATTAAGTAATAATCTGCGCCCTGCAGTGGGACGTGTATATAGACGGGAGTTTTTGGCGGGATTTTGTCGAGTGAAGTTCAGTGGCTGTTAATATTATTTGCAAATTGATTCCAAGTAGATATTGTGATATATTATTGGTGTAGTTTTGTGTCTCAACTGTCTCCGCAACTGGACAATTTGTAAAATCATTGACAAAAGCGATCTCGGGATAGTGGAGCGGTGTATTTTATTGTAGTATTGACTGCCTTTGCAAAGCTTACTGGGAAGACTGACTCGATACAATTTGGTGCCAAATACTCCAAAAAACATTAGAATCTGTTACATCCGCATTCTAATGCATACTAAAGAATAAATATAAGATCCAAAACTCTTTCCAAAGACGTGGCTAAAAGGTCCTAGCAACCAGGCCATAAAACTTAAATAAAAAAAAAATATGTAGACTGATGATGATGAATGACTTTAAGTAACATGATACATTTTATTATTTTTTACAGACTTTATACTTAAAGAGATTGGTTTTGAATATGTTAAATGCCAATGAAAAAGAACCATTTTGATGGAGAGAGATGACATAAAACTACAAAGATACAAGTTTTTGAAATGCCAGTGGAATTCATGGAATCGTATTCTAGTTTTCTAGTTCTGAATGAGGTTTTAAGTTATTAGTATGATTTAAATGCTAAATAATAAATTAGTACATTAATTAATATTCAATTGATTTATTTTTCCTATGTTTAAGAACACGATGTATAACAACATTATTCATACACATATAGTGAGGGACACGTAAGTTGAACCAAAATGTATTATCGTTCTCTTGAAATAAGACGATTTAAACCGAAATGAATCCTTTCTATGTGACCTAACAGTAGGCAATTTGTATATTGTAAACGATTAGGTCGTAGAAAAGGGATTTATTTCAGTTTTAATCGTCTAATTTCAAGAGAACGATAATACATTTTGGTTCAACTTACGTGTCCCGCACTATACCTATAATACTCACAGTGGATCTTTGTGTCTCTGAATTGGTTGCAAGACCCCGCGCAGTAGCTATTTTTGTGTCAATGTTGAAGGTGAAGATAGCATTGTATAACTGTCTCTTTCACTCGCTTATGTATGTCACATAAGCTTACGGAGTTTCTTGTGCATTCTTCTCCATAACAAGCTACTTTCCGAATGCACGGTAGAATCAACTTTTATTCCATGTAAATTTAAATTGTGACATTCAAAAGTGCCGCTTGGTGGCCCAGTTGAAATAAATATCTTTTGTCTTTTTTGTCTTTTTTGTCATCGTCCTATCTCGCTTACTCTATGCAGTATACTCGATGACAAACTGTTTCTTACGCAATGGTTGGCAGGACCAAGTTCAAAAACACAAAGATCCGTTGTGACTACTATAATATAGGTACCTCATGTTCATTAATACTAAAGACATAAATAAAAATTAAACAGTATCAAGATCGTTTGATCCAATTTCCCCAGTATTGCATACAACAAATTTTTATTTCCCTTTTTGCCATGAGATTCTGGTAGACCTTATAGTAAAGAAAGCATAAATATTTAGTGCTTTTGTTCGTATTTCTGGTAAAATCAGGACACTTGTACTTTTTGCCTGTATTCGAGGTGAATAGATACGCGTGAGGCGGGGTTAATGGAAACGCCTTTAGGGTCAATAGACACGAAGAAAGGGGTAAATAGATACGAGTGAGGGGTTAATAAAAACGAGAAAGGGGTCTATAGAAACATAGTTTTCAGGATTGTCAATCGCGGACTAATAATTTAGAAAATGTAAAGTGTTTTAAGTGATTTTCAAATAAAATGTTAAATTTTGATATTTTCTATCCTCATTGGCTTTGGTCTTGTATTTGTTTTTTTTTTCTATTCACCCCTCTCTCGTTTCTTTTGACTCAGTTTCAAGGAAAATAGAAATCGCCTTCTTTTTTCTATTTTACAAATAATTCACGTGTTTTCACAAATTTTAAGCATTCTTATTTGGTAAAATACAACGCGACTCGCAATTTCACAATGCTTTAATAACAGCTTGCATACAAAACATCTGGGAAAATCAATGTAAAAGTTGAAAGTTGTGCCTATAAAATGGGGTGACCATTTTACCAGTAGTTCGTAAACAATGAACGAATCCATGGGAAAACCGATAGCCACCCTGTATGTGTTCGTTGTAAAATGTTGTTCCGTTTTTGTGCCTCTGGGTTACTGCTGAAAACTATTTCAGGTAACTATTTCGGGCGGAATGGTTAGTGTTTGTTTTAAACTTTTTGCGACCCACATCGGTAAACCTCTGTTCTTTTTATTTTTGCTTTTCATAGGTTTGTGAACGGATACTACATAATATCAGTACCAGGAAGTATTATATTTTGGGAATCACTATGTTGCCATTTACCAATCAATTTCATGGAACGCACCAGAGAAGTTGGTAAATATAATTAATGTTATATCTTGCCGTTGAGACACAGATAGTAACATATTTGACCGCATTAAAATGTTATACATATTTTGAAAGATACCACTACTACTCGTCTGGCAATATTCCAGTCTGTGGCTGAAATAAGACGCTAATTGGAAATGTTCAACTGAACGTCTGGCAAAGTTTGGCAGTATGTTATTAGGTTAATATCGAATGCCTTGCCCGGCTCAAGAAATGAAAATGGAACTTTCAACGTAATACTTACCTTAGCATAATACGATAGAGTTATCATATTGAAAGTTGTCCATATGTAGGTGGTTATATATGTATCTTATTCAATCAATCAATTTTTTTTTATTGCACATAGGCCTACATGGGCGCTTATAAAACGTTGACATAAGGTGCACGGTTCGGGTTGGTCGTTTCCAATGGAGAAGAACCGGCATGAAACTGCACGGTGACGCTTTTAAAAACTGGTTTGGTTTTACAATATTTCCATATAACAGCATTAGTACCTAGATATGGGGGATAACTTAACCCCGACAATAAGTCGTAAGAAACTAAAAAAAAAGATTATATATTATGTAAACAAAAGAAAACAAGTAAAATTTCAGAATTAAAAAAAAAACCCCGACACATTTATCTGGCGAAAACACCCCGATTCAAACAGTAAAACGCCCATAACTTTTGAACGGCTAAACCGATTTTATTCAAAGATAGCTAAAAACACTCTCGACAAAATCACCTTTCAAACAAAAAAAACAATATCTATATCGGTTTATCCGTTTAGGCGCTATGATGCCACAGACAGACACACAGATACACAGCAACACACGTGAAACTTTAACACTTCTCTTTTTCCGGCGGGGATTAAAAAAAAAAGAGAAAAACAAGTTAACAAATGTTAACAAGAATAACAAGTTAACAAATGTTAACAAGCATCTAGAAATCTAGACGGCCTACAATGTTCACCCAATCACAAAACAATCGGTAAAAGAATCGATACAAAGGTATTGCCAAACAAAGCTTATTTCGAAGCTACGTACATAATATCAAACCCTAGATTACAAGATAACCAACTTTAAAGGATTATTTCAAGTTTTTAAAGTCCCCAAAAGTACGCTCGCACCAGCCTAAAATTTCTCAAAGACTCTCGAATTCGCATAGAACTGTTTTTAGCTGACGTAAGTGCAACTTTGCTTTGCAAACTATCGCATTGATTTTTTTGCCAATGAGATGTGTACGAACATAAGTTGTGATAGTTATGTGACCTACCGTAATTTTGTTGATTGTGACTTTGCGTAGAGTAGATCATATAATAAAATACATCAAATTCAACATAAGTGTGAGCGTTCTATTTCAAAACAGGTGAAGCCACTTAAGTTCCTTAAGATCTAGCTCACTTTCTAGGTTCCTGGAACTTGCTATTCACTGCTAAAGCCACGCCATAAACGAGGTCACACAAGTCAAAAGTGGGTAAACAAGGTTGCTTACAGGCAGTTAATTAAAACCGAGGGTTTCCACGTAAACGACCACGAAAGGGGTATAAAGTGGGTGACGAACTGTCTCAGTTTCTGTATAAAAAACCAACGTTTGTAACCTATTGCAGTACAGTAACATTGCTTAGTAATAATGCAACTTTTTTATTTATTTTTTATTTTAGATAGGCTTGCGCTTGACTACTATCTCACCTGATGGTAAATGATGGTAAGTGGTGAACTTGTGGGAGTTCCCCATCATTATAATAACAGTTTATTTAAATCGATTAAACGATGGGAACCTAATTGAATATATCGACCCTTATCATGTATTGTGTAAGTGACGTTACTGAACTGAGATGTGAAATTTTAATTAATTGTGTTCTTAGGTCAATATTTCATACTGCCACATACTTTAAATATAACAATTGGTATGTTTTTGTACTCGTATCTACTGCTGACGCGGTTGTATTAATAGTCTGATGTGCGGTTAATTTATACCTGATAGTGATTCTTTCGAGATATGTTATCGGTTACTTTCCTAATTTTTGATTTCTGAAACACTTTTGTAAAGTTTTCTTTTTCCATGTTAGTTTAATTCATCGACATCATTAGTTTGACAAAATTTGGGTTCAGTGAAACTGTGGCACTAAGTGCATCTAGAATGTGCCCTTTTTTAGACGAAAAGCTTAGCTTTTTTTTAGCGTCTAAAAACGGGCACATTCAAACACACAGAAGTCGACAAAAAAGGAATCCTGCATACGACGGGTACAAATTGTTATTCATTTGTAGCAAGGCTTTTAAATTGTTCTTTTATTATCCTATGATGGTTCAGAACGTCTCTGCTCCATTAATAACAGACAAGAGACAGCTCTCGACTGCACGACGGAGGACTGTTAACGCTTCTTCATTATATTCAGTAAAGACGCGATTTTGTGTTTTTCCTTTCTTTAATAATATTTGAAAGGTCGGTGACCGAGATTCTCTGACTTACTGTTGATGTTACAGATTCCACATGTATTTTATGAGATCAATGTTTTTCTAGCTAAGTATACTAAGTCACACTATGTCTCTGAATTGTTTTAGCAAAAAATACTGTTAATTACGTACGTAGGGCAATTTATTACTTCGAATTAGTTGGTAATTGTTACTTTTGGTCCAGGAAAATGAATTTATTTAAAGATAAAGATAAAGATAAAGATATATTTATTTCTGAGTATATGGTACATTAAGATCTTAATAGTAAACAGTTTCACATACACTACCGTTGCCGGTGTAGAAATATTAAAATTAACTTACAAATTCAAAGTGTCCATGTTCTAGGCCGCAAAAATATAATTCTAGTAAGTAGTTTGTCATCGAAACGCTAAGAAGAGGCTATATTCCCCTATTGCGCGTCAATAAGCAGATACAATAGAAACAACAATAGCTTACGCATACATGGCGTGCGCGCGACGTTTGAGGCGTACAATATTATAAATTAGTTTAGATAAAAAATAGTCAATTTTATACAATGTTATAATAATTATGAATGAAATGTCAAAATTTAATAATCATATAATGTCAAATGCCTAAAAAATATAAAAAAAAATAAAACAATTCAAGTTAACAAGTGTAAATAAGTATTAATAAAATGTAATGTCAAAATTTATAATTTAAAAATTCATTAACTGAATAGAAACAATTGTCTAAAAGCCAGGCAAATATTGTTTTCCTAAATTTATTAGTGGGCAACACTCTGATGCGTGAGGGTAAATTGTTAAATATTTTGATTGCCATGCAATTGGAATTCCTGCTATACAATTGTAGTCTCTGGCTAGGTGCAAGTAATTTATTTGGGCTTCTGCTTTTCACTCTTTTAGAAATGTGCTCATACAATGGGAACATGTGCGAATACCTTTTAACAAACATACAAATCTCAAAAATATATAGGCAAGGAAGTGGAAGAATTTTCAGTGCTTTAAATAATGGCTTACAATGATCTAAATATTCTGCTCCATACACAGCTCTGACGCATTTTTTTTTAGAGGCCAATCTGCGAAAAAAAAACCAAGTTGAGTATTTTCTTCGGAATTATGTTACCTATGGTAGTAGTAGTGTTAATAGTCCATAAAAATTGCAAAGTTGCAAAACACATCATCACCATCATCATTTCAGACGAAAGACCCCCCAAGTCCGTTGCTGGACATAAGCCTCCCCCAGGCGTCACCACATTGTCCGATCCCGTGCGTCTCGCATCCAGCGGATTCCCGCAACCTTAAAAAGGTTTACGGTCAACGTCGTGGGAGGCCATCAAACGCATCGTCTTCCGGTTCGCGGTCGCCATTCAAGAGTTTTTCAGCTCCATCGGCCATTCGTTCTGTGTGCAATGTAACTTACCCACCGCCACTTAAGTTTCACAATTCTTCGGGCTATGTCGGTAACTTTGGTTCTCCTGCAGATATCCTCATTTCTGATGCGATCACACAAGGAAACTCCGAGCATAGCCCGTCCATTGCCATTTGGGTGAATTTAATCATTCTGATGGAGCCCATTGTGAGCGGGCACGTCTCGGTCCCATTGATTATCACTGGCAACACGCACTAGTCATAGACTTTTGTCTTGAGACCACTGCTGTAAATTGGACGAGAAGATACCGTGCATCTTCCCGGTAGACGCCCAGCCGAGTCGGATTCGACGGTTTGACCTCTTTCTCGAAGTTGAGCTTCTTTTCTCTCTTCGTCTCTTTACTCTTCGGTTTTCTGTATAACCTGCAGCAGCGTATGTATGTATGTATGTCTTCGGTGCTAAAGTCTTTTCGGAATCCGGCTTGTTCGTGAGGCTGGAAATCGTCAAATCTTTGCGCGAAACTATTCGTGGAGACTCTTGAAAACAGCTTGTAGACATGGCTTAGAAAGAGATGGGCCTATAGTACATGTCGCCCTTCTTGAAGAAGAGAACCAGCGCACCCCTCCACCATGCCTGTGGCATTTTAGCCTCGAGTATGACGTAATCAAACAGCTTCTGAAGGGCCTTAAGGACCGGTTTCCCACCCGCCTTTAGGAGTAGGGCCGTAATTCTGTCATCACCCAGTACCTTGATATTTTTAAGCTGTTTCAGAGCCATCATAATCTCGTAAAGGCTGACCTTACGTCACTAAATCCCTATAATACCTGTGAGAAAGACGGCTATTCTAATATGTAATCATAATCTTACTTTACACCCCACAAGCCTCTGACTCAGCTATTTCAGAGTTACATTAACTATATAAGTCCAGGTTCCCTCACGATTTTTTCCATCACCGTTGCCTGTAATGTTCAAGATAAACTTAGAAGGTACATATGAGTTTGAAAAAGTCACATTGGTACTTAACTGGATTTGAACCCACGACCGCAAGAGAAGCGAGGTCTTAGCCAATGGGCGACCACGACATTTACACAACCCAGTACGGCAGTACCTAGGCAATACGATTCGCCTTGGCAAGACTTCACAGATTTTCTGGTTTCTAACTATCCATAACGACACGATTATGAAACATCTGTTAGAGTAACCAAAGAAAGGTCGTTTTAAGGATTCAAATAAAAACAATTTTATATCCTTAACTTTGCATATTGGAAGGTGTGTTTCACTAAACTTATATGAGACATGTGGTCCTTACGAAGTCTAAAGGGATACAGTACAAAGACCAACTAGGAATTTTATTCAAATGTTGTCAAAGACAGTGTTGAAATAGGATAGATTTATTTTTGTTAAACTTTTGGCTTTCTTTTTAAACCATACTGCAAGCAAATTAGCGACATTTGTGAAACACCAGCTTTTTTTTCGTGTTTTCGTTTCCACTTATTCAAGGAATTCATAAAAAAAATAGTTCCATGAACCACCTCATATCCGAGCTGGTTGTAGTCAATATTATAATTTAGTAGGTACACGTTATTAAACCTAAAACTTTAAAATTCATCCTACCTTAATTAGGATTATGTAGGAACACAGCGAAATCTGCTTGGGTTAATGTGATTACATAAAACATAACCCGGTGAGAGGACAGCAGAGTACTCGAGCTGTCAACCGTCTTCATCAGCTAGAGGGTCAGACGAACGTAATGTGTTAGGAGCTGAGGGAACGTCATATGTAAATAGGTGAAACTTTTGGACGTCACCCAATTATCTAAGTACTTGGAAAATCCACGAAGCTGATTCCCTTGACGCAATATAAAATCTATAGACAATAGAAATGTCTCAACATCTTTACATACCTCAATTACCTCAATTACCATACAGAGACAATTTGCACTCTTTTCTTAAAAACATAGAGAGAAATCTCAACTCATGACAGTTGCCAAAATTGTGAATTCCGCAAGGGAACACATTCAGCGACATCTCGAATTCTCGATGTTCAAATGGCACGGATTCGATGTACACGATCTGTGTCACTTGTCACAACTGAGTGTCTCCCTCTGTATTCGGTGCTTACTTGATGACGTCATTATATGCCATGCATACTGTTTTTCAAGATTCAAGAGTATTTATTTGTGGAAACATGAGTACACATACAGAGCATAAAAGTTATTAAATTACGAAACGCGAAACTATTAAAGTTAATGTCATTACATGTGTTTTTGCACAAAATATTAAATTCTATAGGCCTATAATGTGATTAGAATTGAATCTTATTACAAAAGTTAGATACAAATTATATTTTGAACGAGATGAAATTTACAAACTAATTTCTTAAAAAATGGTACTTGAAATATTATCCTGAGAAGAACACTTCAGATCTTATAAAATAGCTGAATTCTATTTAAATAGATTCCAAATAATTCCAAGTATTGTTTTAATAAAACGAAACACTGTTACTAAGAGTCTTTTGATTCCAACTCAGATAAGGAAATTTTTTAGAAATTTGATGAGATGCTATGATATGTTTTGCGAAGATAGCATCGCATTTTTTCAAAACGCAATTTTGTTAGTAAAATCGACGGAACTATTGTTAAAACTTATCAAGAACTGTAGAACTATGCGGGACAACCATAACCATTATGTGTGGTGTTTATTTTTGAGAGAAATTCTAACTTCACACACGTGCTAAGCTGAGCGCGTCAGAAGCAAACATGTGTAGATTCATTTATTATTGGAAAATATTTAAATAATATTAAATACATATTATGTACTTAAAGAAAAGTAAACAAGTTATTTGTTATATTTCGCCAAAAATAAAATGACATAGTTTGGATTGCTGGCATCAATGCGATGTGCTCGAATCAATCGAATCTTGATCGTCATATTCTTCATCAGTAGTTTTATGATCACTTTTTCTTTCCACCTAATGGTAAGAGATGATGTGGTCGACGGTGAAGTAACTTAATTCACTCTTGACTTTAAGACCCCTAGGTTGTAACTATCGGGGAACAACGACACTAATCGCTGCACTATATTTGACTGCGAACTAAATAACGTTTATTTGTTCCTCGCGAGCAGCAGCACTTAACGCTCACTTCATAGTGTATTCCGTCGCCTGAAGCCTTCGGTCCGAGCTCCGCCGCACCAATCTCGTCTTGTACCAGCTGTTTACATTACCGTTTTTCTAAGTTAGCTACGTGTGTTGAATTTTTTGTTTCGTGGTTAGCATGTTACTTATTTAACGAGATTTTCTTTTTACGTTCCAAAATCACAACACACGTTTCTGTAAATGATTATCGAAAACAAACAGAGCTGTTTACGTCCTTTGAGTAAAATCTTTTCAGAACGGGTACTCGGAGTTATTGATATGTGCATGACAAATTTCGTCTTTTGTAGTGACTTCTATATATAGACATAGAAAATATAATACCAGCATACAAATGCCTCATCCCATACAAAGAAACCGTACCGACGTAACTAGCGTTTTTCGTTTGATTACGATGATTATTTTTAAAAGTAGTTCGATCGCGTTCGGTTCCGTTCCACGGCTATAGAAATTAGGTTTAGCAGCGACTTGCTAGTAAAAGGGTTTTCTCGGTTCGTGACTTGTTTTGGTTAAAATACAGTGACGATTTGTTTTATAGATTTTTAAGCTATTGCATAGCTTTTATCGCGGGCCTTGAGCGCGGGGACCGAATCCAGAAAAACCGTAACGAAAAAACCTGACGCTCCCCACTCCGACGGGTAAGGAGGTGTGGCTTGAAGGCCGTGCATCGTCTAATGTCGTTTCAGTTCGGCAGTCTTCGACACGGCGTTGTGTGCGATTAGACGTATTGTACGACTCTACGAAACTCGCACGAATCGAGACGAGCTGCTCCGAAATCGGACGAATACATAAGCAGCTGTTTTTAAGCTATTGCATAGCTTCTATCGCGGGCCTTGAGCGTGGAGACCGAATCCAGAAATTCCGTAACGAAAAAAAACCGAACACCCTCCACTCCGACCGGCAGAGCGCCGGTCACCGGCCGCCATCTATCGATGAATAGCAGAACTTTTAATGACTTTTTGAAATATCACGCTTGTCTCTTTAGTTCAGCAACTCGCCTCTAGATGGCATTGATTTGAAATTTCTTTATTTTCACATAAATAAAAGGAAATTAATGACAGTTAGACCTTATTCTAAAAGCATTTAAACATAAGAATTGCGTGTTTTTTGCAGACTATAGCGCCTATATAAAACATTTACGTATACTAAAAGTAATGAGCAAAACAACTTGTTATGAAACATGGATATCATATTACTTACGTTAGACAGTTTTTGATGTACTTACAGCGCAATGGTAAGACACAAACGTACTTTTTAACACAAACTATTTATAAGACATTGTAACAAAGTACACTAATACTTAACAATTAATTTTACTTAAGAAACTAAGTACGAATAATAAAAAATGCAAATGAACTTCTTGTACTGAGGGTGATTTTTTGTAAATCTACCTGCATTTGTGTCGAACTTAAGTAAGAAAAAGTCCATTCATCGAGTAGTTTCGTCTTTGTTACTCATACAGCAGTAAGTGATGTGGGAGACGGTATCGATGATGACCAATGTTAGAAATAAGTGGATTTTGATGTTTAGGGTTAGTTGTAAGATAAAACTTATAAGTGAGTTTTGTAATGAACTGTTTTAATGTTGGGAAATTTAATTGACTATGTAAGTTTTTAAGATTAGTCCGAAATGGTGTATTAAAAGCAGTTTTATAGCCTTGTTTTGGACTACTTGTAGTTTGCTGTTGTTGCTTTCACACTACTCCAGACCGGTGCCGCGTAGGTAATGCATGGTCTGACAAGGGTTGTGTAGATTTTTAGTTTGGTATTTGAACTGACTTTAGACCGCCGTTTTAAAATTGGATGTAGGCAGTTTAGGGCTTTTATTCCTTTAACGCGGAGGTAATCAAATTTTTTTGTCCAGCTCATTTTATTGTCTAGTATAACCCCAAGGTACTTGATGTTTACACTCCATGGTAAAACCGTATCGCCTATTAGTATGTTCCTTTTTGGTAATGACCTCTTTCTTGTGAACATTATGACTTCAGTTTTAGTGGCATTAATTTTAATTTCCATTTAGAAAAATATGAAACTAGAAGTTGTAATGATAACTGGAGCCGTGCAACTATTAAATCGGTGTCTTTACTTGACGTAAAAGAGGCTGTGTCATCAGCAAAACAAGCAAGATGAGTATGAGCTTGCTTGGGCATGTAATTTATGAATAGTATGAATAACTGAGGACCCAGCAAAGAGCCCTGTGGCACCCCTGCAGGTATAGGTCTAGGTTGGGATACAGTATCGCCGATATGTACACAGAATGATCTGTCAGTCAAATACGCCTGGATAACCTTAACAAGTCCAATAGGTACATCACACATTAAGAGCTTGTGTATAAGGCCTGCATGCCAAACAGCATCAAAAGCTTTTTCTACATCAAGCAACATCATACCCGTAGATTTACCCATGTTAAGGTTGTGCGTGACGTGCTCCGCGACCCTGGCTAATTGCTGCGCTGTAGAATGACCCTTTCTGAAACCGAACTGCTCAGGCAGTAGCAGGTGGTTGTGGCTTTAGCTAAGCGCGCCGATATTATTCATTCAAATAAATTTCCCAGAGATGGGAGTAGACTTATAGGTCGATAGCTAGTTGGTGTAGCTTCATCTTTACCTGGTTTCTTAAATGTTAGTATTTTGGCTCTTTTCCAAGCAGAAGGAAAGTAGCCAATTGCCATACAACCATTAAAGACTTTTGTTATAAATACTAAGCATTTACGTGAAAGATTTTTTTTAGTAAGCAGTTGTGTATAATATCGACTCCCGGAGACTTACGACTTTTGAGCTTCCTAATTGATTTGATTACCTCTCTTGGACGTACGAGATTTGGTGGAGTAAAATCTTTAACGTTATCAAGTTTATTTGATGACTTGTTGACGGCGGCCTCCGTAATGTTATCACTAGGCCAGTTCATAGTCAGACTCATATTATTATGAAAAGTGTCAGCAAGTAACTTGCACTGTTCAGCTGGGGATGCAGTCAACTGGCCACTTTCATACTTTAAAGGAGGAATCACTGACGGCTTATAGGTCAAAGATTTAACAATCCGCCAGATATCGGTAGATGGATTATCAAGTTTGTCATTCCATATTTTGTCATTATATATGTGGATTTGGAATTTTATTTTTGTTTTAATAATGTTATATCTTTGTTTATTTGCATCTTAGTTATAGGATTCATTTCTTTTGCAGCCATTTTTCTAAGTTTGTTTTTAGTAGAAATTAAGACTTTGACGCGTCTTGGCAAGGTGTAGCGCTTAACAGATGAAGGGCCCGATGGAACGTTTATTTCATGACTCATTAGAATGGCAAATTGAAGTTGGTCAACTGCTTTATCAATACTATTTATAGAATTATAAGTAGTAGATGTTAATGAGATATTTTTATCCAAGTAAAACCTGTACTCAACCCAATTTGCTTCAGGATATCTATATTGTTTAAAACTATGTCGGGTAAAGTCACCACCCACTGAAAAAAACACTGGAAGGTGATTGGATGATAATGCTGACAAAGTGCGAAGTTCAGACACAGACGTGACATTTTGGCTGAGAAGTAAATCCGGTGTAGAAGGAGTATGTGCGTGATTGTAATGTACCAATTTTGGAGATGAAGGTCCATACATTTGATAATCATGGAGTACCATATGATCAAACAGTACCGTACCGCGGGAGTTGTTTTGATCACATCGCCAGTACTCATGTTTGGCATTTAGGTCACCCATGATTAACACTTTTGTCCCTAAATCGAATAATATATCCAAATCACTGGAAGCCAAAGGAAGATTTGGTGAATTATAAGCGGACACGATAATTATATTGCTCTTAGGTGACGTTAAGCGGATTCCTACACATTCAAGGTTATACATGGGAGGAATAAATATTGACGTATTAGGAATATCATTCTTTACTAAGATAGCGACCCCCTGACCAGTACCATTCGATCCCTTATCACTTCGGTAACAAATGTATTCAGGCGTATCTATCGTACAGTTTTCACTCAGTCTTGTTTCACATATTGAGATAATGTGGACACAATATTCGCTGGTTAAATTTAATAATTCAGAAAGTTTAGAACTCTAGGTGGCATTGGTTGTTCCGTTATCAGAGCGGTTGACAACTTTTCTTTCGAAAATATTGAATTTGAAAATGAATAATGATCCACAAGAATTCACAACAAAATATGGGACCACCATTGACGTGGTATTTTCCAGATATTTTGAAGATAAAGTCGAGCCATCTATCGATGAATAGCAGAACTTTTAATGACTTTTTGAAATATCATGCTTGTCTCTTTAGTTCAGCAACTCGCCTCTAGGTGGCAATGGTTGTTTCGTTATCAGAGCGGTTGACTACTTTTCTTTCGAAATATTGAATTTGAAAATGAATAATGATCCACAAGAATCCACAACAAAATATGGGATCACCATTGACGCGGTATTTTCCAGACATTTAGAAGATATCAAGTCTCAAACTTATAATTCTTATTTCAGTTACCATAAACCTATAGTTTCAAAAAAATTCAGTGGCATGCCTCGGAAATTTAAAACCGCGCCATCTATTTGAACCAATTTTAAATAATCCGTTCAAATAATCTTTGAAATGTGAAAAATTTACCCAATATACCATAATTTCGTTCTTAAGAGAGTTGATTGAAAAATACCATACAGTTTTTTATGATCAATTCTAATTTTACAGACCATTCAATAACGAACCGATGCATATCACGCCATCTAGTGACATTTAACCAAATTTTCGTTGTTAGCGCTGGGACCCTGTGGTAATAGTAACTATTATCTGAACATATCACTCACTGTTTTTGTAAAAACTTAACTCTATAAACGAGCATGAGTCCTGGCAGGTGGCGATGTAAATAATAACAGAATAATTCATGAAACACCTCGCTCATAAAAAAAAACAAAACATTGTAAAAACGGTCATCATGTTAACGCCAACTTGTCTCATTATAATAATGTCTCGCTGAATAATACAATAGCTACGTATTACCATCACATCGTTCGTTCTTATAAACGTACTATGTACGTAGATAGCCACGTCAGAAGGTGCAAGTACCTACGTAGATATTAAACACATAAGTTTCTGCCTGGATAAACAACCTAAACAAATATGCGGAGTTTATTTGCGATCCTAAGAACCATTGTTCACATACCTATATAAATATTTTGAGTTTATTACAACTGATATACGTGGGACACTCAGAAAGTTTTGCGAAACTAAAAAAAATTGTTCTATACGTACATATATTTTTATTAAATCTTTTCAAAGTACTTTCCACCAGCCTCTATACAAAGATTCATGCGCCTAAACCAGTTTTCAAAACACTTTTTCCAGTCCGCCGCAGACACCTCGTTTACAGCCTGCTCGAACGCAGCCAGCGCATCTTCCGGCGACGAAAATTGTATCCCTTTGAGCTGATTTTTTATTTTTGGGAATAAAAAGAAGTCACACGGTGCTAGATCAGGGCTGTAAGGAGGGTGACCCAGGAGTTTGACTGGCGTGCTGTCCAGGAAGTCCCTCGTTTTGAGTGCGGTGTGCGCAGGTGCATTGTCGTGGTGGAGCAGTAGCCCGCGGAGCCCTGTGTTTGGTCGCTTGTTGCTTATAACAGAGAAAACTTCTGGCAAACATTTGGTAGTATACCATTCGGCATTAATGCTTCTTTGATCCCGTAAGGGAATTGATACCAAGTGGCCAGTCAAATTAAAAAAGCTAGCGATCAAAATCTTACCCCCGCTTCTAGATCGCTTCACTTTGGTAGGCGTTGGCTCATTTTGAAACACCCAAACAGTCGACTGGCGCTTGGTTTCTGGGTCGTATTGATAAATCCAGGACTCATCACCTGTAACGATGTCGTAAACACGCCGAGACGAGCCTGCTTCAAATTTGTTAAGCATATCACGGCACCATTCCACCCGGGCCTGCTTCTGAGCATCGGTGAGGTTGTGCGGCACCCAGCGTGATACTATCCTCCTCACGCGAAGATGGCTGTGTAGAATCTCGTGAACGCTTCCCGATCCAATCTTCAATATGTGTTGAATCTCCTGATATGTAATTCGCCTATTGTCTTGGATTAAATTTTTCACTGCTAGCACGTTTTCTTCGGTAACAGCCGTCAAAGGGCGACCGCTTCTTTCGTCATCCCCCAAAGTTGGTCGACCGCGCTTGAATTCGTTATACCAACGATACACGGTTGCCTTGGAAGGGCCTTCATCCATGAATGCCATTTGAAGTCTATCGTACGATTCATCCGGTTTCAGGCGACACTTGAAATCGTATAAAATCATAGCTCTAAAATGTTCCCGGCGCAGATCCATATTTCAGTGAGACACAATACTTTGAATTAACTCGCAAAAAATGTGGAGGGAAATTTTGAAATTGGAACTTACTTATTTTTACTTATAAATAATCATATTTTCGAAAAACATTATAACTGGCCAGTCTCCCATATATAAAAACTTTTTTTCGCAATACTTTCTGAGGGGCCTGGTACCTACCTACTGATGATTTGATTATATTTCACTTGGTAATTATTAACTTTAGGTATATAATGTAACAACATTGTGTATGTGTGGCAACTAAAATAGGTATACTATTGTTTTTTGTAAACAACGCTTAAATTACATTTTCATTTGCTTTTTTAACCGACTTACCAAAAAGGAGGAGGTTCTATGTTCAACTTTATGTTTGTTTTTTTTTTTTGTGTATGTTCACCGATATCTCCGTCAATTGTGGACCGATTATGAAAATTCTTTTTTGTATGAAAGAGTATGTTTCGAAATTGGTCCCATTTTAATTTAGTGCAGGTCTGATGAAGAACTTCGGAGATACACAACAGAACTCTTCATTAAATAAAGGCAAAACTCTCGGGATTGCTGCAATCGCATGTCTGTTTGTTGTTTATACCATTTCATAACATAATATCACGCCAGTACGCTATAAAGAGGTACGCAGATCTCTCATTCCACCGGTTATGTTCAAGTTTCATGTTATTCGATTAATCTATTCTGGAGTTATAGGGACCTTAATAAACAACTTGCTATTAGGTAGGTAAAACTAAAAAGCGAAAAATAAAAATAAAACTTTTTTGCAAAAAAATACTACCGACATCCAAATGAAAAACTACTATTTTTTTGCAAAAAAGATTTTTTTATTTTTTATTATTTCGCAAAATAATATTGTGTTTTGCCAAAAATGGTTTATATTTCTCGCAGATCACATAAGAGAACACGCTAAAGAGACTAAAAATACACCAAAAAAAAACTTTTTAGCAAAAAAACAAAACTACGAACTGAAAAATAACTTTATTTTAACTTTGTCTTTAGTACCCACTTATTTATGAAGTACCTAATTATTTAAGTTAATGTTGAATATAGGTTAAAATCTCTGTTTTATGAAAATACATTGAAGTGAAACACTTCGAAAAGTGTAAAAATAATCTAGAGACCTCAGATGGTAGGTGAATGGATTACTTTAAGTCTCAGAGTACGTTGCATTATGAGAATAAAGAGAAAAGTGATTGGATTAACTAATTTATGTAGTTATGTATGTTACGAACATTAGGTAGTTAAATGAGTATTTTTTTTCAAATAATTCCTATGTGTTGAAAGAAGACATTTTTGGAGATATTTTTTTTCAACATCAGGTATTCAAACTAATCGCAATGCTACACTTACTGAAATAATTTGTTGTCCCTTCAAAATTGACAGATATAGGTACTAAAACCAGGAAATGAACTTAAAAAAAACAAAACAATGTATTGTGTCTGCTTAACTTCTGTCAGAAACCCGTTTTCAATTTGCTGTGTTAAAAGACTTCTGTCTTTAGTATCCGTTTTAAGTCATTCAATGAACATGAAGTATTTTAATTTTGCAAAATTGATGTTTATCGAACAAAAAAAACTATACGGGGTTTTGTTAAATTAAGCTTCATATCATTTTCTCTACATAAGAAAATAACAAGTTAATAATAATATAGCTAGGAATCGAGAATGAAATACACTGAGTCACATAATCAACATCATTCAGCCGAAAGACGTCCACTGCTGGACATAGGCCTTCCCAAGGCATCACGCGTCGCCACATTGATCGATCCCGTACGTATCGCATCCAGCGCATACCCGCAACCTTAACCAGGTCATCAGTCCACCTAGTGGGAGGCCTATGTTAATGTAATACACATAGAAATAGCAAAAGCTTTTAATATAAATTCAACAATCGACTTCTGAAATTATTGATTCAGCTTGAACATCACCTTGATTTTTGTGTGTGTGAGAAGTGATCGATATTGTGCTAGTAATAGTATTTGTTGTGCACGTATACACGTATAGAGTTTAAAGAATAAACCATATTTCTCATTAACTATGATGAATGAATGCCACGAATTCTGTATAAGGATATCGAAAATTCCTACCTTTTGACGGACCCGGTAAATTTTCATTTCGATAATAAAATTCACAAATCTCGTCGGAATTTCAATATTAATTGCAGGAAATAGCACGCTTGAACAAATAACTTTAGGGTATTGTTTTCGCTTCAAAGCATCAATAGTATTTGAGAAGTATTTTGCTGTTGTGGCTTTAGTTTAGTTTCAATTGGGTTGTTGAATTAAAAAAAAATGACGATTTTTTTAATGTATTTTGAATTTTTACATAACTTAAATTATATTGTCGTTTCTAAAAACTCCTAAATATTTTTTTTTCAATTTATTATAAGCAATTGAAAATCGATAAAATTTTGAAAAGAACCACGTGACTACAAACGGGCCACAATGAGTCGCCATGTTGGTGACGTCATAACGTTCAAGGAAATCATGATACTATAGTGTCAACTACACGTAGATTGACTAAAATATTCGAAAACTAGTGCATAAATATTAATAAACAACAAAATTTATTTAGTCATGTTTGATAAAGGATTTATAAAGGCTAATGTCGATAATATACCCACCTGATGGACGAATTGGAAGTTTTGAGCATAAATAAAGTAGTCGTGATGAATAATACGTGAGAGTGGACCGGTGTTAGATATTGTTGTTAACCAGGTACATTAGGAAACATAATTGTCATAACGTAATCGTTTTTACATATAGGTAGGTAATATTGGTGTAAAATAAAAAGTAAACAAACACGATTGGCGCGAAACTTTGACTTTGGATATCAAAAAAATTCATTAGATACCACTAAATATGATACACATACACATAAAATTTTTGGTAATACCCATTATTTACATATCCCTTAATAAAGGAGCTCGTGGCTAAATAAAAACAGCCGCGCTGTTCGATCATCAAGGTTAAGCAACGCTTGACGAGGTCGGTCCGTGGATGGGTGACCATTTCAACATACCGTGTTTCCTCCGTGCCTCGGAAAGCACGTTAAGCCGTTGGTCCCGGCTGTCATTTGAAGATCTTTGACAGTCGTTACGGGTAGTCAGAAACTTGAGATCTGACGCCAGTCTTGCCAAGGGGTACCATGTTACCCAGTTACTGGGTTAAAGGCTAGGCAGATTGACAATATCCCTTAATAATATTGAACACTAATGTCTATATTATATATTTACAAACACTAAAAAGTTTGTAGAACAGAAACGTAAAAATATTAACTTGGTAGATTTTCGTTACACTAATTCTTCCGTAAATATCTCCTAAATACGTCGATCGATTCTCACAATTCAAACAGAAATGTTAGTTTTACGCCTATATCTGTCATTTAAGTTTAAAATAATGAATATATCACCATAAACAAAAAATCATGTTTTCAAGTTACGTAATTATACAACAATGTCAACTTTGCTCGAAAGTTCCCTTAAAAATTTCATATTCTCAGTCTTTAATGATCAAAGTAAGAATTTAATACGAATCTAATACTAAATTTGAACAAGATAACAACAGAATTAACACATTATAATTGGAATCTAGTTAGACATAGAACATTGCTCAAATTTAGTAGATTGCTAGGTACTAGGGGCTATTGCGCGAATCACATATAATTGGGATCTTTTTGTAGTATTCGTACATAATGGTACGAAGCAAGCACGATAACTTTTAAGGTTCGATATTTATGATCAATATATTCGATATTCATCAATATATTGACGATAATAACAAGATTGAATCGGTTAAAAGTCAAAACGCTGTATCAGCTATGTGCTACAATGAGTAGAAATGAACGTTGTGACGTCACACGGGCTCGGATTTGTTCGGCTAACTATCGGGGTGTTTTCGGTACCGGATTCAAAAAAATATTTTCAATTGCATTTTACTTTGTAAATACAGTGAAAAAAAAAACTAAAAATAGTTTTGTATAGAAACTTATATAATTATGATCTTTTAAATTTTTACAAAAAAAAAATTGGTTCAACAAACCAATTCTCTGAACAAATACGATTATAGTAAATGGAGATGTTTTTCCTTTGAAAAGCATGCACATTGATTTTAATGTAATAAGATAACTTTAAGTTGTTATTTCTTATTCCGGTATGTGTTTCTTTTTGCTTATCCAGATATATCCAGAAACAGATAAGTTCATTCCCACTGTTTTCCTTGGTATCTGAGATAACTTATGTTGCCGACTACATCCGACTATAATTATAGCTTTTGTTTTCTATAATACTACAAATCATTTATTTGAACAAACTCCTGTTGAGTTACTTTTTTATTGTTCTCGTGTACAATACCAGCAGTAGATAAATTAAGTTGTCGGATTCTTGTTTGTCGTTGGAAATAATAGCGTGTGATCTTTTTATTATTCTTTTCTTAGTCAGAGTTATAGTTAAAGTGTACCCTAAGTAGTTGATAGGTCTAAAGAAATGACACGGCATTATTAACTGTACTAATATAATAATCTGTAGTTCCATTTAAATAACATAACAGCCAGTGTAAGGTATGCCAATTTAATGTCAACCAAAAAAATATTGGAAAAGCATAAAAGATCAAGACATTTCATTATAGTAATCTAAATTTGAATGTTGAACAGCTTTCATTATAAATTTGTGTCGCTATACAATACAACAAATAAGCCTGTCACATACAAATAGAAGATATCACATAAACTGCGGGATGACGTCACAGTTAAGTGGCGCACCCCACATTTACATATTCATTCAATTTCTTACTGCAGATGATATGAACAAGGACGCGTGAAAATGTTAGATATGGTAAAATGTAACGTCTCGCGGTCACGTGAGAGCGAATTAACCGTATAAGTTTAATATCGAATTTAGATTTCCATTTGGGAAGTGAAGTAACCAATAGAGTTTTTCATATTTAGGCTTTCGTTCCCCAAAAGGAAAAAAATGGAACCCTTATGGGATTACTTCGCTGTCTATCCGTGTGACCAGATCTTTTTCTCTGGAATTCCTCGCGATATTAATTTCAACATGATACCAAGTTGAAATTAATATCATAATACTCAGGTCTGCTACTCTCTAGCTCATGGAGCTGTGACTTCCAAATTCTAAATATCTTCAATTAAAATTTTGATAACCTTGGCAAAGAACCTTATAAGCTCTAACCTAACTTGGACTACAAAGTTCTCCAGTAATAACATAATTTATTTGAAATATTAGAAGAATGTTTTAATTCAAACTGATTACTTCTGAATTTTTCTACATTTTTGAATAATTTGCCTCGTACCGAAAATCACGAAGAGGGAGAAAAGAATTTAGGCATACGTACTTAACTCAGCAACGGAATTTCCTGAAATCAATTTGATAGAATTTATTTTTGGCTCGCCAAGTTCATTTGAAGTCAATTTATTTTGTAAGAACTTAATTTGATATATGTACATAAGTAATTAAGCACGAATGGAATATAATTTAACTATGGGGTTATTTTATTGACACTCCGTACTGCGCTGGGACAGAGCATTTAAAGCGTTTACCACCGATGCGACGTGCTGTTGAATATACCATTTATTTATAGTTAATTAAAACGATACAATAAAAAATATAGAAATAGAATATAACAATGTTGACAGTTGTATCACATAAAAGCAATAATTTACCAAACAATACAATGAACAGTGTTATGCCAATACAATCAATCCAAATAATAATTCAACAATAACAATACAAATATATAACATGGAACAGTGGAATAGCAAAATTACGTAATTTAAATATAACAATAATTACAATCAACATGGCACAGTGGAATGACAATATACATAATCAATAATTCAAATATAAAATACAATTATCATGGAACAGTGGACACCCTCTCAGTCTTTCTCTTACAGAAAACCGGACATGCTCGCATAAGTTTATTCTATTCGTCCGCAAACACATCACATTCAGGATTGGAAGTCAAGAGGGCATTGAGCATCATGAAAGAACGACACACTGGTGATTTAGCCCTCGTGACAGTTCTGGATGGTGGTGGTGCGAACAGGTCATGACGGCGACTCTGACGATGCCCATCGTATTTGTTGGGTACAAACAGTCGGCAGAAAAAGCCATGGAGTTCAGGGCAGTCAATCCGTCCACTTAGAATCTTACATGCTACTGCGAGCTGATCATATACCATGACTACGAGTGCTACTAATAATAGGTAATTTCTTATTTATACTCCAAGGTATCACTCTTTTACAACGTTTCAGCTTTTTCGCATGTTACCTATCTGCAGTTTTATGAAGACTTGTTAATTATTACGACCCATCATGACTTTCCGAGATAAAAATCTGTGTTAGCTCTAAGTTACAATTCTGATCTAAATATGAATTATTCGTGCTTGCCCATTTGCTTTATCGTATTTTTGCGTTGTAAAATTTCCTGTTTAAAATATTACCCACCATTCAATACTTATGACAGCTTTCGAATAGAAAATTCTTGAGAAATCTTAATATAAACATGCTCAGGAATTGGAGCATGTTTATAATATTTATAAGTATAACTGCGCATAGCTTCACTAAAATTTATTCTATCCCACAAACAGATTTTCTGTTTCATTAACTTCAACAATACGTGTTAATTCGGGTAACGTCGCTGGGACAAATGTGCTCAAGTTTCACATCAAACTGCCACTAAATACGGCTGTACATCTCAAAGACAGTTTCTGAATGTTGATAAAATACAAAAAACCCTAATAACGAAAGGTTCTGGCTCATAAACCTGTCCTTCAAAATTTTAGATGTTCTTTTGGTTCATTTTATCAAAGTTTTTAGCAGTTTGCTTCAGTCCTTTTTCACTTTTCGTTGATACTTGATTTATGATTCTCTGTCTTAGCACTGTTGGGTGTTTTAAGTAAAACGTATATTCCTGTTTTCTTCCTTATCTCACAGGAAGAGATTAGATTAAAAAAATGCTGATATAGCTAGATAGAAACCAACACTATGTCAGTTGCTCACAAGAAAGAAAATCGTAATACCTAGATAAGTTTATAGCAAGCTGAATCGATACGATTCAAATTCCTGTAACGTAATATCGAAACACGGCTTCGTGCATTCTTGGAACTGGAATCAAATTCTTCGTCTGTCATTCTAGATGAAAATATTTTACACTCATCGCAGCGTCCGAGGCAACGAAACGCTGCAATATATCACGCCTCTCACGGACGTGTTTCGCAGACTGCTTAGTACTTATACAAAATGTATTGTGTGTAAATGGCATGTATTGTTCAAAAATAGAGCATAGGAATTGAGCACCAGCCAAGTTGATTTTTTAAAATCCTTGAAATATCAATGTGATACGATCAATGAGATATGAGAGATACTTGTTCCGGCTCTTGGTATACACAACACCTGTGAGCTTAGTGTGGGCAACGTTTAAAAAAAAAAAAAGTATTTGGACTTTCCCAAACTAAGCAACAGGACAGCATCCCATTTATTTTTACAATTTGGCATAAGTTTTCAAAAGGGAACGTATTTTAACAAACCTCTAACACAATATTGTCCAAGAAATAATAAAGTTTAAAGTTAAGAAAAAGCTCATAAAACATGCGCTGTTATAACGTTGTCAGCCTATCTGATATCCCTCCATGTACTTCTGAACTTCGTCATCATCGTTGCCAAATTAATTTGATACAAGCATTTCCCTTTGTTATCTTGTAAGTTAAAGCTTATTTAAAAGACAAATCGAAATGAGCCTATAAACTTAACACCAGAGCAATGACGCGAGGGTCAATGATTAGGATTAAAGGATTCTAAAACGAAAAATGAGGTGAACTTTTATCACGAAGTGGCCAGTTAAAGTAATAATAATTACTCCTTTTAGTCTCTGTCCCCTTTCCATTTACTTTTGATAATGACAGTTTTTTTAATCGGAATTGTTCATTAGCTAGAAATTCTAAATAAACTTCAAGGCGGTTCAAATGTTTTTCAATTGAAAATTAGTGAAGAGTAATCAAATGTACTCGGGAGTGGTTGAACAATGTCAGATCAGATAACTTATAACTTGAAAAAAAAAATAGTTTTGGTCACTCCGTAATAACATAAATATCTGATAATGTAAACCAATGTTTTCTTTGTTCCAGGCTGGCTTGGAGCCTGCTCACGCTCACGCTGCTCAGCGTGGCCGCCGAGCACAGGGAGCACCAGGGACCACAAACCTGCGGTGGACACTTGAAGCGACACGTGGGCACGATCACGACGCCAAACTTCCCAAACCCTTTCCCCGTCCCGATCAAGTGTAAATGGATAATAGAACACGACATAGTGAATGGGACTATATCGATATACTTTACTCAGCAGTACACTACCAGTGGCTTGACGTTCACTGAGTACATGTATTATGACGAGTCTTACAAGTTGGGCGAGAGGAGAGCGCTCACCGTCACCGAAGACAACATCACCAGGATTAAGTGGCTACAGGTAGGTTTCTTTGCACCAAGTTCTTTATTTAAAACAAGTTATGTACCTACTTACTTTTCCCAATCAGCCAATGTAGATTACAGGTAGTAGCGTTACCCTGTGTCGATGCCTACTGGGTTACAGTGTCATGTCTACCGGTGCTCTTAATGGATGCCATGTATACTATTCGCGAAAATTTTGTAACCAATATAACTTAGTGGTTAGGAGCAGTGGTGACCCTGTGGTATCGGCCGCGACTTACAAATTGTAGATCGTGGGTTCGAGCCCAGGCAGGTGCTTTACTTTGTGTAAATTATTTCATCACGACTGCTCTCATAACGATGAAGGAAAACATCGTGAGGAAACCGGCATGTCCTAGAATCAAAATTTCGAAGACATGTGACATCCACCAACCCGCACTGGGCCCGCGTGGTGGATTACGGCCCATTCTCTCTCACAGTGAGAAGGCCTGTGTTCCAGCAGTGGGCACATTAATAGGCTGATGATGTGGTTACTTAGTGTTAGCAAATAGAATGAACGTTTATGTCCTTAAAAACTTCTGCAAAGAGGAAGTTCAGATAATTGTGATAAACAGCGGTAGATTGTTTTTATGACGGAGAAAAGTGCGCACGTTACTGCGACGAGCGGTTTACTGTGTGGATAATGTGCCACATTACTGTTTTTATTCAACGTAACGAGGTTGTCATCGACTGCACCGCGGTGCGATCAGAAAATAATTTTGTCCAGTTTTATTCACTTGGAGCGAACATGATGCTTGAACTTGAGGTTATTACTTCTTGTTTTGGTTTGTGTTTGTGGTTTAGGTAATTATTTTGTATTTACTTTCAAGCCTTTCCATGCACGGGGCATTTTCAAAATAACCAATAAATTTAATTTAATTTATTGCATAACTGAGATTTTAAACATTTCATGAGAAACGTAACGTTTAGTATATTCTCAGAAAGAAATTGTTTAAATGATGTATCGAAATTGCGGACATCAAACAACCGCTCGCATCCACGGAGCCAAAGCAAATACGTCTAACTTTTATCTTTCGTTGAACCTTATAATATCTCATTCTACCTTTACACACTTTTCCTTATTTATGTGACACTAAATAATAATATTCTTTCACACTTTTATCTTAGTTGTGAATTTATTACCCTGCAATTGGAACTTATTATATTTTGTGTGAAATCTGAAATGATATAGGTAGGGTTCTCGCCAAACTTCTTTGCCGCCCTGGGGGGTGACCACAAGCTCTTAGAGTAAGGTTATTTTGAGATCGAATAAGGGACAGATGTATCTGACTTGTATACATCTGTCACTTACTCGATCTCAAAATAACCTTACTCTAAGAGCTTGTGGTTACCCCCCAGATGTTGGCTACAACGTCTGCGCAGTAGTTTACTACAGTGCTTACATACCAGACTATAAATTGATCTGTGTCAAATTTCATCCAGATCCGTTAAGCCGTTCTGGCGTGATTGAGAAATAAACAAACATACATCCATCCAAACTTTCACATTTATAATATTAGTAAGAAAGATATCATAAGATAAAAAGATATGGTAAGATAAGATAATATTGCTGCAGACTGTAGTTTCCATATAGCAAGCGCAATTTCCTGTTAAACAAAAACGCACTAAATAAGACCAAAGAGGAAGCAATGTCGGATGTGAGCGCGCTGAGAGAAGGACGGCTTTATTCCATTGTGACATTTCCGTACGTAGGCTTGCTTAAAAAAAAAATTGCCTCGTTACAGTAAGCATAAATTCGAACTTACTCAATAAAAATATTTGAATTTCATTTACATTCCAGTAATGCCACAGAGCAATGGCTGGCATATTTGTCCTTCAAAAGAAAAACTTTACTTATTAGACTCGATCCATTTATAAATTATTTAGTCAGCAAAAGTCAAGTGTATCAAATCAAATCAAATAGTTTATTTCAAATATAGGTACTTTTGGAATGTCAAACAAAAAAAAAGATGAATCTAGTTGCTCATTTGCAAGCGTCAGTGCAAAAGACTTCACGGACACTGGTAGTTGGTTACATCATTCTTGTTGGAAAATTATACATATGTGAGTACGATGTATAAAACACACATGTTTTATACAAGTTTTAATTTCGTCTCATTGAGTTCTTTAATGTGGGGAGGTATTTTATTATAACATTTTATACAGTACCCCATAAAAGATGAAGTCAAAGTCAAAAGTCAAATATATTTATTCAATTAGGCCAATAAACGGCACTTTTGAACGTCACATAAATTAAAGTTAAAATTTAAAAGTAATAAAAAAAAAATTAAAGTAATAAAAAAGAAAAAAAAAAGATTCTACCGTGCATTCGGAAAGTAGATTGTTATGGAGAAGAACGCACAAGAAACTCCATGCTTACTCTTTTTTAAAAAAAAAATGGTGTTTTACAATATTAACATACGTACATACATTAATATATGTGAGGACGATGCACCCAGAATAGCTCTACACACAGGTATAAAGTATTAAAAAGCATTAACAGGAAAATTAATTAATTTGATAAGTAGGAACATGGTTCTCACATTCTTACAAATATTACAAACATAGGTAAAATACCTAATTCAACAACAACGGAACAGTGTGTGAGTCAATTTCTAAAAAAAATAAAAAAAATAACACTGGTTTATCCAGCCTGAAAGCTTGTTAAATTAATTGGACCCTATTTCTAGTAACATAATTATAATTATAGTTTGATTAAACGTTTTTAAAGTATTAATTTCATTGCTGTTTGCACTCTTCAAATTAATTTAGTGAATAGTGTAATGTATAACTGCAATATAATCATGTCCGATATACACTGTACTCAAATTAAATGTACAAATATTTTACATGAATTACCAGCTTGGCACCGAAACAAGCTAACAGCTTAACTCTCTACCAATAAATTAGTTGTTTATTGCCACAGATTTTTGGCTTTTACACATATGACGCGGAAATCCGCTTCGTATCGCATGGAACTGAAACAGGCCGGAACCTCACCAAGTGTTACGTAACGATAGTGAAACACATCAACTAATCAAATATTGACCGTGGGAATGAGCCAGTATGTCGCATACATGTTAGATGGCAAACGTGGTATATCAGACATTTGATTTAACGAATTAAGTTCGTAAATCACTCTTGAAACGAAATGGATTGATTTCATGTAACCTTGTGAATCAATAGGTATTTGTAAATTGATAAGTATAGCCATTGTCATATGACATATTATTTATTAAACAATCGACCTTTTTATTGCCAATCAATCATCAATAGGAACAGTATTATTTTTTTTCGATGAAATAATTATCCCCTGGTCTGTCCACCCGACCGAATTGGAAAAAAGCATCCTGTGCGTTATCTGTCCACCCGACCGAATCGGAAAAATACCTGTCAGTACAAGTTTTGACGTATCAAATATATATTGTAATATCAAATATATTACAAGGTAAAACTGGGTAAATCCCTATGAAATCAGATAGCTTATTTTATCACAATTCTAACAACATAACATTTATACATGGTCCCCATACAAAAGTACCGAGAAATCGGCGTTTTACTGAGACCGGGCGATCGCAAAAAATGGCCCCCGGGAACGTCATCCGACAGCGCCCCGGCGGCCGGCCAACCTGGTAAGTTACGCAATTATTCCTACACGGGGTCTCAACGTTCAGAAAGAAAATTTGGTTCAAATAAATTTCACTAAATAGTGCGATATACATCGATTTGTTATCTAGGTTTTTGAGTAAAATCAAGAATCGATTATAATAATTGTGTGTTTTTGTTTAATCAACTTCCACAAGCACAAAATTATCGAATATTGGGCTCCAAATTCACATTTAAAAGATTATCGGAACGGATCATTTGATATCCATTCCAATTGATGACGTTTAAAACTTACTTAGTAAGAACTGTTTCCAAACACTACACTTCTGTGTGTAAAAAACTCTAAGTTCACACAATCTGACCCTTGTTCGTGTGAAATGAACACTGAACATGAATAAGGAGATTGGAAAAAGGTTTAAAGCGAAATCAGAACTTTTAGCATTAGTATTTTAGTATTTTTCGAACTATACCTATGGAGTACCTAATGAAAAATTCAATCTTGGAGGTAATACGATTTATTTTAGAACATAAAAGTAAATATAGATAAGACATTAATGATTATCACAGCTACAGTAGCGTCAAATAAACTATTGACTGGCTTGACGGATACAATTTCCATTATTGGCCGTTGATTTGGAAGTTTTTTTTTTTGTAGGTTGTACTCATAAATAGAAACTTTTTACAAATTTTCAAGAATGGGAAATTTTATATTTTAAATGTGTTTCGTGAGATAAAAAAATGCGAGTCAGACCAAGAGCGAGCAAAGCAAGCTCGGAAGCTTAGAGCACCCTGACACGGATAGGTTAGTTTCGTAGGAGATGACGGGAGCTGAAGTGAGCGAGCAAAGCAAGCGAACGCTGCTCCCGTCATCTGCGCTAAAAACCAACGGCACATAATCGAAATTTTAACCGCCTTGACTTCTTAACCAGTCAAATGTTAATTAGCAGACAGAATAGAAATAAAACTATTGTTTTAATCCAATTCAGTAGATCTGGATCTCTTAAAGCAACGTTATTTCCATAGTGCGTAAGCGACAGATACAAGTCATGAGAGAACATCTGTCCCAAGAGCTCATGATTGGGCACCAGATCTTGTAGCAGAATGTCGCTACACAACGAGATTCAGACGACCGACGGGAATGATGGCCAGATTGACACTGACCATCCAATTTTCCGTTTGTACACCGTGTGTCTCATCTGCTTAGCAGCACAGAGGCACAATGTGTGAACATTTTCCTATTTTAGAAGAAAGTAACGTACATACTATCAATAAGTACATAGGAGTAACACAGATAACGTCAGTACGCAGGCAGTTCGCGAGTGCGGGTACTCATTACTTTCACCACGTAACTCTACAAAACAAGAAAAGTTTCGACTGACGTTACTAGGTGTATTTGTAAAGATATAAACTCACATTACCCACTTATTTTATAAGTAGTCATTTAATGGCTTTAGTTATTCAAATTATAGTTTGTATCCTGGTACGAGATCATCCGATTACAGAACAAGAATAGGTTAGTTCTCTAGAAACGACACAGCATATTAGGACCAGCCTACAGCTGCTGACCAAAATCTTGAAATAATTTTAAATGCAAGTGTTATTGCTCTCACCTCCGGATCCTATTTTCATTGTAATTGACCCTCACGCTGAGCGGTGACATTGTAATCCTGAAAATACTCGCAAACGCGATTTATAAAGCCTCTTAGCTTTACTGAGAGCAAAAGTGTTTGCAAACAGTACTTGGATATAGCCTGGTGACAGTGGAATCAAGTACAACGGACGCGGGACACAATTGTTCAGGTTTAGCTGCTTTTTGTTCTGTTAGTTCATGCTTTGAATATCGGCTTCTGTTAGCTTCCACTTGATCTTACCGGTATTGTTTGTTCTGGTACCAGCTGAATATTTTAATGCCACCGTATTATGCAGGATTTTATTTGCGAGGATACGTACGAAAATAATGAGGTGAACAAAGTTGAGAATTTTGTTTTGGTCGTAAAAACACAACAATAATCAAATGTTAACCTCAATACAATATGCGCTGTAAAATATTTATTATTTCATGTAATGAAACAAAAAAAATACAACCAAATTACTGAAACCCAATTATACCTCTTTTCCCTGAAGCGATATCTTTTTACTTTAGTCTAAGGACCCTTTGGCACAGCCTGTTTCAATTTCATGCAAATTAAATTGAGCCTATAATACTACAAGAATGATTTGCTTCCAGATTTTTTTTTAAACGAGATGATTTTTTAATAGTTAGCTATCTATTTCAGTCTTTGTGTTGTTATGTGCGTGTGACAAGGGTTGAGCGGCCGAAACATTCGTCAGTTGACTGCGCAAGGAGCTGACCGTGAGGAAAGCTATTGACAGATAAAAGTAAGGTCAGACTTGAAATTATTGATTTTATATGGTTGAGTTTGGAAATCCCTCAAGATGCAACAATTTTTGCAAAATTAATAATTTTGCGTCTCATGCAGTTGGCAGAACTCTATATAACGGTAGGATTTAATATCAAAATTCAATTCAAAACTTTAGGTACTTATTAATGGGGAATTTTTAACTGCACCTCTATTTAGAAATTTAAGCAAACAAAATATCTCCACTAATAACCTACTGCAAAACAATATTACTCACCGTAAAACAAAAATACTGATTTGCACACAAATTATTCAATTAAATATAAAATAAATGTGAATTAGTCCAAGAGCGAGCGAAG
The DNA here is from genome assembly GCA_949775005.1 of Orthosia gothica. NCBI lineage: Eukaryota > Metazoa > Arthropoda > Insecta > Lepidoptera > Noctuidae > Orthosia > Orthosia gothica. The sequence continues at coordinate 14,006,933 of OX459053.1, read as the reverse complement.
CGAGCTCGGGAGCTTAGGGCACCCCGACACGGATAGGTTAGGTTCGAAGGAGATGACGGGAACTGAAGTGAGCGAGCAAAGCGAGCGAACTCAGCTCCCGTCATCTCCTTCATGTTAGGTTACTTTAGACCCTGCAGACAGAAATAGGAGCCCTGCGCAGCGGGGCTCCGTCGACTTTGTTTCGTTTCCCCCCCTCCCTTAAAACTTAAATATTTTGTTGCACTCGAAGAATTATTAGATTTACTTTTAGTTAACAGATAGTTATTCAGTAAAACAGTTAAGCTTTAAAGATCTAGCAGTATAGTATAATTCATTTATTTGATGAGCAAATTTAGTGTGCAATTCAGTATTTTTGGTAGTAATTTCGAATATTTTGATTGAAAAAAGGGGAATTACAGTTAAAGTATTAAATAACACCCCTTATTAATTCTTGTCCCAGATAAGACGACGGACTTTTAAAAATAGATCGTATTCACTATTCGATCTATTGGCGAGTAAATGCAGGAGTCTACTGATTTGGATGCATAATTGATTGTAATGCGATTCGAATCTGTTGCTGAAGTAATTTTTAGGTCAATTAAGTGATTCTGAAATAAATCTGGTATTGTGAGCGACTGAGCTTTATCACTATATTGTACTCAATCAATCAAAACACATAATAAATCTGTATAAAACTCGTTTTTGTACATCGAAAATATTGCCAAAAATACTTTCCAAATTCCAAAATTCTTATAAATATATTCTTACTTCTATTTTTACTGCATCTGTAATATGAATAGCACCTGGGCGACCGAGCTCTGCTCGGGTGTAAATAGAGGAAACGACGTTTTCTAAAAATGAAACCTAGCTAAATCGATTTATCGCCCTCATAATCCCATGCATACTAAATTTCATGAAAATCGAATGTATACAAGAATTGCTCGTTTAAAGATATTAGATAGATATCCCGCATTTATCGGTATTTTTAAAGGAAAAATTAAGAGAAAGGTTATATTTCTGTTCACGAGTTTATTGTGTCATAGTATTTAATTTTGAATAACGTTTGAATGCATCATAAATTGTCAAAGATGTCGCCCTAGCGGCATCGCAACCAACTTGTTGGCTGCTACATCGTCAGCTTATCGGCAAAAGTCAAAGCCAAAGTATGTTTATGTTAACTATTCTTCAATTTTTACTTTAATAAATATTTTATACACCTGCCATGTTATCTCTCCACCATTCTTGGTTGACTGGCAGAGAATGCCTCAGGCATTAAGTCCGCCTATGTACCTGTATGCTGCATGAAGTTTTAATAAATAAATAAAAGCCCTGACGAGCGGCCCCTCCTCGGGTTTCTCTTCACTTCACCGTGGGTGACCTAGCCAGGACTACTGACACCCCCGCCTTGACAGTGCGGGAACCCACCGGGGGGGGAGCAGTGGTGGCCCGGTGGTAACGGCCTCATGCAACTCACGTGTTGTAGGTTGTGGATTCGAAATCAGGCAGGCGCTTTACATTCTATAAATTATTTCATCACAACTGCTCTAACACGGTAAAGGAAAACATCGTTAGGAAACCGGTATTTCCTAGAACCAAAAATTCGAAGACATGTATCATGCACCAACCCACACTGGGACCGCGTGGTGGATTATGGCCCATTCCCTCTCTCACGGACAAGAGGCCTGTGGCCCAGCAGTGGGAACATTAAAAGGCTGATGGTGAGAACAGGTTAAGTGCCGAACGTATTAAGTTAACAATAAAGCTTTTACCATCAATAATAGAATAAAGTGATAATAACACTTGTAATACATCGCAAACGACGAACAAAGGATTCCTGTTTAAAGATAGCACAGACAGGTATCAATATTCTATTTCCTTTGGAAGTAAATTATCCGTAAAACGTCTGTTCACAATCGCCGATAAGCGTCGTCTTTTGATAGTTTTATTTACACAAAAAAAAATGCTAATATTACTGACTGGCCCTCGGGATATCGCTACATTTGTCTGCTGTCGTGTAGGGACAGGGATGACAAGGGTTCCATTTAAATATATTTCTTATTGTTTGACACTTTTGTATAAAATATTATTGTATTAAACATGTGTCGGTCTTGAAACAGAAAAAAAATCTAAAGCTTTGTAGGGTATTCAAAGTAATACGATTACGACTATAAGTTAGAAATTCAGTAGACATGTACTTTTAACACATTACTGGTAGAACATAATAATTATGCTGACTGAAACTCATTCCAGTTTAATTCACAAATGTCGTTCGGTCCTACAGTCAGACCTTCAATACATTGAGACTGTACTACTATAATGTGAAAACATATCTAGGTACTAAAACACACTCCGAGAGAAATTGGTAGTATATTGATAGTTTCAAAGTCCCATTAGCTAAGTATTAAGATAATTCTCAAAAATAGGTACATGTGTAATGTAAGGGGGTAGACAGGGTGATCAGCAGTTAAACATGGAAATAACTTTATATTTTATATATTTAGTAAGATATTACAATACGCCTGCCTTTGGGCGGCTTCAATCCAATTCTCTCACATTCAAACTTAACAAAAAACATCTACAGCTATTCTGTTCGAAATTCATACATCTTTCAAGTAATAAATATTGCCAGTGATTTAATAGGCAAGTAGGTTGCCTTCTCAAATGGTAAGTCCTTACATGAGCTACGCCCCTACGAATAGACGCACAGAATCATATGAGGTGCTTCTATTCTAAGTCTTGAAAGGATATATGAATCCTACCTTATCCTAACCCGAACATTTACCTAACAGAGGAATCAAAGTACAATTGAGGTACGACCCTTAAAAGGGGAAGGCTTAATCATGACCAACGAGTTATCGGATACTCCGATGTGTGCTTTTAACTTCAGCTGACGTGCACATAAGCACTAATAAATCAACGCCGTCATGCTTGAACCTCCTTGGCCAAAACCTCTAAAAAAGGAACAAGGCGTCCTCCCAACACTAATAAGAATGATGCGTCAACTCACATCGACCCGGATGGGGTTTAAATTCAAAAATTCAGATATGATACAATATTTCGATCTCGTGCGTTTATCAGGCCAGAGAAGGAAAGGCTGGATCGCATCGAATTTAAATTCTATTCAAAGAACTTACACCAGGGCTTATCATCATAAATATATTTACTTTTTTAAACAATAGTCATCAACTGGACCGATGATGTCAACTCGACATCCTTTGCAAAGGCTATGCCCCGTTAGCAAAGTCGGTTTCAGTTACAACTATTCCTCTTTTATTGTATTTTAACACTAGGGCCTGGTGGAAATTCTAAACCTACACGAACTTGCTCATTATATAAATAGAACGACTAAGATCTTCGATGCATAGTTAATGTGGCCAGCCTCTTCTTCGCCCAGCGGCATACACCCATCAGCACATCAACAGCACATGTAACGGAAAGAATCGATATTATTTAAAAATGTCGACAAGAAAACTATCGATACATTTTTCCTACTTTCTCATCCCTATCAACTTCCATATGTCAAATTTGATAATTGTCTTTCATTTTTTTTTTTTTAAATTGACAACAGGCCTTTTCTTATATATAAACCTTAATAACCATAAACCATTCTTATCTATTCTATTCTAACATTAAAAGGTTTTAATCTATTTACATGTATCTATTCTAGGCCTAACTCTCATATTCGCCAATTTTCTATCTATCTTGAATGGACCTTATATCTCTACATAACTATTCCTGTCTATGGTCCGGCCTAACTAATCTGTGGCTAATACGGCGCATAGAGTATTATTTAATTTAATCCTGGTGTGAACACTGTGCTTTATTATGTTTTTTATGGCACTATGTGTCAAACCAATTCTTAAAATAAAACCTATGCTTTACTTTTGACAAGGTTTTACACTGTCCCTTTTTGTATTATCTGTGGGTCTATGTGTCAAACCATTTCTTAAAATGACATCTAGTATGGCTTTCATAGCATTTATTTGCCTTAGGGGCTTAAAATACCTTTATGACCGTATCAGACTTACTCCTTATGGATTTGTATTTGGACTTCGTCTGCAATTTCAAAAGCTAATCCTATTCAGTAAATATAGACAAGACAGGACATTATTTAATTTCATCAAAACATATACAGATAAAACATTCAAATCATTGTTTCTTTCGATGCCCAGCGCGCATCGCAAATTCCTTTTAGGTTGGACCGTATTCATTTGCACGACATGAAAAGAAAACATTGGTTAATAAAGCAAAAAAAAAAGAAACATTACAACAATCATAAATCTAATAAATTATTTACAACACTCTATTATACCTAAACTTCTTTCTAAAAAACTTCCAAAACTAGCATTTAACTAAATTGTATTGCTTAATGTGATCACAAAGTAAATTTCCTAGTACTATATTATATCTAAGGCATATGTAATGGGAATTCTTCCTTGCCACAATCTTAGTAATATTCTTTATACCAAACATAGCACTCCAATAAGTTTTATCACAAATTCTTTTGTATTTAATTCGGTTCATAACCTTTTTATTGATCGCCTTCTTTAAATTTATGTTGGCGCAATAAGAAACCTTACTAAAATACTCTTTTAATTTTCCTACGGATCTCTTTTGGTTTAGTTCGAGAAAAACTTTTCTTAATGGCTGTCAATTTATTTCTTTTCAAAATGACATTTATTAAATTTCGTTTTATGTCAGATTGAGAAAATTCAATATTATTTTCAATATTATCGTTGAAATCAATGGGATTCAGTACGTTAACATCAACATAACTTTGGCATTCAGGTGGAAACCCAACTCGTTGTTCCGTCGAAATATCAACATTGTTCTCTGCAAGATAAATCGAATCAATTGGACTGGACCGATACATTACAATACTCTCGTCCGCGCACTCGCTGTTGGAGAGGGACTCCAACTCGTCGTCACCGCCGTCATCGTGCTCGCCCAGGAACACAGCTTCCGCCTCCAACTTGACATCGACGGGGCCGTCATCTTCGCTGGTCTGGTCAACATCGTCCTCGAAGATGCAGCTCTCTTCGTCGGTGTGATCGCCATCGCCATCAACTGCGTCGCCTTCTCCATCAACATGGTCAACGATTTTCTCACTGCACTGAATATTGTTTTGTGTTTGTTCGTCCTTAATCACGATACTAGAAAATAAATGTGCATTAACATCTTCACACAATACATCAGGTTGTTTTTTATCTGCTTTTATTTCAGCCACTGACTCGAATTCGGTCAAGAATTCTTTCAAGCAGTATCTGTCCGTGCCTGAATAAAAATTATTCATCATTCTTGCCATACGTTCATTTATAATAAATAATAAAACCACTTAGCTTTTATTCCGTTTTTTCCTTATATTTCCATCCGCTTATGGGAGGGAATGAGAGGTAACAGCACTCTCTGTCCTCAATTATCTCGCCTTACGTACGCCAGTAGGGCTTCGTGCACTGTATATCGCCATGCACAACGCGAACTGTCTTTAAAACACTTATAGGTATACTGTACGCCGTATACACGCGAAATATATTTTGTAAATTTTATTTTTCTGGGATTTCGTATCCGGCATGCTCCACCAATATGTAAGGGGGTAGACAGGGTGATCAGCAGTTAAACATGGAAATAACTTTATATTTTATATATTTAGTAAGATATTACAATACGCCTGCCTTTGGGCGGCTTCAATCCAATTCTCTCACATTCAAACTTAACAAAAAACATCTACAGCTATTCTGTTCGAAATTCATACATCTTTCAAGTAATAAATATTGCCAGTGTTTTAATAGGCAAGTAGGTTGCCTTCTCAAATGGTAAGTCCTTACAGTAAACATACAATAACATTCATGTTATGTTTAATGTTTTGTAGTAGTAGTATTTACTGTGCTGTCATTATATATAGGTTGGCAAGTTGTAACTTACATTGTTTAATATGAAAGCAGCAACATCCACATAACTAATTTAATTAATTTAAAAAGATAATCAATTATGTAAGCCGAAATAATATTGAAAATTAATTGTTATTGTTGAATATGACTCAAGTCATATAAATTTTAATTATAATTGCAGCATGATACTATTAGAATTAAAGCTAATGCAGTGAATTTTGAATTCTAAAAAATCTGTATTTAAGTATAAATTATTTACGGTACGTATATTGCGAAACCGATTTCATCGCCTGTGGGTTGTTGAATATTATACGAATGTTGAGGTGCCTTCCTTCGACCCTCTTCATGACTTCAAAGTGACTCGAGATAGATAATCATAAGAAACAGATCGCGGGTATCATGACTGTATCTGACGGAATCGGATCAGATTAAGCTCAAATAGTTAATAGGATTGTTGTGGTTGAATATTTCTACAGTTTACTTGTCAGCTTATTATTATTACTGAGACAAAAAGTTTACGTTTGTTAGGATTCAAGTTTAATCGGCGATCTCCGCGACTGCGGATAGCGATGTAGTAAAGTTGACATTCTGAACTACACATACAGTTTTGAAAACCGAAATATGAAGCTCTATCAAATTGTGAAGTTATAGCGAGACGGATGACATTCAGCATCCGGTACTGGAATGTGACCAAGTGTTCAGTCAGCTAGACAGTTGATTAAAATACCAAAATCTATCTATATAATCATTATTATCAGTATGGGATCCCCCCTTATAAACATTTAAACATATTTTTTGTCAATTTGTATGGCTTTGTGTCAACAAGATGCTTAAATTTGCTCCAACCATGTGGCTGTAAAACCTGTATGACGACAGACATATAGACAGACACGTGAGTGATAACAATAGGGCTCCGTTTGTACCCTTTGGGTACGAAACCCTAAAAAGCATAATATTATAATATACTGTGCTAATAATTGATCACAATCAACTACATGGGCTATAAAAGTTTAGAATGCCATGTGGGTTTAGAACTCAACTTTAGAATTTTTGGAATTAATACAGTCCGTGGCTACCTTAAACAAAATAGTCAAATAAAAAAACCCGACTGCTTCAAAAGCGAACTAAAAAGACGACAAGACGTAAACAAGGAGAAAATCATGCTGTGCAGTCGGAGGATACATATTCGCGGGCTGGCTGACCAAAACCTGGTGAATCCTCAGCCTGCACAGCATGATTTTCTCTTTCATGGTAATTTGAGGTACGAGTACCAAAACTAAAGAGAGAAAAATATAAAACATTTTCAACAAAAAAATATCAACTTCCAAAAAAAAACAACTTTCTTTTATGAAGTCAGTATCGAAAAACGTAAAACAATAGGAACCAAAGGCAGCGACTTTGGAAAATAAAGTTATTTTTCGCTTTGTAGGGTCTTATTTTTTTGGAAGTCGGTTAATATTTTTGTTAAAAAAATTTTCAAATGACAGATGGCTTACGAGATTAGTTAATTTGAGTTCATTAGGTAGAGATTCTTTTTTACAAAAGAAATTGGTGGAAAAAGGTGTTCTTTCCTGGCCCTATTAAATTGCGCTACACTGTGCACTAATTTCTGTGGCAATTGGAATCCAGATTTCAGAGCCAACACTGAATACTACTCACAAATCATCAAGCAAAGAAAATAGTTGTTACTGTGATCATAATCTTATATAAGCTGAATTGTTTTCTTGTTTGTATATTAGTTGTATGTATGTATTTATGTATCTATTATTATTATTATTTATTTGTATTTAGTACCTACTTTGTTAATATCTTTTTATTTTATTTTTTTTAATTTTGCACCAAGTGCAACCCCATATTGTGTCCAGGCTGTCACTTTCCATTCTTGGTTGCCTGGAAGAGATCGAGATCGCGAATCGCGATAAGGCCGCCTGCTTTATGTTTGTATTAGTTATAAGATGTCTTTTTGAATATTTTTTCTCTTGGTGTACAATAAAGTGTAAATAAATAAATAAATAGTTTTTTTTTATTTTTTATTATCGATAGGCTCGCGTTTGACCACTACCTCGCCTGATGGTAAGTGATGATGTGGCTTTTGATATATTTTTAAAGTAAATGATATTAATTCAGTAATGTTCATGGAAAAAGGTCTAACATTTCTGAGCCAATATCGCTTTTGTAATTTAAATGAGATAGTTTAAAGATTTTCATTTAAAAATGGTGGACAAGGTTCAAGTCACTCCAGGCAATTAAACTTTAAAACTTCCTTAAATTAAAAAAATGGAGCCGTTATTGCGACACCACTTTATTCAAGTCAATTAAACTTTAAAACTTCCTTAAATAAAAAAAATGGAGCCGTTATTGCGACACCACTTTATTCAAGTCAAGAAGAATCTCTCAGAAAAGTGAGTTTCTATTAAAAGACAAAAGGCAAGCGCTTTGTCTTGATTTTCCAAAAACTATTCGCTGCCAATTTCTAGAAAAATCTTTGCTTATTTTTCTTGCAATATGCTTCCAGCTCTATCTTCCTATGTAAAGCAGTACTTCATTATAAATGCTGCGTCTGGTGTAGTAATTAGACTGTCCATATTTACAAAGATACTTGAGGATCCTAAACTAATACTTTTCGGCCTCTCGTCAGCAGGTGACTATAGAGTGCACTTAATTAACTATAGACAACATCTGTAGAAGAGCTTCTTCCCCGTTATAATAAACTGTTTCTTAATAAACTTGGGTAAAACTTTACCAAGCTTATCCAGGTTTGTTTCTCTAACAATTCAAAAGTATATCCAACGTCAGTCTAATAGTATCCACTCTTTTTTTCTTTGCTCCATATCCTTGGTATTATCATGTCATCACTTCTACACTGTAGGCGTCACAACAATTAATCAAACGCGAGATTCACTTTCATAGTCCTAAAGTATCGGCATTGAGGACGCGTCCGGTATAAATAATAAATTTATTCAAGAGGGAGCAGTGGTTGCAACGAAGTTTATTAATTTATTATACAAATAAGTGAATGGGTCCTGTATTTGTGAAAAAATAACTTTGATTGCGATTCTGTCTGCGTAGTATTCGGAAAGACAAAAGCATTGTGTCTTCCATCGTTTGCACTTCTTGAAGATGATTATGTCACAGTAAAAAGTACATTACACATTGTATTACCATACCAATCAAACCGTCCCTGTTTATTGTTATAGCTTTTATTTGTTTCTTCTTTTATGTCCTGTTTTATTATCATCTGACATTCATTTAATGGACAGTTCGACGTTCTCGCACGACTGCCGTAAATTGCCTGACGCGGCAGGTGCCTCCTGCTAAACATTTTATGCCATAAGAAAAAGGACCTGGAAGACTTTCGCCATAGTACTACCTAGAATAGAGTCATAAAGGTGATATAAGCAAGCGTACATGAAGCGCAAGGTGAACCATGAGTTCGTGCAATTCAAAATTGTATCTATAAGGTCTATCATCAATTCGGTTTATCGTGAACATTGAGATTCATATGTTAATTTCAAAGCATAACTTTTTCGTATGGCCAATACAATTTACGCCAAAAATCGTAAGCCAAATGTATAATTCGCAAGGGACGTGTGAATTCTATTTGTGTGCGTACAAACATACAACATGAATGCCACGTCAGTTTACCAGTAACTTAATAATTTAATGCAGGATCCAGTGAATTCTGCTGTACAAACTGTGTAAGCGCGCACCACCATGTAATGCCTGAGGCAACACAAACAAAACATACCTTCTCGTACATATACAGAAATATTGTATACAAGTCCTTACTGACTACGTGGGTTAGTCCTTTGTAATAGTAATGCAAAGGCACGGATGCTGTATTTGAATAAAATATTTAGTAACATTATTTACTTGCAAACTCAATAAATTTTCCTGTATATAACAAAATTATGAATCATCACATCCATCATCAGCCTATGATGTTCCCACTGCTGGGACACAGGCCTCCTCTGTGTGAGAGGGAATGGGCCTTAATCCACCACGCGGGCCCAGTGCGGATTGGTGGATGTCACATGTCTTCGAATTTTTGGTTCTAGGAAATGCCGGTTTCCTCACGATGTTTTCCTTCACCGTTTTGAGAGCAGTGGTGAAGAAATAATTTACACAAAGTAAAGCGCCTGCCTGGGCTCGAACCCACGACCTACAACTTGTAAATCGCGGCCGATACCACTGGGCTACCACTGCTCTAAATTAAGAATGCCTATTTGAAAATTCCTATGAATAAAAAACTATTTGTACGTCGCCTGCCGTAATTGCTGCTCGTCTACAAACATGACGTGTTCCTTAGATTTGTGGCAAATACTCTTACCGCGACCGGCAGCGGCGTGGCGTTCTGGGGCAAATACTCAGCATTACATAGCAATCACTGGTCAGTGATGTGCAATAGTGGCTTGCCGAGTCACTGCGGATTGTATTCTTTTATTATCTTGAAAGACAAAAATATGTTTGGTTAGCTTTTAAGTTTACTACAATACTAAAGCTTTTATTTCAACTGAAGTTACAGTTCAACTAGATATGGCCGGAAAAATTTCACATGGTGAAAATAATGAACGGAAGTCAAACAATGATCGTTGTATTGTGTGGCGAGTGCAATGGCGGGTGACAGTGAGTATCAGAAGTGAAGCTCCAGTGCAGCAGAGCAGTGAGTGAGCGTTCAGATAATGCTCTAGCTTTTGGTAACGTTAAATCGAAAGAAAAAGCATTTGCACCAACTGTACAATATACACAAGATTAATCCAACTTGTAACGAGCGACAAAACAAACAAATTGTTAAGATTGCTCCCTCGCCTTCACCCACCCGTTGAATAATATAATTCCTCATTTATTTATTCCACGTTTGTTCTTCTGTAAATGTTTGTAGAACACAAGCAAAATGTGAATACCTCGAGTTAGTATTGTGTAATTTAATATCTCGGGAGTCCGAGACTGTATGTTGATTATAAAGTATGACAGAATTAGTATTCAAGAGCATTTCAGCGCGAATGGACTTTTTCAAGTCAATGGAGGATGAAATCAGAAACAGAGATGTTTTAAATAATAATACAATTTGTTGGTTTTCATAAACATATTAATTTACGGTTGAAATTTTTGGAATATTATCACAATAAAATTGTTTCTTCTAATATTTTAAAGAACACATTCGAAAATCAAGTAAATAAATCAAGTATACATTTTTCATTACTTTGGACTCTTATTTATAAATGTACATTAAACAGAAAATTTACAACAACATTCTAGTCACACGCTCACTCTCGTAGTATCAACTATCAAAACTAGTGGCAGATCATAAGCGTAAAGTTGCGCAAAATGTAAACTTGTGTCTACATAAATAAGACTTTTCATTTTTATTCTGTTCCTTTAAGACAGAAAACAGAAACATTCACTGCTATAATAAATAAGGAAAAGGAATAGTAATAAACGACATGCTTAGCGTTGTGTTCTCTGGAGCGTTTCAGTGGACGTCACACATGTGACTTCATACAAATGTCGGCGCCATGCTGCTTATTACGAGCGTATGACTTTATTAGTTTTTGAAACAAAACGTTTGGTAACCCTTTTTGGCTGAAAATGTCACGTGACGTGTGTCCCATTCCCGCATAATCCATTATTCATTTTTTTTTATCTAAACTCGCCATTTCCACTTGTTCCACTCATTTGTTATTTTGATTTACTGTTAATAGTGTTTTTACGATGCAATTTATTTGACTAGTAGGTATTTTTCTTTTTTTTCGCTAAGCTGTTGGTCCCAGCTGTCATTTGAAGATATTTGACAGGCGTTACGGGGAGTCAGAAGCTTGAGATCTGACACCAGTCTTGCCAAGGGGTATCGTGTTACCCAGTTACTGGGATGTGGAGGTCAGATAGGCAGTCGCTCAATGTAAAACACTGGTATTCAGCTAAATCCGGTAAGACTGGAAGCCGATCCCAACAACAATTGGGAAAAAAGCTAGGCAGATGATGAGTAGGTATTTTTTTCTGTACAATTGAATTGTTTGCTTCTTGCAATTTTGTTCTCATACCAAGTCAGCAGGTACTTAGGAGCACCATCAATGAAATTTTATCAATAGAGGCGTTAATCTAATTTTAAAGAAATAAAAAATTGCCATATTTAATTTGGCTACCTAATAGGACCTATGGAACTTGATACTTTATTTCTATCACTGAGTAGGTTAAAAGATCATAGGTTTTGATTGGAATATTTCTATCACTCATAGGAATCCGTTGTCAGAAAGAGATAAACATACTGTTCTTTTAAGAAAATACTCTCATGAAGAGATTACTTCCATTAGTGTAAACCAACTAAATAACTGCAGGTGGCATACGACCAAGGTTATCTAAGAATATTGAAACTTGTTTCATAAGTAAAGTGGGTGCATATGTACATATATGGGTGCGCCATAGTTGGGTAAAATTAGACACAATTATCAAGTGAATGCAAGCAAAGCAGCGGGCAAGACCTAGTGATCTAACTATCTATATGCATAAAAGCGAAAGGTCACTCACTCACTCATCACGAAATATCGAAAACCGCTTGACGCATAAAGATGAAATTTGGCAGGGCAGTTCCTCAAGTGACGTTAGTGCGCACTAAGAAAGTATTTATGGAAATTCCAACCCTAAGGAGGTAAAAGGGGGGTTGAAAATTTGTATGAAATTTCTGCAATTTGAAAATTGGACACGTGAAATTTTTGATTTACGCTGTTGATTGATAAAAAGAATTTATGTATTTATTGGTTTTTGGAAATTCCTGCCATAAAAGGGTAAAAAAGGGATGATAGTTTGTATGAATTTTTTACAGTTTGTAAATTGGACATATGAAATTCTAGATTTACGCTCTTGGTTGGTAAAAATAATTCATGTATGTATTTATTAGTTTTGGAAATTCCACCCGTGACGGGTTAACAAGGGGGTTGAAAGTTTGTAGGTATGACAGATAGGTATGACAGACAGATGATAGTTTGTATGTTATGTACAGTTTTATCTACAGTTATCTACAGTTTATCTACAGTTTATCTACAGTTTATCTACAGTATTATCTACAGTTAATAAATTGGACATATGAAATATTACATTTATGCTCTTGATTAATAATTATAATTCATGTATTTATTTGTTTTTTTTAATTCATCCCATAAGGGGGTTAAAAGAGGGTAGAAAGTGTGTGTGAATATTCTACAGTTTGATAGTTGGATACGTGAAATATTAGATTCACGTTGGTTGATACAAATAATTTAAGTATTTATTAGTTTTTGAAAATTCCACCCCTAAGGAGGTAAAAAGGGGGGTTGAAAGTTTGTGAAATTTCTACGCTTTTAAGTGTGGCACGGTAAATTAAAGATTTAGGCTTTTAATTGATAAAAATAATTCATGTATTTATTGATTTTTGGCAATTCCGTCCCTTAGGAGGTGAAAATGTGGAAATTTGTTGGGCTTATTATATATTCGAAACTTGGTATAAATACTAAAAGGAAATAGTAGAACACAATAGATCCCATGGGTCGAAGTGTCCGAGTTATTTCTCGGCCCCTCCACAAGATAAGATAAGATAAAAGGAAATAGTAAAAATTTTCATTGTTAGTTTTAAGGGTTCCGTACCCAAAGGGTAAAAACGGGACCCTATTACTAAGACTCCGCGGTCCGTCTGTCTGTCTGTCTGTCACCAGGCTGTATCTCATGAACCGTGATAGCTAGACAGTTGAAATTTTCACAGATGTTGTATTTCTATTGCCGCTATAAAAACAGAATAACATTAATATTTAAGGGGAGCTCCCATACAACAAACGTGTTTTTTTGCCGTTTTTTGCAACAATGGTACGGAACCCTTCGTGCGTGAGTCCGACTCGCACTTGGCCGGTTTTTCAAAACTACTCCTAAAAGACGGGAAGGGGGGCTTGCTTTTATGATGTTGGGGAGCAATAAGAAGGGATTTTTGGAAATTCAAAGGTTGAATTTAAAAAGGGCGGAACTAAAAAGTTATGTGTATGATAAAATACGGATCACACAAACGAAGTCGCAGGCGAAGTGATAGTATGTATATTTTTTTTGCAATGTATTATTATTTATTTGATATCCAACATCTTCACAATTTATTTTATTCATATCTTTATGTTATCTAGAGGGTGCCATATCAAATTTAGTGTGACGCCACGTAGTCTATAGCCAGTGGACAATAAAGACGCTTCTAATGGTACCTCATTTAACAAATCTTGATAAGGGGTTTTGAAGTCAAGGGGGAACAAATGAACATTCATACATAATATGGCAAACCAGTTTAAATCATAGCCCCGTTACCCATTAACGGTTGAACGCCTAGGCGGTTCATTTCAGCGGCCAGCCACCTGACGCGGTTGGTGTAGTGGCTGACAAGACAAAACTGGCTAGCCGTGCGGTTAGCCGCC
>OX459053.1:13261716-13392446 GCA_949775005.1 Orthosia gothica | reverse complement strand
GGGGTTTGTCGCCACTTTTCGGGATAATTCGTATAAATCCGCGTCGCCATATACGAGGAAATACGCCTCCGCAATACAACGGTTGTAAACGGTTAAAATCGCATCACCGGCTGTTTTACACGCTTCTATAATCATCCGATTAGATATTTTATCTTCACCCGATGACTTGTTGAGTGGTAACCTCTTGACAACGTTAATAAATTCGTCAGTGGATGGAAGGTCTGACGCTGGTGATTCAGGTGGTACAGCTGCCCACGCTCTGATCTGTTGATGGTAGTCGTTGTCACTAGCAAGCAAGTCATCAGGTATAAGAGTATTCAGCAAAACTTCAGTTGTTTCCTCAATACTGGTGGTGTGTTTATTATTTACTTTAATGTTCTGAACAAACGCGAGGTCGACTGATCGATTGGCTTTGAACTCATGATATAAAGGAGACCACGGACCTCTTTATCTAATTTTTCTACTATTTTACGCAATAAATTACCCTTAGATTTTTCCACCGATGCTCTGTAGCGGGACATGGCAACTCTAAACGTATTTAACGCAATGGAAAGAGGGTCACCGGTGACCTTACGTTTTTTAAGCTTGTTAAGATGTTTACGCGCTCGGCGTTACGTCAACCAAAAAGTTGTAATTGAGTTGTCGTTCAGCTTCGATCACTAAGAACCTAGAAAGCAACTCTAGTTTAGTAACCGTTGGCTCAAAAGGTTTGTGTATCGCCGAGCGCGTAAACATCTTCACAAGCTTAAAAAACGTAAGGTCACCGGTGACCCTCTTTCCATTGCGTTAAATACGTTTTAGAGTTGCCATGTCCCGCTACAGAGCATCGGTGGAAAAATCTAAGGGTAATTTATTGCGTAAAATAGTAGAAAAATTAGATAAAGAGGGTCCGTGGTCTCCTTTATATCATGAGTTCAAAGCCAATCGATCAGTCGACCTCGCGTTTGTTCAGAACATTAAAGTAAATAATAAACACACCACCAGTATTGAGGAAACAACTGAAGTTTTGCTGAATACTCTTATACCTGATGACTTGCTTGCTAGTGACAACGACTACCATCAACAGATCAGAGCGTGGGCAGCTGTACCACCTGAATCACCAGCGGCAGACCTTCCATCCACTGACGAATTTATTAACGTTGTCAAGAGGTTACCACTCAACAAGTCATCGGGTGAAGATAAAATATCTAATCGGATGATTATAGAAGCGTGTAAAACAGCCGGTGATGCGATTTTAACCGTTTACAACCGTTGTATTGCGGAGGGCGTATTTCCTCGTATATGGCGACGCGGATTTATACGAATTATCCCGAAAAGTGGCGACAAACCCCCGGACGACCCTAAGTCGTACCGGCCCATAACATTACTTCCATCTTTGGGAAAACTCCTGGAGCGCCTTATCGTTCCACGTTTGCTACCGGACGGACCTAAATTTCATAACAATCAATTCGGTTTCACTACTGGAAAATCTACCGTAGACGCAGCCCTTACTGTTAGGAAAATAGTTAATACATCTGAACATAAGTACGTAATTGGGATTTTTCTAGATATTTCTGGGGCTTTTGATAACGCATGGTGGCCAATGCTATTACTTAAAATGAAAACTCGGGGCTGCTACAGAAATATATATAATCTAGTTTACTCTTACTTTTTAAATGGTTCCGCGAAACTCAAACTCGGTCATCATTCCATGTCGAAGTCTCTCACCATGGGATGTCCTCAGGGTTCGGTTATTGGTCCACCTTTATGGAATTTAGGCTTTGATGATTTCCTCGCGATTCCGCTTCCTAGCGGCTGTTCATTAACCGGTTACGCGGACGACGGTCTTCTGCTCATTCAATCAAGTACTCGAGCTGGACTCGAGAACTTGGCTGACACTTGCCTACGATTAATATCTCAGTGGGGCGATCGAAACCGCCTGACCTTTGCTCCGCACAAAACTTATCAACTCATTTTGAAGGGTAATCTTAAATCGTGTCCTACTATTAAATTTAATGACGTTCCCGTAAAAAGGAAGCAGTCCGTGTGCTATCTTGGTCTAGTGTTAGAGAGGAATTTTGCATTTATAGATCATATTAAAATAGTCGGTGAAAAAGCAAAAAAAAATTTCTATGCCTTAACGAGAATATCTAAATCTACGTGGGGTCTGTCTTTTTTAACTTTAAAAACTATTTATGGGGCTACTTACTTGGGTTGTATATGCTATGGGGCGCCTGTTTGGGCTGATAGGGCCACCATAGGGGCGGTACGACGTAAATTACTTCAAAGACAGCGTTTGGCTTTGATATTCTTATGCAAAGCATACAGGACGGTTAGTACTGAGGCCTTACCGATACTTGCTGGTGTACTTCCGGTCGACCTTGAAGTGCAGCGACGTGCTGCAATGTACTATTCCGCACGAGAGACCGCGGACGCGAACTTTTTAACGCGGAGTGACCGTGAGAAAATCTCTAGATTATTTAAACCACCTATTGACGTCTGGGAGGAACTTTTATCCGAATGGCAATGTAGGTGCGATAATTCCATCAAGGACCGACACCTCCACCAATTCTTTCCATCCGTTCGCGTGCGGCTGGCCAGCACGTGGCTGGAAGTGGATCACTGTGTTGCCCAATTTCTCACGGGACATGGTAACTTTAAAAGTAAATTATTTTCTTTCAAGCTCGTTGCCTCGCCTTTATGTCAGTGTTCTACATCTGACTGCGAATATGTACAATCTGCACATCATATCTTATGGGAGTGTATTCTTTGGCAGAATGAACGTAATATTATGTTGAATAATGTACAGGCTGCATCAGGAGTTGTTTACTATACGGACCTTGTGGAAACTAGAACAAATTTCCGTGCGTTCAAGCGTTTTTGCCATACCTATTATTGGAACCAAATATAACAAACAGCTCACAATGTTAGGACCCATTAATATGTATTAATGCTAATTTTTTATCCGTGGTGCTAGGCAACTGGGCTTATCCCAGTTGTATATGACCCTTTGTGCCTATTGGCCTTGTTTGTTCTGTCTCCTGCTTGATATGGAGGGAAGTGGAAATTTACATTTTTCCTACTCCTCCGTTATTCTTTTCTGATTAATTTCGTTGCGGGATCCAAGACAGGTAAATTCATTCTCCGGGACTTCGTCGAGCTTCATTGCCTCGGCGCTTTTCTGGTGGTCGCCACTGTTGATTCTGGCTTTCAGGAGTTGCAGTGGTTTGGGAATAGTGCGGTGGGATTTCTCGGGCGATCGGGTAAAGATGAAAAAGCCTTCGCAAGCTGAACAAGCGGATCGCCTACCGCTCCACAAGTCGCAGTGTTACCTTCGGGTGCTTGAACGCGTAACACGCGTGGTTGTGAGTCAAGTGCCATGTTGGGTGCGTTTTGGTTGCCCACCCACGTTGTTACACGTTCTTTGTGCGAACTACGGGAAGAGACGCTACCAGACCTGTCAGAATGTGCTTCCAGGGAAGCAAGTTTTGCGCACAGCTCCAACTCGTCAGCTTTTTGCTGTTGAAGCGCAAGTTCGCGCTCTCGCTCTCGCTCGCGCTGTTCACGTTCGCGCTCTCGCTCTGCTAGCTTGCATTCACGCTCTACGCGACGTTGCTGAATTTCGGCCTCTATGGCCAGTTTTTTAGCTAGAATAGAAGAGCTTGAAGAGCGTCTTGTGTATGTTGACTGACCTCTGTTTCCGTGCGGCTGATGTTGAAGACCGGAACTAGCCGGGAGTACTGTCGTTTCTTGCTGTGCAATGTTTGTAGTAGCTCCCGCCGCCAGTTGAGAACCTTCAGCGATGTGTGCCGCTTGATGCGATCCGCTCGGCTGCGGCTCGGCGCGCTCGCGGAGAGGGGGTGGAGAATTGTCCTCGCGATGTGCTTCGCCTGGGCCTTGTGTCGTCGGATTCGCATTATGCGATTTAGTTTGACTACGAGTAACTACCATTGTGAAAATGACGTTTGTGAAAATAAAATTATGAAAACTAGGATGAAATGGTATAAATTTAGGCTTCGTAAGGACCAAATATTACGGACGATTGGTGGACTGTATAATAATGTAAAATGAAACACTTTAGATAGTTACTCGTTGTTAATTTTATAATAGTTGCAAACTCAAATCACATAATAAATCGAATGGCACCAAAGCCTTCATGTCAATCGTCAAAAAACATTGTCAGTACAAAAATAGCTAAAAGGTTTAATATATAAACAACCAGCCAGTCGCCAACATACTTGATATTACAGGAGGTAGGTATATCAAACTAAAGTACATACTCATGATGTGTAATTTGCATAAAATGCGTTTTAAGTACATTTTTTGCTTTTTTAGGGTTGCAGAGGTATTTATTTTGTATGTGCGCAGGTAGTTCGTTTATTATTTTTGGTAGTATGTAGGTGTATGTTCTCATACCGTATGTATTATTGTATTTAGGCAAGGTAAAAGTTTTCATGTTAGCTAACTATGACAACATATTATTTATGTTGTTATATTCGTCTTTTAATATTGAAAGTTTGGTCATGTTTTGTATTGGCAATATGTTGCAATAATGAAATAGTTTAGAATAATCATTTTGAAATTTTGTTCTTATTTTGAGGGGTACAATATTTTTGAGAAAACGTTGTTGTAGTTTATAAATTTTATCTAGATTAGTTCTATAAGTTCTCCCGTAGCTACTGAGTCCATAACTTATTATGGAGTCAATTTGTTGTCGATTATGAGTCCAATGTACTTGTGTTCAGTGACGAACTGTATTGATGCACAGCTACAGTTTTTGGTACATACAGCGTGTAGGCAGTCATGGATATGTGCCTTGATGGAGGGTGTGTAGGTGGCTTTATTATGTGATGAATGTATGTGCATAGCTTTTGTTTTATCGGCATTTATGACGAGACCGACATCGTGCAACCATTTACATAATAATTCAAGGTTAGTTTGGAGAATACGCTCGGCCTTTTTAATATCTTTATCAGCCACCACGATGCAGGTGTCATCGGCAAATTGGTATACGGAACCTTCTCCGATGGTATTGCACATATCGTTGACGTACAGTAGGTATTCAGTAGTCCCGAATATTGACCCCTGTGCCTTTAGTTGTTAATTTCATGTCGCTATACGAGTTTCCCAGCTTGACAGTCGTATATCTGTTGCTATGGTAGCTCATAAACCACTGAAGAAGAGGACCCCTTAACCACTGCATTCTAATTTCTGAGAAAGTGTATTATAATTAAGTGTGTCGAAAGCTTTACTAAAATTAATAAAAATTATTAAAATATGTTTTTTTTCATTAAGAAATGTATTAATTTCGTTTGTAAATTGACACAATAGTTGAGCGGCGCTTCGGTCTTTCTGAAAGCCAAATTGTTTTTTGTTGATTATATGGTTCTCACTTAAAAAGTGATTTATTTTATCACTTATACAACGCTCAACTATTTTATCAATGCTTGACAAAATTGTGATAGGCCTATAATTATTGTAGTCCTTTAAGGATCCCTTTTTGTGAATGGGACGAATAGTACCTATTTTTAGTTTATCAGGGTAAGTGCAGGTTTTTAGACTAGTATTAATAAGGTGTGCAATGACTGGAGAATTTTTTTGTGATGTGTATTTTAGGTCGGAAACTCGTATTTCGTCATAGCCAGGACTTTTATTTACATATAAGTTATTTATAATTTTATGAATTTTATCATTTGATATGTTGCTAATTCGCATGGACATGCCGCAGTCACTAGATTAAGTCAGCGGATCTAATATGGTGATGTCGCAGGGTTTTGTTATATTTTCGACATTTTGTTGGAATTCATTTGCAAATGTATCCGCTAAGTCTTTTTCCTTCCGATTAAATGCCTTCAGAACGACTTCCTCTATTGATTTTGTAATATTCCCACATAAAGAATTTATAATACTCCATATTTTTTTCGAATTCCGGAAGTTTTTACTAATTTCAGTTTTATAGTACTTATTTTTAACATAGTTTATATATTTATTTGTTTTATTTCGATATTTATTGTATAAAATTCTATTTGTCAAGTTAGTAGGTTCATTTTTCCAAATTTTATAAAGTTTATTTTTTATTTTGCACAAAAATTTTACTTTATTGTTAACCCATTCACATTTTTTAAGTTTAAAGATATTATTTTTACTAATGCTTATTCTACATTCCCTATAAATCTGCTTAAATTTATCCAAAACAAAATCAAGTATGTGTTCCGGGCATTGATAGTCGAGTGCAGGTGACCGGTCGACGCTCACAAGCCTCTCCCTCACATGCTTATTATTAGGTCTATCGGTTGACTCACGAGTCGGTATCACACAAGCGCAGCCTATTTTATAGTGATCAGCTGGCGCTGTGTTTATAACAGCAGTGTTAGCGTCGCTTCCGCACTCTCGCCGCAGGAACACATGATCAATGCATGACCGAATAATGATAACCTGTTTATTTTTGTTTTTTGTTTTTTCAACCCTAGTAAATTGGTTAATCCCACTGTGTAAGCCTAGTTCACTCATTTTATTTAGATAAACCGAGCAGATTTTGTTATTTTTTGTATTTAAGTTTATGTTTACGTCACCTATCATTAATAAATCGGAAGACAAACTACTAAGATTCAACACCTGGTACAATTCACTAACAAATAATTTTCTATTGGAGCCAGGTGGTCTGTAGTCAGCACACATATCTATAATATAGTTATGGTTGGTTTTAAGTTTACCCACAATTGATTCAAAAAAGTTTGTAGTTAACACTTGTTTTTCAAAATAGTGGTTGCTGTGGACATACAAAATAATTCCTCCGCCCCTTTTGTTTGATCTTAGCGATGAATGTATTGAATAGTTTGGTAAACTAAATAATTGTAAATAGTTACTTTGTATATTAACTTCTGTTAGGACAATTAAATCAACACAACGCGTGCTACTACTTATAATAAGTTCTAGTTGAGCAAAGTTTAACACCATAAATCGAATATTGAAATGTAACACAGTAAAATAAAGTTGTTGTGGTGCAAGCGAGTCTATGTACTCATTCCAAGTTATGAAGTTACCTTCGTTAATGTAACTAACATCCATAAAGAAGTGAGCAAAAGTTTATCGTTTAAATTGACATTTAATATAGTTAAAGAAAAGAAAGATAAATCCTGAGAAATAAGACGTACTTGGTTCAGGTATTTACCTGTTTCCATTTTTCGATATCCCTTTCCGATCGAACTGTTTGGATTTTAGATTTTTCATCCTTTCTTATGAGCACTGCGCCCCGCTTGCACCACACGAATTTATACACTTTTAGCCTTCCACAGCAAAAATGCTGTGGCTGGAGTCAGAGCCTCGCGTATGTAGATCCTTGCTCCATTTGCACCTTCATGCTGGCCCGTCTGACTGAACAGAATATCAAAATAATTCAAAAACTTTTCGGTCTGTACATATTTTGTATTACAATATTTAGGTATCTATAGCAAAATATTTTCTGTCTCACCGAGAGCACGGTAAAAATATCTATACAGTATTCTATCTTCATACAAACGGTCGGAACGCGAGTCATGATCACGTGACTCGGGCTCAGCACGCACTCAATATACTACCAGTCGCGGACGCGCCGCAGTGACGAACGAACGGTGTGATGGTTTTGTAAGCAGTAAGCGTGCGATTTGTGAATATTTTATTCAAATACATACAAGTACTTACTTACTTAATATGTCAGAGAGCAATTATAACCTATATTATTTTTTGTTTGTTTGATTCTTCTATAACGCAACAAGAGATAATTTTTTTTAATTACCTGTAACTTCCGTAAAGCAAGACAATAAAAAAAAATACCTAACCTAATAATACGTAATTTGTTTCTTTTTTTAATAGTGAGGTATTTCGTTTTTTACACCGAGTAAAATACCTGGATTAATAAATATAAATAAGTGGATAAGGTGATTGTCACACACGAGTCACCTACCTACGCTCGGCACAGGCTCGGTTTAAAAAAAAACTAGTAGGTAGTTTCCTTGGCTAGGCTATCTACTTACTTATGTACTTAGCTACTTTCATATATTATTTAATTGGAAAAAATATCATTATGAAATGATTAAGTACTTATGAGATTAATAAATGTTAGGTACCTACCTAGTAAGATTTAAATTAAGTTTAATAAAAAATAAAAAAATTACCTCAGATTAGAGAAAATAATCTGAGATATTTACAATCACAAAACTAGAAAGAAACTCAAGTAGGTAGAGGCGGGCGGCTCTAACGCGTGTTTAGGTGACATGCGCTTGTAGGCATTTATTTCAAGGTCAGGGCCGAGTCACAATACTGTATAGATATCTATACTGTGCCGAGAGCCTTGTCACGATACTTTACACAAAATTCATAAGAATTTGTATGGTATCTCGTCGTTGTTCAATGTATCATACTGTTCTACATATTCGGATAAGCGAACTTTTTAGGATTTTCTTCCACATTTATCCCGCAGGTCTCATAAAATTTTATATAAGAGCAGGCAGCCAAGGAACATCGTTTTCAAGGTTCAATAAAATACAGTTCGTTGGTGTATTATCTACGTCATACTTCAGTGTACTGTGTACTTTCAGTGCCGTCTACACATAACTGCGAGCTCTATTACGGCTCAAAACACTGTTACACAGTGATCTACTTCTACCAGAAGATGAAGTGAAGGCGACTGATGCACTTCATAAAGTTTATAACCGCAATACTATCATATGTGAGACATACGAACGTTTTAAAGTTTATTTTTATTTATTTCAAAAAAATTACAGCATAGTTACAACGAACGTGGTTAAATAACACTTCACACGTAGTATACCGTTACGCAAACCGCCATGGGACACCCATTCACTGACCATGCTTGGAACTCGTGTAACCCAAACTGTTGTTTGTAAAGGGTCGTAAACTATTAAGTTAATTAAAATTTACCACGAATTACTACTACAAAGTTTTCTACGACTGTTGATATAATGCTACATGCATCTCGTTTATAATATAAAATCCAATAGAGAAAATGCTTTCAATTAAGACCATTGCTATTTTCCTTATATGGATGCATTATCTGATAGTAACCTGCGCTAAACTTGAACAATGAATACCGAAAGAGCTCGAAATTAACCTAGAGATAAAACAAAACTGTTTAGATTGTGTTCGTACAATTGTTTTCCGGGGTTTAGTATTGAAAGTTGACCTTATTAACATTAACAAGACAAGTTAGTTAGTTATAAGTGTCAGTTTTAAAATAATCGTTCAAGTGAAGATAAGCTTCTAACATCAAATAATTGTGAACAGCCAGAGGCAAAAAGGAAGCTCTGGAAGGAGCTGTGGTAAAAACTTATCAAAGGAATAACCCATAGACGACCATAGCGTGAAGATTAACATCAACAGAGTTTGTGTGTGTGTGTGCTGTCCACCTTATTAAATTTTAAATAAATAAATAAATGTGCGTCTTATAATTTGTAACATAACTGCAGCTCTATAACATCTTTTTAAGTCATAAGTGAACATCAGTGTCTTCCCGTAAAACATGACATGCTGCTTTATTTTATCTGGCATTTCATTTAAGACTGCGTAATCGCACATCACATCATCAGCCTATTAATGTTCCCTGGGACACAGGCCTCCTCTCTGTGAGAGGGAACGGGCCGTAATCCAACACGCGGGCCCAGTGCGGGTTAGTGGATGTCACATGTCTTCGAATTTTTGGTTCTAGGACATACCGGTTTCCTGTTGATGTTTTCCTTCGCCGTTTTGAGAGCAGTGGTGAAGAAATAATTTATACAAAGAAAAGCGCCTGTTTGGGCTCAAACCCACGACCTACAACTTGTAAGTCGTGGCTATCCACTGGGCCACCACTGCTCTAGACTGCGTAATAAAATATTAAATTATGTTGAGGTTTTTATATAATACAAATTAGCAGCAAAATTTCAAATGCAGATAGGCTAGAAACCTCTTAATCCTATAACAGATATGTACTATGCTATTACATATAGGTCGGTAACTGACCTGTTAAAAATGACAAAGTATTAATCCAAATCCAACAAAGTTTAGAGATATCTCATCAAAGATTATAGGAACGACTAAAATATTTGAAAATCTAACTAAAGTTTTAGTTAGTAGTCTGAATGATAAATTATACCAATAGGAATCTAGACCAAGTCGTAAGCTAAGCTGCCGCGGATGTGTCGGTCACTGACCTAAGCTTTAGTTTTGCTGAGTTATTAAATGTCTCGCTGAACTACGGAACAGATTTAGAGACACATCGTCCATATCTCGTAAAGTTGTATCGTATACTTTGAGACGGTCATCCTCTGCGAAAGTTGCATTTAGATTGTTACCTAGCTGCAATAAAATATTGGATGCATAATAAAACATCACAGATACTGTAATCCCTGACTAAAGTTACCAGCTCTCCTGCGTGAGATTAATTGGTGTATCATACAAACCATACATTGTAGTTATCTAGGGTCGCATCACACTCCATATTGTGTAACATATTGCTTATAAAATGACCTAGATAAAAAGCTGTTTAGCAGCCAAGTGAAAATTTGCGAGCTTGTTACATTGACCCGTTTACGTCGCTACACTTGACTACACGAAGTTGACTAACTTGTGCATGATAAAAAGAGGTTCATAATTGTATGTGGGTTGAGGCCAAACATAATAACTGCACATCATTCTACTGGAAACTAATCTCTATAAAGCTAAAACAATAAGCAATCAAAGTTTGGTTATAACTCAGGCAGTTTTGTATTTTGTGGAAATTGTAAAACTATTGAAAATATCAACTACAGCTCAGTGCCTGCCTACCAACTAGAACGTCACCACTAACTGGCTGTACAAGCTATATAAATTCTTAAACACAAACATCACTTGCAGTTTGAATTTCGGGAATGTTCCGTAAAACAACTCATGGTCGTCACATGGGACATCTCTCAAGTGACAAGAGGCTTGATAAACATACCTTTACTTAAAATGTATAAATGATAAATGATTTTATTTCTGTAAGTTGGATTGTACAAACGCTTTTACATGTCCAACATATTTTTTTTTAAACTAGATGAGGTCGGCGTTTCCTATCTGACTACTCTGAGAAGAAAGGCCGAAACAAACTCAGAGGTCACAGTCTCTTTTAAAGTCCTGACAAAATCTTGGTTCGATCATGTGAAGACCATGTAGACTGATGTCTGAAATGGTCTTTTGAGGAAAGAACCAGCCAGATTGAGTGGTCCTGTCCAGTCAGTGCACGCATTTGTCAATAACCGAGCAGCTCAACTCAGAATTTAAGGAGCTCAACGATTCGACGAACAATACCAAAGAAAGGACATTCGGGTAGGCCGCATAAACTACTCAAACTGCCAGACCATGATTAAAAACAAAGATAAATTAAAAAACAAAATAATGATCCACATAGTCTTCACATTCACAATAATTAAAATAAAATAATAATAATATATCTCACCATCTCTGTAGGAATTGTTTTACAGAACTGCGACCGCAATTTGTTCAAGCGCCGTAATTCCTGAATTTTTCACAAGATTTCCTTGACTTTGGGAAGTAAATAAAGATGTTTATTTACTCAAGAGCTGCTGCTTGAGATGAAGCTTCGGAGAATGTTTTATGAATTTACATTTACCAAAGGCATTTTCAATGTTCAACCATCAACATGACCTTGTTGTTAAAATATTACAAGAAATAATATAATTTTCGCTAGATTCATCCATCTTTTGGTAACTGTCCTACTCCATTTACCGGTAAGCCTGAAATAGGTGTAGTTAAATAACAAAATATATAATTGGTAGCTTTATTACTAACATCTAATCATCGTAGTAGCAGGTGGCGTTCTGTAGTTTCTGCCTACCCCCATGGGAAAAAAGCGTGAGTTTATGTATGTATCTAATCATCGTTAAAAGTTTATGTAAACGCCAATTGGTTTGTTGAACCAATTTTTTTTTTGTAAAACATTAAAAGATCATATATAAGTTTCCGTACAAAACTATTTTTAGTTTTTTTTTTTTCACTGTAATTACAAAGTAAAATCCAATTAAAAAAAAATTTTTTGAATCCAGTACCGAAAACACCCCGATAGTCTGCCGAACAAACCCGAGCCCGTGTGACGTCACAACGTTCATTTCTACTCATTGTAGCACATAGCTGATACAGTGTTTTGACTTTTAACCGATTCAATCTTGTTATTATCGTCAATATATTGATGAATATCGAATATATTGATCATAAATATCGAACCTTAAAAGTTATCGTGCTTGCTTCGTACCATTATGTACGAATACTACAAAAACAGCCCAATTATATGTGATTCGCGCAATAGCCTAGTACCTAGCAATCTACTAAATTTGAGCAATGTTCTATATCTAACTAGATTCTAATTATAATGTGTTAATTCTGTTGTTATCTTGTTTTAATTTAGTATTAGATTCGTATTAAATTCTTACTTTGATCATTAAAGACTGAGAATAGTAAATTTTTAGGGGAACTTACGAGCAAAGTTGACATTGTTGTATACGT
This sequence comes from Orthosia gothica, assembly GCA_949775005.1. Taxonomy (NCBI): domain Eukaryota; kingdom Metazoa; phylum Arthropoda; class Insecta; order Lepidoptera; family Noctuidae; genus Orthosia; species Orthosia gothica. The sequence continues at coordinate 13,379,951 of OX459053.1, read as the reverse complement.
ATAATTACGTAATTTGAAAAAATGATTTTTTGTTTATGGTGATATATTCATTATTTTATACTTAAATGACAGATATAGGCGTAAAACTAAAATTTCTGTTTGAATTGTGAGAATCGATCGACGTATTTAAAAGATATTTACGGAAGAATTAGTGTAACGATAATCTACCAAGTTAATATTTTTCTGTTCTACAAACTTTTTAGTTTTTGTAAATAGAGTATTGACATGTGTTTGTAAATATATAATACGAGTATAGACTTTAGTGTTCAATATTATTAAGGAATATTGTCAATCTGCCTAGCCTTTAACCCAGTAACTAGGTAACCCGGTACCCCTTGGCAAGACTGGTGTCAGATCTCAAGCTTCTGACTACCCGTAACGACTGTCAAAGATCTTCAAATGACAGCCGGGACCAACGGCTTAACGTGCTTCCCGAGGCACGGAGGAAACACGGTATGTTGAAATGGTCACCCATCCACGGACCGACCTCGTCAAATGTTGCTTAACCTTGATGATCGTACAGTGCGGCTGTTATTATTTAGCCACGAGCTCCTCTATTGAGGGATATGTAAATAATGGGAATTACCAAAAATTTGATGTGTATGTGTATCATATTTAGTGGTATCTAATGAAGTTTTTTGTTAACCAAAGTCAAAGTTTCGCGCCAATCGTGTTTGTTTACTTTTTATTTTACACCAATATCACCTACCTATATGTAAAAACGATTACGTTATGACAATTATGTTTCCTAATGTACCTGGTAAACAACAATATCTGACACCGGTCCACTCTCACGTATTATTCATTACGACTACTTTATTTTTGCTCAAAACTTCCAATTCATCCATCAAAAAGCATCCTTTTAAAAGCATTTTAATCTCTCTGAAAAATTGGGTAGTAGTAGGGTTTGGGACAAAACTTGTTGTAATTGGGAATTCAAGCGACTTTTATTTTACGACAGTTTTAGTTTCAATTTCGTTACTCGTCTGAAAATTGGAGTACCGCACGAATACCTGTTATGTTATTAAGAATAGGCAACCGATATATTTTATAGCGTGGCCGTGTAGGCTAAAACACAAAAAATCCTTTCAATAATCACGGGGGCACAGTTGGCGCAGTGGTTCAGTGGTTTACTACTGCGCTGCGTATCGCGGGTTCGATTCGTGTTATGTATGTGAGTTTATATGTTTGTAACACACCCACGATACAGGAAGAATTTTTCTAGTGTGAGGCAACGTTTAAAAAAAAATGTTTGTTCACAATAAAAAAGTAGAGAAACAACTAAATCGTTGCTGTAATAAAACTCTAAAACTTTCAGAATAATGTAAATATTCAGCTTCAGTTAGTTTTGCACGTTCCGGGACTAAAGTTCACCGAAATTATTTGTCCACAATAATTGAAACAAAACTAACTTCGCTATTACTACGTTGGCTAGCCCGATAAAAGGCTTTATTCAGAACTTTGCGATTTTGGAATGTCATTACACTTCGAGTAAAGTTTGTGTTTGATTCCTTTAAGTTGTGCCGCCTGTTTTACTTTAGAAAGTGGAATGTTTAGACTTACGTCCTATATACGATCCTAATAAAATAGATATCCCTAAAAAGGTACGTTTGCATACAAACATCATGAAAACTTTGAACGGGACAACATTTTCGGGTTAGACAAATAGTCGAAAACACGCAGCTGTAATCCTGATGATTGTTGGAACTCCCCCGAGAAATGCAAATGGAGACATAATCTTTATAAGTACGTTTACTTAAAGTCCAGTAGTTCCGACTCAATTATGGTAACAAAGTTAGTAAGAGGAGACAGGTCTGTGAAAAGGGCTTCTATGGAAACTTAGTATTGACCTTTCAGAACTTTTAGCCAACTTTACATTCGTAACTAATATTGCTACCATTTTTAATATTACCATTCGTTTGTAAGAGCATTAGCTCTTCTAAATAATCTACATACAGGTACAATCTAAACTTCATACAAAATCACTGAAATTCAACCATATTGGACAGCAAGTTCACAACTGCTACAAGCTTATCTCTACGGGACTGTCAGCTGTCGTCCGAAGTGAGGCTGTGAACTATAAACTAGCTTCTTATCTACACTCTCCACTCGATTAATTTATGTTCAGTTACTTTAGAGCAGGATTCGACAGCTCGCCTGACCAACTTTACGAACATACCAGATACAAGAACATGACCTGAGTCCAAGTCCAAGTCGAAGTTCACTTCAAATATTTCATACATGTTTTATAAGTTGGCTCTTGATATATTGCGTGTGAAGTATAACAAGATTGGGAAACTTTGTTAGTACATTTAGAATTTTGATAACCTATGTACGTTATGTTTAGCTAAGTTTTCACATTTACGTTCCTAAATCACACAATCATTACCTAATTGTTATCTCCACAGACACCCAATGGCTTAGTCTCACTTAATTGGGAAACTTCATGTAGAAAATGTGCGTGCCTGCGAATACAATTTACAACAAAAAGGACTCGTTTGTAAAAAACTTATATTATTCTGCATGGTAGTTTAAAAGGTCCATCATTGTGTTAATGAAAGAGTTTTATTTGTCGTACACTCGTTAATGCATTAATTAAATAAATATTTATTAACAACAGTTGTGGATTTTGTGACTAATAAATATATCAATCAACAAATCCATTACCCTTTTTGTTTATTGACATATTGCTTTGAATAAATCCGAATGAAACATGATTAAGTCCAGTTATAAACAATCGGTGAACAGTAATCTTAGGTACTTAACGTTAGCATTTCTCGACGCAAAAATAAGTGTCTTAACGTTGCGTTAAAGTTTAGAAACTCTTAACTGTCCGGCCGTGAATCTTAACTGTCGTTAAAGTTGTAGGTTTCTTAATTACAGTTACAACAGTTTGCAAGATAAAGAACAAAGTCAAGGTGAATGTTGACAGCCATTCACCTTGAGGTTGCTCAATTAGAACCCGAAATTCTCCTTCATCTGACCCTGATTTATTAGCTTGCTAAGATAAATATTCTGCCAATAACATACTGTGTAGCAATTAATTTTGTTAGTGCTGAAGGTGTGTAAAATACATCTCTGTATTACTCTTTGAACAGTAAATAACGATACACTTCATAAGTTATACCTTCAGGTCAAGAAACTAACTTGAATGTGCATTCTCAGTTAATGTTATACATACACAGTGTATAAATACTTATTTAACTATGACTCTATACATATATTCCTAAATTAAAAACAACTAAACTAACTTAGCCTAAAAATAAATAATTGCAATTAATTACATAAAAATAGTTGTTATGTAATAGTTGTGTTGTTCTGTATGGTGCCGGACGTTAAGAATTTCACCATCCCATGTCTTCCCGTGGGTGTCGTAAAAGGCGACTAAGGGACAAACCAGAGAATGGGCAGCAGCGTTCTCTGTGCTCCTATAACAACCATACTGCGATCGCCAATCCGCCTGCCAAGCGTGGCGATTATGGCAAAACCCCCCCTATGAATAGCACAAATAAAAAATGGCCCCTAGTGCCCGGCAGCCCGCCTACCCTCGACTACGGTAGCGGTCGAGGTTACGGCATGGCAAGGGGTGCTAAGAATCTCCGGACGAGATCCGGCTACCCCAACAATCACCGACGACTGGACCTGGCAACGTACAACACGCGCACACTTCGGACCGACGAGAAGATCACCGAGCTCGAAGAGGAATTGAGCAGGTTGCGATGGAGCATTATAGGGTTATCTGAAGTCCGAAGAGAGGGGGAGGACTCGATAATCCTCAAATCCGGTAACCTGCTCTATTTCCGAGAGGGTGACCGGCAGTCCCAAGGTGGTGTCGGGTTTATCGTCCACAGGTCCCTTGTGAACAACGTGGTGAAGATCGAGAGTGTGTCGACCAGGGTGGCGTACCTTATACTCAGAATATCCTCTAGATATTCGCTGAAGGTCATACAGGTCTACGCCCCAACCTCGGCACACCCCGACGACGAGGTAGAGACCATGTATGAGGATATCTCCAGAGCCATGCATGGTTTCAAAACTCACTTCACCGTTGTCATGGGGGACTTCAACGCGAAACTGGGCAAACGACACGAGGATGAGCTGCAAGTGGGGCAATTTGGAGTTTGACGACGGAACCACCGGGGTCACCTACTGGCCAGTTTTATGGAGAAGGAGGGCCTCTATATGACGAACTCTTTCTTCAAAAAGCGTGAACACCGGAAGTGGACCTGGCAGAGCCCCGATGGTGCAACAAAAAATGAGATCGACTTCATCATGCCAACCAAGAAGCAAATGTTCAATGATTTCTCTGTGATCAATTCGGTAAAAACCGGGAGCGATCACCGCATGGTAAGAGGCACATTGAACATTAATATTAAGCTTGAAAGGTCTCGACTGATGAAGTCCACGCTCCGTCCAGCACAGGTCCAGGTCCAAAACCCCGAGAGCTTTCAGCTCGAACTCCAGAATCGTTTCGAGTGCCTGGGGAGCTCCGTGGACGAATACAGCGACGGGTTCGTGGAAGCTGTCCATACGGTCGGGTCTAAGTTTTTCAAGACCCGTCGTACAGATAGAAACAAAAAGCTCTCTGATCATACCCTCAAGCTTATGAAGGAGAGGCGTGAGATGATCCTGCAGTCTTCAGATGAGGCGTGCAAATACCGGCAGATCAATGGACAGATCTCTAAATCCTTGAAAAGAGACCTCCGCCGCTTTAATACCGAGCGTATTAAAGACGCGATTGAGCGAAATAAAGGCTCCAAGGTGTTTTCAAGGGATCTGTCTATTGGGCAGAGCCAGCTCACGAAACTGAAGACCGATGATGGCAGGATTGTATCCGCCAAACCGGAGCTTCTGAGGGAGATCGAGAGTTTCTATGGGCAGTTGTACACGTCAACCAGTAAACCCGTTGCGAATCTAGCAAACGACCCAAGAGCTAGATTGACCCGGCACTATACCGAAGATATCCCGGACATCAGCCTGTACGAGATTAGGATGGCTCTGAAACAGCTTAAAAACAACAAGGCGCCGGGTGATGACGGAATCACGGCCGAACTCCTGAAGGCGGGTGGAAAACCGGTCCTCAAGGCCCTTCAGAAGCTTTTTGATTCCGTCATACTCGAGGGCAAAACGCCACAGGCATGGTGCAGGGGTGTGGTGGTACTCTTCTTCAAGAAGGGCGATAATGCCCGGCTGAAGAACTATAGGCCCATCTCGCTTCTTAGCCATGTTTACAAGTTGTTTTCAAGAGTCATCACGAATCGTCTCGCGCGCAGGTTTGACGATTTTCAGCCTCCCGAACAAGCCGGATTCCGAAAAGGCTTTAGCACCGTAGACCACATACATACGCTGCGGCAGGTTATACAGAAGACCGAAGAGTATAACTTGCCTCTCTGTTTAGCGTTTGTGGACTACGAGAAAGCCTTCGATTCGATCGAGACTTGGGCTGTACTACAGTCTCTCCAACGGTGCCAGATCGACTACCGGTACATTGAGGTGTTGAAGTGTCTGTACAAAAACGCCACCATGTCAGTCCGTCTTCAGGATCAGACCTCGAAACCTATCCTTCTCCAGCGCGGCGTAAGACAGGGAGACGTAATTTCTCCGAAACTGTTCACTGCTGCGCTGGAGGACGTCTTCAAGGTTCTGGACTGGAAGGGGCTTGGCATCAACGTTAATGGCGAGTACATCACTCACCTTCGGTTTGCCGACGACATAGTGATCATGGCTGAGACCATGGAGAGCCTCAGTAAAATGCTCGATGACCTTAGTAGAGCTTCCGAAAGAGTGGGTCTTAAAATGAACATGGACAAAACCAAGGTCATGGTGAACGCCCATGTAACACCCACTCCTATCAAGATCGGAGACTCTACACTTGAAGTTGTAGACGATTATGTTTACCTGGGACAAACGGTCCAGTTGGGTAGGTCCAACTTCGAGAAAGAGGTCAACCGTCGAATCCGACTCGGCTGGGCGGCGTTCGGGAGGTTGCGTGGTATCTTCTCGTCCAATTTTCCGCAGAGTCTCAAGACAAAAGTCTATGACCAGTGTGTGTTGCCAGTGATCACCTATGGGACCGAGACGTGGTCGCTCACAATGGGCCTTATCAGAATGCTTAAAGTCACCCAAAGGGCAATGGAGAGGGCTATGCTCGGAATTTCCTTGCGTGATCACGTCAGAAATGATGATATCCGCAGGAGAACCAAAGTTACCGACATAGCCCGAAGAATTGCCAAACTTAAGTGGCAGTGGGCAGGGCACATTGCTCGCAGAACGGATGGCCGATGGGGCCGAAAAGTTCTGGAGTGGCGACCGCGAACTGGAAGACGATACGTTGGAAGGCCTCCCACTAGGTGGACCGATGACCTGGTTAAGGTTGCGGGAAGGCGCTGGATGCGAGACGCACGGGATCGGTCAATGTGGCGACGCCTGGGGGAGGCCTATGTCCAGCAGTGGACGTCTTTCGGCTGAAATGATGATGATGATGATGACATAAAAATTGCATTTTTATTATATTTAATAAATTAACAGCAAGAGTCAATGCAGTAGTGATTCTCTAATTAAACCTCGGCCAGTCGCAATTAGTGCAGTAAAAATATACAAAAATTATGGAAACTACCTACAAACGCTCGAAACGGTACACTAACACAAAAATACGTGACCACTCGTCGCGAAGTGGCACTTAGTACTGACATTACCTCGAAAGTGCACGAACGGTCTCGTCGGTGCGTACGTCTACGTTTGGATGAGTGTGCCGTTTCGAGCGTTTTTAGGTAGTTTCCATACTGTTTTTATATGTTTACTGTGCAATTAGTGTGATTACCTAATGAGAATCTCTAATTGTCTATTTACTCTAAACAGGAAACGTATCTAAGTGGAAAATATAACTAGGTAGGTACCTAAACCGACTGGAGTGCAGACATTTTGCTTTTTTATGTTTTGCGAATGTTTCCACATTGAAACTATAATTATTGCTGGTGCCGCAAATATGTAACGGCAAGATATTCCGGCAATTAGCTAGCATAGAGGCAGAATTGGGAAAGCTCTGAGTTTAGGTATGTTTTTGTGTTAGCTGGATGTTGTGCTCTTACGAGTGCTGCAGCCCACAGCGTAACAAAGCTTGAACTTATCTTGTTAACAGGAGCAGGACGGAGCTATACAAGCCAATTATCTCTTCCTTTTTTTCACAGTCGCACTATTACAGTTAACATGTCATAGTATAAGTCCCCTGGTCTTGCCATATATATTCTTGCATAGAATTTTCAAATTTATTGTCATAACAAATGTGCATGTGGAATTCTAAAATTATTGTTGGGAACACTGCTGTACATACTGCCGAAACAATAGTAGTACACACAACCGACTTGACCTCTATTACAACCAAATATGACAAACAATGGGATCAAAGAACTAAATGTAATACACAGATATTATTCTAGAGGTCATATATTTAGGATAAAAAATACGATCCTATGTGTGATCCTAGATATATTATTATGATAGTGTAATACCTATATATGGTACAAATTAAGTTAATAAAAAGTAAAAACGTAAGAATTTAGTGATGAAGGGACGTCAATTCTCTATCCAACAAACTTATAAATACAGTTTACTCGTATAAGATTATCATTGGGTTATTCAATTGAAAGATAGAAGAAATTACTTGCTTATACTAGAGTTGTATTTTGCGAATTTAAGTACCTAATTTTATTTTATTATGATTAAAATAAAGGTTCCATTTATTAGTTACCAAAATAATTAAAAGGAGCAACTTTAATGAAATGTATGAAATTTTTAGGAGTCTATTTTGTATTTTCTTAGTCTTAAGTAATGTTCTACTAAGTTGTAATATAATTCCTTCACCTTTAGCAAAACCTGCTCATCTTGTATTTTTTTCCTACACTCCAACACTGCAAGTAACGTTTCAAAATACAGATGAGAAAAGTAATTTCCACTTTGTAGAACATTTATTACAATGTTCATTGTTGTCTGCTTGTGAGATATTTGCGAGTCCGAGTGGTAATACGTAAATACTTGGTAAAAGAAAATTGTGAATACAAAATGCTTGATCACTGTGGGCGGTGGACGTACACGTTTTAAAATATAAATCGTGATCGGTGAAGAAAAAAAACCGGCCAAGTGCTAATCGGACTCGCGCACGAAAGGTTCCGTACTTGGTAAATTGCAGTTTACAATTTATGACGTATTAAAAAAAAAAACTATTGACTAGATCTCGTTCAAACCAATTTTCGGTGGAAGTTTACATTATAATGTACATCATATATTTTTTTTAGTTTTATCATTCTCTTATTTTAGAAGTTACAGGGAGGGAGAGACACTTCCAAAGTGGTAAAATGTGTGTGATTTTACCACTTTGGAAGTGTCTCTCGCGTAAACTGTTCAGTTTAGAAAAAAATTATATTAGAAACCTCAATATCATTTTTGAAGACCTATCCATAGATATCCCACACGTATGGGTCTGATGAAAAAAACATTTTTAGTTTCAGTTTCAAGTATGGGAACCCCCAATTTTTTTTTCTTTTTTGTCTTTTTTTGTTTGAAAATCTTAATGCGGTACACAGAATACATCTACTTACCAAGTTTCAACAGCGTGGTTCTTATAGTTTCGAAAAAAAGTGGCTGTGACATTCGGACGGACAGACAGACAAACAGACATGTCGAATCTATAAGGGTTCCGTTTTTTGCCATTTGGCTATGGAACCCTAAAAACGGCAAATGCCCTATATGTTTCGATGTGCCATGACTTGCAGGATCACATGTTGCTATTGTGGTGTGTAGGCGCATGCAGCTGCGCCAATTGTTCATACGGTATTACTGGCAGCCGCGGCTTCTAGGTTCGCAACTTCAGTGTTCAATTTTATGAACTAAGTATCACCTATTAAACTATTTAATGCAACAAATTAAAAAATGAGCCGTAAATATGTATATATAGTAACTTATTTGATTTAACGATAGAAGATTATTCTACCTATTCAATATAGTACTCAATAAATTAGCTGAAAGTTTTAGGATAAAAGTCAACGGAAGGACATGAAATCAGTGCTTTCATCCAAATTCATGAATCCTTTGTGAGCTACGGAATCTAGAATAAGACTTGTCTTCGAATTTTTATGCGTGTGACCCATTTCTTTGGTCAGACAGTGATGGAAATCGCGGTCACCGTCCGGTCACGATTTATCACGTAAACTTTAATACTTGTAACGTAATAGAAACAATTTTGGGTTTATCTAATAAGTCGCGTTTGAAAAATCAAATACCTACTTTATTATAAATAAATCTTATAGGTACCTTCGAAATGTCAAACAAAAAATAAAATGAAGAATCTAGTTGCCCATTCGCAAGCGTCAGTACGTCTCTATGGAGAAGAATGTGCAAGAAACTCCACGGACAATCTCTTCCATCAATAAGTTTCATTTACAAGTATTTGGTTATATCAGTCTTGTTGTATTGTCTTGTTGGTATGTGAGAACGATGTAAAAAGACGTGCACGGCAAAATGTCTAGAGTAAGATACACAACTTCAAAATACAATAATTAATTAAAACAGGACGAGGCAACCAAGTTATGACCCATCCCAACTTAAGGCGCCCGTTCACGAACATGATGCATGGATTGGCACCACTCAGCTCAACCATCATGAAGTGAACCGAATGATCCAACACATGTGCTACCATCAGAGAGACATTTGAGAGAGAATGACACACTCAACTGACAGGGCACATACAAGTCAACGAACGTCATATAGGTACAGTAAATGGTAGATTTAGAGTCGGAAAATAATGCTCACACATGTGTTGTGCAGTTATATAATACTAAAAGAAATTGAGTTTATACAAAACAAATATACATATACAAAATATTCATACAGTCTTCAGCAGGTTCAACAATACTTAAAAACTTTTCTGCCTATCACTTGTTTTTGCGCCCTAGTGGCTGCGGAGCAAGACTAGCATTGAGCCAAGCAATTTATCAGTGATGTAATCCCCAACTTATAATATGCCTGCTTGCATAATGTGCGTTTTATACAAGTTTTAAATTTCGTCTCATTAAGTTCTAGAATGTGGGGAGGTATTAAAATTACTTTGATAATGGTTTTGTTGCAATAAATAATACGGATTCTTTTTTTATTGCGTTGTTCATTACGTTATAAGAAAATTGAATTGATAGGTACAAATAAATATTGAAAACAACGAAGTTTTAAATGGAGTTCAAGATTTATAGAAGAGTTTGTTTTTTCAATTTATCTTATATGAAATATAAGGAACCTTTTAAAAGCAGGCTGCATGGTTTTTCTATGGAACGCATTTTTTCCTTTTGTGTGAAGTATAAAAAAGCTTAGTTTCCACAGACGCATTAACATTGTGGTACATCGTTTCGAGAGGCGTCAAACGCTATTCTCACTGTGCATAGGTATCTTTATATAGAAACGTTCATGTGGGGGTCGCAAGAATGTTAAATTAGTAGAATCTCTTCCTTTGAGCGTGTAGCAGAAAATACAATGAGAAAAAATATTTTTCACCTCAGCACCTCAAACAAGCAGGTTTTGCTGCTTAAAGACAGTGAGCAAAATTCGATTTTGCTGCGAGCGTGAGACAAAGTAACTTTTTTTTTTTTTTTTAAATGCCGTGTCAGTGCTGGGTCTACTCACAACATTCGAAAGATTTGAACTTCACTTTGTTCTGTCACTTTCACTTCGATACGAAAAGAGCGAGAGATAAAAACGTCGATTCGAAGTTCGATTTTATAATTCCATATATAAAAGGCTCAAAAAAGAAACCAACAATAAAACGTTCGGAAACACGTCATCTATAAAATTTCAAATCAAGGTTTAAATGTAATTATTATACTTTTCTCTTAATAATCGAATTATATTTTTTTATAATCAAATAAAGAGATGTTGAAGTAAAAAATACGAAGTTTATCATGTATCTACATAATTATTTAAAATTTTAACAATCTTTATTGTGACAGAATAATTTAGTACTAGTGCAATTTCCGAACGCATCTTTAAAAAATAGCGGGCTTTAAATTTTTATTGTTTTCTTCTTCTGTTCGCTAGCTACAAAGTGCGATACATGTTGGATATTATTAAAATAATAATAAATAAATATGAGTGAATCCAGTGATGATGTCTGCAATTTAACACCGGAAGAATTGAAGCAGTATGTAAAAAGCGAATCAGTGAATACTCAAACTGAAGTCGCTAAAACAACAATATCGGTTCCATTGGTTCCAAACAAAACTGGTAATTTTACTTTTAATTTTTACAAATATACATGTGGTTTAAATATTACCAAGTTGTATTTTTTACCTTTAGATTATTTGTTCTCGCTGCTGAAGTGAAAAGTTGTATGTGCTACACGAGACCAAAGTTATTTGCATCTTGTGTCTTTGAATCCCTCGCTGCACTCAGGATTCTAACCTAGAATCTCGGGATTCAAAATCAACACTCGCGGCAAAAACCAACTTTGCTGTCTTGTTGCACAAATAACTATTCTCAGAAATAGAAAAATATAAGGAATTCTATAGCGCTTATATGTATTCTGAAGAGATTTCCACACGTCCAATGCATAAAGGCGACCTTTATGGATTAGGTAAATCAAGCGGACGCAAAGAGAACGATGTTTTATTGAATCTCTCGACGGATTTCGAATGGGCAATGGATGGATGCTTAAAGTTAGGAAGTAGCACCATGACTGAAATATAAAAGTTAAGTGTAATAAAACACCGGTTGATTTTTAATGTTAGATTACGTTTTAGTAAGCATTATATGAAAACCGTGATTTAAGACGGTACCCTGACCAAAAAATCGGCATCAGATATGAGCGTTCCTATTGGTCTAGCGGCACTGGTGGCGCATGAATTACGGTAGTGAATACGCCCAGATTTTAGAATTAAATCTTTATAAAATCGAATTTTGGTATTTTGAAAAAAATAATTCTACAAAAATGTTCGTTATTAAATTGTCTATCCATTAGTGTTAGTACAAAACATAATCAATGAACACTTTACGAGGAGATGCATAATATCAATAATTATTTCTCATTTTCATGTTTTTTTGGCAGTAGATTAGTGAAATATATACAACATTTAAAAAAAAACTAAATCTACCATTTTAGAATCAATATTATGTAGAAATTTAATGTATTTTTATTAATTGATATTTCTTTTTAAATAACGAGTAGATAGCTCCTAAAAACAGCACAAAAAACGGCTTGCGCGGCGTTTTGCTCGGGGTACCGCCTTAATACAAATGAGGAAAACGTGCCATCATAGCATTGTGTAAAGCGCGCATTGAGTATCACGCTGAAATCTCTGTTTTATGAAAATGCAGTGAACTGTCTCATTCTCATCTCGAAAATTGTAAAAATAATCTGGTAATAGAATAGATTGATTTAAGTCTCAGCGTATGTTGCGTGATGAGAATACAGAGAAAAGTACTAATTTATCTAGTTAAATAGGTAGGTATGTTACGAACGTTGTTAGTTTAATGTTAGTTAAATGAGTATTTCTTTTTCAAATAATTCCTTTGTGTTGTATGAAAGAAGACATTCTTGTGTTTTTGCTCGCACTTGACCACTATTTTATTTCCCATTTTCAAAATCAGGTAGTCAAACTAAAAGCAAAGGTACACTTACTGAAAGTATTTGTTATTTCTACAAAATTATCAGATATAGGTACTATAACTAGGAAATGTAAGATAAACTTCAAACAAAACAATTTACGTGTTGTGTCTGCTCAACTTCTGTCAGAAACCCGTTTTCAATTTACTGTGTTGAAAGACATCTGTCTTTAGTATCCGTTTTAAGTCATTCAATGAACATGAAGCAGTTTAATTTTGCGAAATGGATGTTTATCGAACAAAAAAAAACTATACGGGGTTTTGTTAAATTAAGCTTCATATCATTTTCTCTATATAAGAAAATAACAAGTTAATAATAATAAAGCTGGGAATCGAGAATGAAATACACTGAGTCACATCATCAACATCATTCAGCGGAAAGACGTCCACTGCTGGACATAGGACTCCCTCAGGCGTCGCGCGTCGCCACATTGACCGACCCCATGCGTCTCGCATCCAGCGCATTCCCGCAACCTTAACCAGGTAATCGGTCCTCCTAGTGGGAGGCCTATTGTTCTGTAATACACTAAGTAGTTACATAAAAATAACAAACGCATTTAAAGCTTATAATTTTAATTAAAAAATCGACTTCTGAAATAACTTATTGATTCAGTTTGATCATCATCTCGACTTATGTTAAAGATGGAATCCGAGGGGAATCGTATATTTTTATTGCCTCAGGCAAAATGGGTTTCACAATCAATTATGTTTGTGTGTGAAGTGGTCGATATTAAGTAATAGTATTTGTTGTGCACGTATACACGTATAGATGTTAAAGAAAAAACCATATTTCCCATTAACTATGATGAATGAATGAAACGAATTTTGAATAAGGATATCGAAAATTCATACCTTTTGACGGACCCGGTAAATTTTCGTTTTGATCATAAAATTCACAACTCTCGTCGAATTTCAATATTTACTGCTGGAAACAGCGCGCTTGAACAAATATGGTTACAGTAATGTTTTAGCTTCAAAGCGTTTTGAAGTGTTTTGTTGTTGTGGCTTTAGTTTAGTTTCAGTGCTCAGAACAAATAAGATTATGGGAAATCTAGAAGTTTATCCTTTGTAAAGCATGCACGTTGCTTTAATAAAATGGTTGCTTGTATCAGCTTCTTATCAATTAGATAACTAAGTTTTTATTTCTAATTTCGGTACATTTTTCCGTTTTCTTTATCCAGGTATCCTTGTGTCCTTGGTATCTGAGATAAGTTTCTTAAACTTATGTTTTTGACTACATCTGACTATAATAGCTTTTGTTTTCTATATTACAACAAATCATTTATTTTAACTAACCCCTGTTGAGTTACTTTTTTATTGTTCTTGTATGCAATACGAGCAGAAGAAAAAATAAGTTGCCAGATTCTTGTTTGTGGTTGGAAATAATATCGTGCGATCTTTTTGTTTTTCTTTTCTTTGTCAGAGTTATAGTTAAAGTATTCCCTAAGTCATACATATCATTTGGGTGGGTCTAAAGAAGTGACACGGCGTTATTAACTGGACTAATATAAAAATGTGTAGTTCCATTAAATAACATAACAGCCAGTGTGAGGTACGCCAATTCAATGTTAAACATAAACATATTGGAATAGCATAAAAGGATCAAGATATTAATGTTTCACTTCAGTAATCTACATTTTAATGTTGAAAAACTTTCATTATAAATTCGTGTCGCTATACAATACAACAAATGAGCCTGTCACATACAAATACGAGATATCAAATAAACTGCGGTAAGACGTCACAGACTAACGCCAACGACCGTGAGGGAACAAAACGAGCACTTATTTCACACCCGCGCGACCCGAAATTTAGTAGTTTTTGTACTTTTCTTATTATTCTATGACTTTAAAAAAAAAGCTTCAGATCAAAATGTAGATAATTAAATTGTCTTTGATATGGTGTCAATTTCATTAAAATACGCCCAGCGGTTTTGTTGTGATTGTCGAGTTTTTGTCCGTTTTAGACATAACTTTACAAATTAATTACACTATGTTATACGAATAAAACTCAAAATTTGCTCAAATGAAATTATTAAGAAAGTGGTCTCATATAACATATATTATTTCCAATAAATTACGAATAGCCGTTTAGACGTGATTCTCATTTTAAAATCAGCTACTCAAGGGAATCGGCGCCTTAAGTGGCGCAACCCACATTTACATATTCACTCAAATTCTTAATGCAGATGATATGAACAAGGACGCGTGAAAGTTTTAGATATGGTAAAATGCAACATCTCACGGTCACGTGAGAGCTTTAAATATCAACATGAATTTACATTTCTCTTTGGGAAGTGAAGTAACGATTAGAGTTTTATATTTAAGGTTCCGTTCCTCAAAAGGAAAAAAAATGGGACCGCTACAGGATCACTTCGTTTTCTGTCCGTGTTTCAAGAGCTTTTTCTCTAGAATGCCTGACGGTATCAAGTTGAAATTAAAATCATAGTTCTTAGGTCTGCTACGCAGTGGAGCTGTAAAATATCTTCAATTAAAATTTTTATAACATTGGCAAAGAACCTTATAAGGTCTAACCTAACTTGGACTACAAAGTTCTCCAGTAATAACATAATATATTATAAGAAGTCATGTTCTGATTCAGACTGATTACTTCTGGCTTTGTAAATATTATCGAGTTGTAAAAGAAGCAGGGAGCGTAATATATAAAACATAATTTAATTTAATAACTATTGAACAATTTTGAATAATTTGCCTCGTGCCGAAAATCAAGGAGAGGGAGAAAATAATTTAGAAATTTCCTGAAATCAATTTGGTAGCATTTATTTTTGGCTCGCTAGGTTCATTGGAAGTCAAGTTTTATTTAGTAACGAATGGAATAATAATATAATTTGATTATCGGGTTTTTCTATTGACACTCTCTACTGCGGTGGAACAGAGCATTTATAGTGTTTACCACCGATGCGACGTGCTGTTGACTATACCATGACTACGAGTGCTACTTAGTCATGGTATAGTGGCCAAATTATCAGATATAATTCTATTTGCTGATGATACTTCGCTAATTTTTAAAATAGATAGGAAAGGTACGGATGTCTTACAGGTCAACGAAAGTCTAATTATTCTCTCAAAATGGTTCGCAGCTAATAATCTTTTACTGAATGCGAAAAAAACTAAATGTCTTAAGTTCTCTTTACCAAATGTACCACAACGTGACCTAAATTTAAATCTTGACGGCAAAAATCTTGAAGTTGTAGCTGAAACTGTATTCTTAGGGATTACTATCGACTCAAAACTGCAGTTGGGCGCGCACATTAGAACTCTTTCGGGTAGGTTAAGTTCAGCTGCATATGCAGTAAGGAAAATAAGGCAGTTAACCGATGTAGCCACAGCTAGGCTGGTTTACTATGCTTATTTCCACAGTATTATGTCTTATGGCATTCTGCTGTGGGGATCAGCAGCAGACGTTGACTCAATTTTCATATTACAAAAGAGGGCAATCCGCGCGATCTATAAAATGGGTCCTCGCGAGACCCTCAGAGAAAAATTTAAAGAGATCGATATACTGACTCTACCTTCACTTTATATTTTAGAATGTATTTTGTATGTCCGCAAAAATCGAGGGCTTATCAAAACTAGAAGCGACTTCCATAATTTAAATACACGCAGTAAACACGAAATTGTATTACCCAAATTCAGATTAACGAAAACTAGCAAGTCTTTTCTTATAAACAGTATACGCTTTTATAACAAGTTGCCAAAGTCAGTTATAGAACTGACCGACGGAAAGTTCAAAAATCACATCAAACGTGTCCTTATTAAAAAAGCATATTATAAAATCAAGGACTACGTTGAAGATAAAAATATTTGGTTTTAGCTCCTTCTGCACATGCGGCTTCCCTGGTAACTCATAAACG
The DNA here is from genome assembly GCA_949775005.1 of Orthosia gothica. Taxonomy (NCBI): domain Eukaryota; kingdom Metazoa; phylum Arthropoda; class Insecta; order Lepidoptera; family Noctuidae; genus Orthosia; species Orthosia gothica. The sequence goes on along the minus strand of OX459053.1, from coordinate 13,363,438 downwards.
GCACAAATATGTGGATGTCTCTAACTATTCTCAATCTAATTTTTCTTCACTTAATAAGACTTTTTACAATGGTTTTCAATTATCTTTATAGCCCTTTGCTAAGAATAGTTACAGCACTGATAACAACATTTGTGCCACATGTTAAATTTAGTCTTGTTATACTTTGTATAGATTATTTTACCGATTGGTTTGTAAATGTGTGAACATTGTAGGCCTTCTAGATTGTTAACATTTTATCTCGTTTTACTTTTTTTTAATCTTTTGTTTATTTATTATATAATCACTTCTTGTTTAAGTTTCTTACGACTTATTATCGGGCCTGCGTTGTCCCCCCATCTAAGTACTGCTGTAACATGGAAAAATTGTAAAACCAAACAATTTTTTAAAAGAGTAACCATGGAGTTTCTTGCCGGTTCTTCTCCATAGGAATCGACCAACCCGAACCGTGCACATTGTCGACGTTTTATAAGTGCCCATGTAGGCCTATGTGAAATAAAAATTATTGATTTTGATTTTGAATTTCTTATTTATACTCCAAGGTAATCTAACTCTTAACTCTTTTAAACCGTTTCAGATTTTTCCCATGTTACTTATCTGCAATTTTCATGAAGACACGTTATTTATTAAGACACGTCATGACTTGCCAAGGTAAAAAAATGTAATAGCTCTCAGTTACAATTCTGATCCAAATATGAATTATTCGTACTAGATAATTTGCTATATCGTATTTTTGCGTTGTAAAGTTTTCCTCTATATAATATTATATCAATACTTATAACAGCTTTCAAAAACAAAATTCTCGAGAAAACTTATATAAAAATGCTCAGGAGTTTGACAATGTTTATAATATTTATGAGTATAACTGCGCATAGCTTCACTAAAAGTAATTATATTCTACAAACAGATTTTCTGTTCCATTTACTTCACAGTGCGAGTTTATTCGGGTAACGCAGCTGAGACAAATGTGCTCAAGTTTCACATCAAAATATCACCGAATGCGGTTGTACAGCACAAAAACTGTTTCTGAATGTTGATAAAATACAAAAAACCCTAATAACGAAAGGGTCTGCCTCATAAGCCTGTCCTTCAAAGTTTTGATTGTTCTTTTGCTTCAATTTATCAGTTTTTAGCATTTTGCTTGTCCTTTTTCACTTTTCGTTGGTACTTAATTTGTTCTTATCTCTGTTAGATATTTCAATTAAAACGTATATTCCTGTGTTTTTTCTTATGTCACAGGAAGAGATGATATACACAATACTTTTAAGACTGCTAAAAATGCTGATCTAGCTAGATAGAATCCAATACTATGTCAGTGGCTTACAAGAAAGGAAACCGTACTGTCTAATGTAGGAAAAAGTAACATCGAAACACGGCTTCGTTCATTCTTGGAACTGGAATCAAATTCTTCGTCTGTCATTCTAGATGAAAATATTTTACATTCACCGCAGCGCTCGAGCCAACGTAACGCTGCAATATATCAAACCTTTCACTAACGTGTTTCGCAGACTGCGTTCTTTTACACATATTCATACGAAATGTTTTTAAATGACATGTATTGTTCAAAAATAGAACATTGGAATTGAACAACAGCCAAGTTGATTTTTTAAATCCTTATAATATCAATGGTAAGTTTTTATACCCGTGTAAATGAGGGCTTTAAAAAAAACAACAGAACAGCATTATATTTTTTGTAACAATTTGTTAACAATATAAAGCATAAGTTCTCAAAAGGGAACATCTTTTCTTTTTTTTTGTTATCGATAGCGCGAGCCGTTCGACCACTACCTTTTCTGATGGTAAGCAATGATGTGGCCTACAGTGAAGCACGCTTGCCTAGTAGTAACCTATTCACTATTGGCTTAAGACACCAAGGTTGTAGCTATCAGGGAAGGCATAAAGAATCGACCGCTTGTAATAGAATTGCTCAGTAAAAGAATGTCCAAGTATATAGTCAGCAGCAGCCAGTGCTTCCAGGGAACCGGGCTGGGTGTTTCTGAGTTTTTAGATGCAAAATCACGAAAAGAAAGGGCTCTAATGAGAGAAGAATTATTTAAGGCTAGACAAAACGGACACCACGCAATAATAAGAAATAACCAATTATACATAGATGGGAAATCTGCTAACAAAAAATATCAAAACATCAAACCACAAAATGAAGATTCGAAATACCAGGATAACGATATGAGAATGATGAGCTTCGCTAACCAATCTCACCATATGGATATACTGAATGAATCTGTAAACCATACATTTCGCAAACAAAGACCTACCATTTAAAATACTATTCCAAAATTTCCAAAGTCTTAACAATAAACAACATTTACTTGATGCTTTCATTACCCATAATTCTATGTATAAAGCAATATGTATCTCGGAAACCTGGCTCACAGAAGAAAAACTAGAACTAATTAAGATCAGCGGCTACAAATTTGCATCATCGTACTGTCGCAGTACCCGAACAGGCGGCGGAGTATGTATTCTGCATCAGGAACATATAGACTGCATACATAGAAGTGATATAACAGACAAATCTATAGAATATGTGCTAGAGTTATGTGCTACTGAATTACCTAAAGAAAACTTATTGATTATAACTATGTATTGGAATAGAAGAGAGGAAGAAGTTTTTTATCAGCAACTTAAACTAATTCTAAAATATATAAATAATAAATATTCAAAAATAAATATAATTATAGGAGGCGACTTCAATATAAACATATTATCAGATAACCCTAAATCAAACCAATTCATAAATTTAATGCAGGAATATAATTTTGCCCAACACATTAAAAGCCCTACACGTGTAACGCCAAACACAACTACATGCTTAGATTTAATATTTACAAATTTTAAATTCAAAGATATGTACACAACAATAGAAGAACTAGGTTTTTCAGACCATATTGGTACCATTTTACATTTAAACTTGCCTAAACAAATAAAGGGAATCGCCTGGTACGTAAAGAAAAGATTTTACAATCACACAAATATATTGAAATTTAAGTCTAAATTGCAAGATATAAATTGGAATGATATCATAATAACCGGAAAGGATATGAACAGTAATTATGAAGCTTTTAATGACACACTCATCAACATATTAAATCAGTGTATGCCATTAAAAAAACTAAAGATAAAACCAAAATATAAAAAATACTGGCTCACCGTAGGCATAAAAACTCCTGCAAAAATAAACGATTATTAAAAATACTAACAACTAAAACAAGCAATCCGATTTTAACTCAATATTACAAAAAATATGAAAAAATTCTAAAGAAGACAGTAACGACAGCAAAAAAATTACACTACAAAAATAAAATGACTGAATCTAATAATAAAGTTAAGACAATGTGGAGCATAGTGAATGAACGTACAAACAAAAAAATTGCAAGTGAGAAATGTAACATAACCCTACAAACAAATAATGGCATAACTTCTGACCCCAAAGATGTAGCAAACATATTTAATGATTTTTTTGCTTCTATCGGGGAGGCTACGAATAACTCGACCGGCAAACCGAAAGGATCTCCAGTTGTATGCCCTATAGAGAATTCAATTTTTCTCAGCCCAATTGATCCTTACGAGGTGAACAAATTGATAAAAAACTTGAAGAATAAAAAAAGTCACGGCGTTGATGAACTTCCACCTACCTTATTAAGACAATGTGCAGATGAATTAACTTTACCATTCTATAAATTATTAAACCAATCATTTGAAGAAGGAGCTTTTCCTGATCTCTTAAAAAAAGCTCTTATAAAACCTATCCATAAAAAAAAACAAAAAACTGATCCGAATAATTACCGCCCTATTGCCCTCTTACCGACAGCTTCTAAAATATTCGAAAAAGCCATGTGTAATAGAGTATATGCGTTTTGTGAAAAATATCATATATTTAACGATTGTCAAAATGGTTTCCGGAAAAACCGTTCCACTACCTTGGCCGTTTACAAATATATTCAGAAAACCCTTGATATTATTAACGATAAAAAATACGCGATAGGACTTCTGCTGGATATGACTAAAGCATACGATAAAGTACAATTTGAAATATTATTAAATAAACTATATAGTATAGGACTCCGTGGCAAATGTTATGACTGGTTTGTATCTTATTTGAAACATAGGGAACAAATAGTTGAAATCGAACATTACAACAACAGAAATAATGAAATAGAATTAATCAGATCTGACAGCAAACAAATCACCGCCTCAATCCCACAAGGAAGCGTAATTGGGTGCTTCTTGTTCCTTGTTTACGTAAACGACCTACCTAATAATATAAATGAGCCGTGTGTTCTGTTTGCGGATGACATATCTATACTTACCTCATGTGAAAATAACATCAATTTAAATGATAAATTGAATTCCATACTGGATTCTACAATAAATTGGATGACTGAACACAACCTAGAAATTAACTTCAATAAAACTAAAATAATTTCATTCCACCCTCGCCAAAAGATACCAATAAATATAAACTTTAGCTTTAAAAATAATAAATTAGAAGTAGTTGATAATTTCACCCTACTAGGCCTAAACATTGATACACACATAAATTGGAAGTCACACATTCAGAAAGTAAGAGCAAAAATATCTAAATTCTCATACGCCCTCCGTGAGATCAAAAAAACTACAGACTTAAAAACTGCACTAGTAACGTACTACGCGTACGCCTACGCATGGCTCAAATACGGTGTCATCTTATGGGGTAACAGCACTGATGCACCCACGCTATTTACCCTACAAAAAAAACTTATAAGAATCTTAGTAAATATTGAAGTCACCGATAGCTGTAAACCCCACTTTCAGGAACTAAAGATTTTATCCTTACCCTGTCTTTATATATTTGAAGTTTGTAAGTTTGTGCGTATGTAATCAGAATTCTTTACAAAAAGAGAGGACATACAAAATAAAATTAATTTAAGACATAAAAATAGACTAAACTTACCACAATCGCGACTAAACATGCATTCCAGTGGTACCTTTGTCATGTCCATCAAAATCTATAATAAGTTACCCGAAATAATAAAGAATTCTAACACATATAATATCTTTATCAATAAATTAAAGCTCTTCCTTGTAAGCAAATGCTACTATAGCATAAACGAATACCTAAGTGATAAATTATAAGGAACTTATAACTATCTATTTGTACCTATACTCGTAAATATTCACTATTAAAGACGCCTGCCGACCCATAAATGCAATATATATTATCATTATTTTTTTAAATAATCATGGAGTATCCTATAAATAAATAACATACCTTATGAGAATACATATTAATTACGTAATAAATAAAAATGTTGATTATAAAATAAAATAAATAATAATGATTAAATAAAACTAATATTAATTGTAATTAAAAAAATAATGTTTTGTACAAATGTTTCTAAATATATAAATAATACGGAGTATATAATTAATAAAACAATAATTATAATTCTTAACTTAAATTCTATATTAATAAAACAGTACCTATAACTTACTAATACCTAAACTTACCAATAATACAATTAATTTATCACATTAAACACTCAGTGTCCTTCCTCCTCTCTCCTACTTTATATATGCTGTGCCCGACAGGGTCCATAATTGTGACTTATATAATTATTTTCCTACCAACTATGTATATACATTATGGTACGCAATAAAAAATTGAGAATTGAGAATTGAGAACAAAAACTCTAGGTTCAGAGTCTTTGTTCCCTGATAGCTACAACCTTGAGGTCTTTTAACAAACCTCTAACACAATATTGTCCAAGAAATAATAAAGTTTAAAGTTAAGAAAAAGCTCATAAAACTTGCGCTGTTATAACTTTGTCAGCCAATATAAAATCCCTCCATGTACTTCTGAACTTTGTCACATCGTTGCCAAATTAATTTGATACAAACATTTCCCTTTGTTAACTTGTAAGTTGAAGCTTATTTAAAAGTTTATACGATAAAAAGACGAATCGAAATGAGCCTATTAAACTTACCACCGGAGCAATGACGAGGGTTAATGATTAGGATTAAAGGATTCCAAAACAAAAAATGAGGCAAACATTAATCACGAAGTGGCCAGTTAAAGTAATAAATTACTCCTTTTAGTCTCTGTTCACTTTCCATTTACTTTTTCCATAAAAGTAATGATAGTTTTTTGAATCGAAATTGTTCATTAGCTAGTAACTCTAAATAAACTTCGAGGCAGTTCAAATAGATTTTAATTGAAGACTAGTGAAGAGAGGTCTTCGATCAAATGTACTCGATGTGTTTGAACAATGTCAGTTTACATTAACTTGAAAAAATAATGAGTTTTGGTCACTGTAATAATAAAAATATCTGATAATGTTAACCTTTGTTTTTCTTTGTTCCAGGCTGGCTTGGCACCTGCTCACGCTCACGCTGCTCAGCGTGGCTGCCGAGCACAGGGAGCACCAGGGACCACAAACCTGCGGTGGACACTTGGAGCGACACGTGGGCACGATCACGACGCCAAACTTCCCAAACCCTTTCCCCGTCCCGATCAAGTGTAAATGGATAATAGATCACGACATAGTGAATGGGACTATATCGATATACTTTACTCAGCAGTACACTACCAGTGGCTTGACGTTCACTGAGTACATGTATTATGACGAGTCTTACAAGTTAGGCGAGAGGAGAGCACTCACCGTCACCGAAGACAACATCACCAGGATTAAGTGGCTACAGGTATGTTTCTTTGTACCAAGTTGATATGATTAACTTTAAAACTTTCGCGTTTCATCATTAACAAACAATATATCCTGGGAATTTAACGCGATGATTTCGATCATTTATTTACCTAAATGAGCAGTGGTGACCCAGTGGTATCGGCTGCGACTTACAAGTTGTAGGTCGTGGGTTTGAGCCCAGGTAGGCGTCTTATTTTGTGTAAATTATTTCATCACCACTGCTCTCAAAACGGTGAAGGAAAACATCTTGAGGCAACCTGCATGTCCTAGAACCAAATATTCGAAGACATGTGACATCCATCAACCCGCACTGGGCCTGCGTGGTGGATTACGGCCCATTACCTCTCACAGAGAGGAGGTCTATGTCCCAGCAGTGGGAACATTAATAGGCTGATGATGTGATAGTGTGATGGTATCTCGGTGTACTGGCTCCGTTGGGGCAGAAAACTCTTCCTCTACCCTCACATTTCTACACACAACACTAACCGTGTCGTTATTCTGTAAGTTCGCCGACTGCACAAAACGCGTTAAAGTTTTTTGTATCACTGGATTCCACGCCGCGGATAGTTTGTAACCGTCATCCCGATTGAACGTTTTGTGTTTTTTAATTTCAATCGCTTCACGCACAATTCTTGAATAGAAGTGGCGTTCCGTGTAGAGGACTTGTGGACGATGAAATTTGATCCAGTGATTGCTGCCGCCTTCTAATAGGTTTTCTTAAGTTGATATTTATGTAAAACAATTTATTTACCTACTTACTTTGCCCAATCAACCAATGTAGATGATTACACATAACCGTGTGTCGATGCGTACTTGGTTTCAGTATCACGTCTACCGATGTCCTTAATGGATGTCATGTATACTATTCGCGACAATTTTGCAACCAATATAACTAAGTGTAAGCAAATCGAATGCACATTTATGTCCTTAAAAACTTCTGCGAAGAGGAAGTACAGATAAGTGTGATAAATAGCGGTAGATTGTTATTATAATGGAAAATTGCGCACAATACTGCGTCGAGCGGCTCACTGTGTGGAGGAGGGTAATAATGTGCCACATTACTGTAATTATTTAACGAGAAAACTTCCATAAAGAGTTTGTCGTCGACTGCACCGCGGTGCGATCAGAAAATAATTTTGTTCAGTTTTATTCACTTGGAGCGAACATGATGCTTGAACTTGAGGTTATTACTTCTTGTTTTGGTTTGTTTTTGTGGTTTAGGTAATTATTTTGTATTTACTTTCAAGCCTTTCCATGCAGGGACATTTTCAAAATAACCAACATATTTAATTTTATTTATTGCATAACTGAGATATTTTAAACATTTCATGAGAAGCGCAACGTTTAGTAAAGTCTCAGAAAGAACTTGTTTAAATGATGCTTCGAAATTGCGGACATCAAACAACTGCTCGCTTGCACGGAGCCGAAACAAATACGTCTTAGTTTTACTATTCTTAAACTTTATAATATCTCATTCTACCTTTACACACCCCTCTTTAATATCGTCTCTTAGCGAAATTAAAACTTTTAGCATTAGCATTTTAGCTTTAGAATCGGACTCTATCGTTAAGCTAGGGACACATGCAAAAGGGTAATTTGCCTAGCCTTGTGCGATTACTTTGCACTTAAATGGTCCTAGAAAATTGGCATTGCTTGGTGCGTACAAATTTTTCTTTATGAGTAAAGCATTTTATTCTGAAAGCAAACTGTTACCAAAACACAATAATTATTTAATTATTAGTTAAGAAACTTGATTATGGGGTACCTAATAAATAATTCAATCTTGGAGGTAATACGATTTATTTTAGAACAAAGTAAATATAGATAAGACATTAATGATTATCACAGCTACAGTAGCGTCAAACAAACTATTGACTGGCTTGACGGATACAATTTCCATTATGGGCCGTTGATTTGGAAGTTTTTTTTTTGTAGGTTGTTCTCATAAATAGAAAGCTTTTTACAAAATTTCCAAGACTCGGCAATTTTATGTTTTTTGTATGTTTTTCGTGAGGTAAAAAAATGAGAGTCAGACCAAGAGCGAGCAAACCAAGCTTGGAAGCTTAGGGCACCCCGACACGGATAGGTTAGTTTCGAAGGAGATGACGGGAGCTGAAGTGAGCGAGCAAAGCAAGCGAACGCTGTTCCCGTCATCTGCGCCAAAAATCAACGGCACATAATCGAAATTTTAACCGCCTTGACTTCTTAACCTGTCAAATGTTAATTAGCAGACAGAATAGAAAAAAACTATTGTTTTAATCCGATTCAATCGTTCTGGATCTCTTAAAGCAACGTTATTTCCATAGTGCGTAAGCGACAGATACAAGTCATGAGAGTACATTTGTCCCAACAGCTCATGATTGGGCACCAGATCTCGTAGCAGAATGTCGCTACACAACGAGATTCAGAGGACCGACTGGAATGATGGCCAGATTGACACTGACCATCCAATTTTCCGGTAGTACACCGTGTGTCTGATCCGCTTAGCAGCACAGAGGCACAATGTGTGAACTTTTTTCTATTTTAGAAGAAAGTAACGTACATACTATCAATAAGTACATAGGAGTAACACAGATAACGTCAGTACGCAGGCAGTTCGCGAGTGCGGGTACTTATTACTTTCACTACGTAACTCTACAAAACAAGAAAAGTTTCGACTGACGTTACTAGGTGTATTTGTAAAGATATAAACTCACACTACCCACTTATTCACATTTTATAAGTAGTCATTTAATGGCTTTAGTTATTCAGATTATAGTTTGTATCCTGGGCCTGCAGTCTTGACATAGCTAACATTCGTTAACTCTTACCACAAAATAGTAAGTATACAGAAGGGCCACGCCCGCCGTTTGGAAAATTGACAGCTAAACTTGACAGATTCACTAGGGTTGTAGTGTTCGTGATATTAAATGGATATTTGATGCCCTGTCTACCCTCTAAGGCATGTAAGCATGATATGATGTATGTTTAGACGAATCTATGTATTTATGTTTGTAACTTGGGCAACCTACACTTTTTTTTTTAATTCGGAATCAATATAGTAGCAACCCTAGTGAATCTGTCAAGTTTAGCTGTCAATTTTCCAAACGGCGGGAGTGGCCCTTCTGTATACTTACTATTTTGTGGTAAGAGTTAACGAATGTTAGCAAGCGTAACGATCGTTAGCTATGTCGAGACTGCAGGCCCTGGTATCATCCGATTACAGAACAAGAATAGGTTAGTTCTCTAGAAACGACACTGCATATTAGGACCAGCCTACAGTTTGCTGACCAAAATTTTGAAATAATTTTAAATGCGAGTACTCTCACCTCCGGATCCTATTTTCATTGTAATTGACCCTCACGCTGAGCGGTGACATTGTAATCCTGAAAATACAGGCGACCGCAATTTATAAAGCCTCTTAGCTTTACTGAGAGCAAAAGTGTTTGCAAACAGTACTCGGATATAGCCTGGTGACAGTGGAATCAAGTACAATGGACGCGGGACACAATTGTTCAGGTTTAGCTGCTTTTTGTTCTGTTAGTTCATGCTTTGAATATCGGCTTCTGTTAGCTTCCACTTAATCTTACCGGTATTGCTTGTTCTGGTACCAGCTGAATATTTTAATGCCATCGTATTATGCAGGATTTTATTTGCGAGGATACGTACGAAAATAATGAGGTGAACAAAGTTGCGAATTTTGTTTTGGTCGTAAAAACACAACAATAATCAAATGGTAACCTCAATAAAATATGCGCTGTAAAATATTTCTTATTCCATGTAATGAAGCAAAAAAAATACAACCAAATTACTGATACCCAATTATACCTCTTTTCCCTGAAGGGATTTATTTCTTTTGTTCGAAAAAAGGACTCTTTGGAACAGGCTGTTTCCATTTCATGTAAATTAAATTGACCCTGAAATACTACAATAATGTTTTGCTCCCAAATTATTATTTTCAAACGAGATGATGTTTTATTAGTTAGCCATATATTTCAGTTTTTCTGTTGTTGTGTGTATGTGACAAGGGTCGAGCGGCCGAAACCTTCGTCAGTTGACTGCGCAAGGAGCCGACCATGAGGAAAGCTATTGGCGGAAAAAAGTGAGGTCAGACTTAAAATTGTTGATTTTTTTTGGTTGAACTCTGTAGAATATTAGGATTTGATATCAAAATTCAATTCAAAACTATATTATATATAACTATATTCAAGTCTTTTAGTATGTATACCTTCGAATTAAAATATCGTAACTGAGGTGAATGTAATATTTACGTATACATAAAAAATGTATGCACAAGTAAAAATCACTCGTCACCCCACCGGCACCACCACCTGAGACTTGAGACATAACTGGCGTCATGGGGTGCATTACAGTACACCTCAGCTTAATCTTTTGGGGCATCCAAGCGTGATGTTATATAAGTAGCATTTATATTTAGCAAATGTTGAAAACAATGAGACGTTTGTTAGACTTGGCAATGAGATGCATTTGAAACATAGGCGTGGTTTATACACTGATGGCTCGTAGGATCTCAATAATATTTAAACGCTAAAAGTAAAGCAATAGAGTATGATATTGCTTGATTTCAAGCTCGTATGTTGCATATGGTGATTTTTACGGTATGCTTCTAAATAGCGTTTTATTCAAACATTGACTGTGGTGAGAGCTTATGCCTTATCCCTTGAATATTTTTCCGGCACTCAGAATCGTTGATTGGTGAAAATGTTTCTAGCGATTGCAAGCTTTCGAAAAATTCATCAGGGAAGTTTTCGAGCTTTTAGACAGAGTGATGAAAACAAAGTGGCTAAACAAACTGTTTAGTACGGGCTGGTCTTATTTGAAAAACCTTTTACCAGCGCGGTGTTATTTATCAGTTTTTACACATCGCTGCATATGCTGAGATAAAAACCTTTTTGGCCTCACACACCCTTTCTTTTATTTTATTTTTTATTTATTTACGAGTACTTTTTTTTTCTAACCTATAGGCTCGCGCTTGACCACAATCACACCTGATTCTCAAAATACACTTCCTCGTGCTTCTAAAATATTTTTATTTCATTCTTTCTTTCACAAGCTATTGCTAGTTTGATAAGTTATTTTGGTCACATTCAACTACGTGGGTTATAAAAGTTTAGACAGCCCTGTGGGTGTAGGTCTGAACTCATTTTAGAACTTATGGAATTAATACAGCCCTCGGCTATCTTAAAAATCTTTGAAAGCTAATAACACTTCAGAACTGGGATATGCAGTCATAAGAACCATCAGATTTATTTAATTATAAAAGATTACAGCGATTTAACGTTAATTTTTAACACATTACAAAAAAGATTACTGTATTTTTCATTTTACAAAAACCCTAAAATAAATAATTTTGTCAATTTTCAAAGTAGAAGTAAACAATTTTATCCCTCTAATGCCCTATATTACCCAGTTACGTTCACTGGAAGCTACCCTCATCATGGAAGCCACAACCGCACTTTATTTATTGTGCATGCGCATTTTACTAACAAATTAGAGCTTCCTCACGTTATTAGGTCAATAAGACTCAGAACAGTGAGCAGTGTGTGAAAAGAAATGTGTTATTAGTGTTGCTCATTTAAATGTAGTGAGTATTCCAATTCGACTGTATATTTTTTTTGTATGTTTGTAACGCGATTACGCCGCCGATTTTGAAAATTTCTTTGGTCTCCCGTTGAGATAAATTCATTCTGTTTTCAGAAATATACTCAGGGGCTTATTATCTACCCCACTCCCCGGTTTCAGGAGATCTGCAGCTGAAAATTTTCAGGTTCCTGAAAGAGATATGGTCACCAAACCAGAACCTGATGATTGGATCCAATGGAAATTGAAGGAACTCCTCAAATATTATAGGCATACATAGAACGATGCAATCATTTGCACTCAAAATGTATCATTTTGTGAAGTGGAACTGATGAAGAAGACCATAGATGGTCACTGGCACTCCTCAATAATAAGTATGTCACGGGTATAAGATATCTCGAATAGTTAACCGACTATGACTGATGAAGCAAAAACTTATAAATAAATGGTACTGATGAAAATTATAGCATCGAACTGATCTGATGATGATGCCCCAGCCAGTAGGAACTGGAACTTCGTGTCGTGTTTGGCCTTATTGGAATTGTCATGAGATGAACATTGGATTTTTTTCATGGTAATTTGAGGTACCAAAACTAAAAAGAGAAAAATACAAAACTTTTTACAAAAAAATTAAACCGACACCCCAAAAAAAACAACTTTCTTTTCCGAAGTCGGTGTTGAAAAACATAAAACAATAGGTATCAAAGACAGCAACTTCGGAAAACAAAGTAATTTTTCGCTTTGTAGTTTTTTTTTGGAAGTCGGTTTTTTGTTTTTTGTTAACAAGTTTTCAAATGACAGATGGCTTACGAGATTCGTTAATTTGGGGTCATTAGGTAGAGATTCTTTTTTACAAAAGAAATATGTAATTAGAAAAAAGGTGTTCTTTCCTACCCTTATTAGATTGCGCTACACTGTGCTCTAATTTCTGTGGCAATTGGAATCCAGATTTCAGAGCCAACACTGAATACTACTCTTAAATCATCAAGCAAATAAAATAGATTAATTTTTTAATTACATGATATCATTTCCCGTTTTCCCCGGTTAAACCTAGTTTTTACTAAATGCCTTTGTTAAAACTAGAAATACCTAGTCAAAACTAGATTTTACCACTGATATATTTGATTTTGGGATAAAAATAGTTGTCACTCCGAGCTTTAGTTATCGGCCAATGTAATGAATACTGTTTTAAACTTCTATATTTATCACATTGTCTGGTTATTATGAATATTGCTACGTAACGGTTGCAATTGGAATTTGATAATTATGGTCAATGAATTAGTCCAAGGGCGAGCGAATCGAGCTCGGCAGCTTAGGGCACGGACAGGTTACTTTAGATCCTGCAGACTGAAACAGGAGCCCCACGCAGCTTCGTCGACTTTGTTGCTTTAATAGTAATCGTACTAACTTATTCTATATCAAAACCTCTGTCAACTTTATAATATAACATTATAATAGTTTTATCACATTGTCTACTCATATTGGGCATTTGACTGATATTCAAATTTGAGCATTAGTTAATTCTAGTTTTAACAATGGCATTTAGTAATAAGTAGTTCTAACTAGGGAAAACGCGTTCTATCTAGAAACTAGTTTTAACTGTTACATATACGAGTCCTCACTGACTACGTGAGTTGGTCCTTTGTAATAGTAATGCTGGCACTAATGCTGTATTTTAATCTTACTTTAACATTATAAATGCGAAAGCCTGGATGGATGTGTGTATGTTTGTTACTCTATCACGCCAGAACCGCCGAACAGATTTGTGGAAGAGATTTAGCACAGAGATAGATTATAGTCAGGAATATCACATAGCATTTTTTTATGATTATAGTCGGGAATATGCTGCTCGTCTGCAAATATGACGTGTTACTTAGATTTATAAAACATACCTACACCAATCGTCGAGACGGCGTTCCCTCGGGGCAAATACTCAGCATTACATAGCAATCACTGGTCAGTTAGGCGCAATAGCGGCTTGCCGAGTCACTGCGCATTGTATTCTTTTACTGTCTTAAAAGACAGAAATATGTTTTAGTAAGCTTTTAACTTTACTACAATACTAAAAGCTTTTATTTTAACCGAAGTTGCAGTTCAACTAGATAAGGCCGAAACATGTCCACATGGTAAAAATAATGAAAGGAAGTCAAACAATATGCGTTGTAATAATTTATGTGTGGCGAGTACAATGGCGACAGTAAGTATCAGAAATGAGGCAGCACTCAGTGCAGCGAGTGAGGTTTCAGATAAACTGTGTCTGTATTTACTGGCCTCTTATTTAATAGGCTTGTATCAGGTCGATTAAAAAGTTATTTTTCATGTTAGTTTACCAGTTAGTTTTCATTACAATCATAATAATCATTATAATGTTCTAGCCCTTTGAAACGCCACAATGAGTTCGTTCAGTTCGTTTCATTGTTAAACTAATTATAAGCATTTACAAACATTTAATCGATAGCGAAAGCATTTGAACCAACTGTACTTGAAAAAATCGCTTTTAGCGATAAGGCCGCCCATTGTGTCACCCAGTGTAATGTTGTCTTCGTCTATATTTTCTGTAACTTATATGGTGTACATAATAAAGAGTATTCTAATCTATTCTATTCTATTCTACAATATACACAAGACTAATCCAACTTGTAACGAGCGAGACCACAACGAACCTTAGACAAACAAGGAAGGAGAAACCTTAACAATTTCTTTGTTTGTGTAAAACAAACAAATTTTAAGGTTTCTCCCTGCCCTTTACCCATTATTGAATTCCATGTAATTCCTCATTTATTTATGCTGTGTTCGGTCTTTTGTAAAATGAAAAGAAAAATGTGAATATCTCGAGTTACCATTGTGTAATTAAATATCTCTGGAGTCCGAGACTGAATGTTGATTATAAAATTTGACAGAATTAGTATTTAAGAGCATTTCAGCGCGAATGGACTTTTTCAAGTCAATGAAGGATGAAATCAGAAACAGAAATGTTTGAAATAATAATATAATTTGTTGCTTTGAATAGTAACACAACAAGAAAATTTCTTCTTGTAATATTTTAAAGAACTCATATTCAAAAATCAAGTTAATAAATAAAGTATACATGTTAAATTACTTTAGACTTATATTTATGAATGTTCACTATACAGAAAAGTTAGGATCTGACGCAGAATGTCCCATTCGCAAAATGATTCTAGACACACACTCACTCTCGTAGTGTCAACTATAAAATCTAGTGACAGATAGCTTAAATGCAGTAGCTTAAAGTTGTGCAAAAGTAAGCTTGTGATAATAATATCATTGTCTTGTTTTACATAAATACCACTTTTCATTGTAATTATGTTCCTTTGACAGAAGACAGAAGACATTCACTGCTAGAATAAATAAGGAAAAGGAATAGTAATACCTAAACGACATGCATAGGATTGTGCGGCATATTAAGCGGCTCTCTGAAGTGTTTCATTGGACGACAAACATTTAAATGTGACTTCATACAAATGTTGGCGCCATGCTGCTTATTTCGAGCGTATGACTTTAATAGTTTAAAAAAAAAACGTTTGATAATCAATTTTTACTGAAAATGTTTGTGAATTATAAACTGCGAACGCAAAAAAGGGAAATGAGAATGAAAAAGAAATTTATTTCCGTGAAAATAAAAAAACATGTGTATACCCATTCCCGCATAATTTATTATTCATGTTTTTATCTAAACTCGCCATTTCCATTCGTTACACTCATTTGTTATTTTGATATACTGTAAATAGTGTTTTTAGGATGCCATTTATTTGAATTGAGGGAATTTTTATTTTTTCTGCGCCATCGAAAATAAAGGTTTTGGGGTTGCTATGCAATTTTGGTCTCATGAGCATTTTATATGAAAGATTGGCTTAATATCCAAGTCAGCAGGTACTTAGGAGGACCATCAATGCGATTTTACCAATAGAGACATCATACTCATTATAAATAAATAAAAACATGGCGATATTTTACTTTAGCTATCTACATAGGACGTATGGAACTTGGAACTTGATTTCTATCACTGAGTAAGTTAAAAAATCACAGGTTTTGATTAAAGGAACCCGTTGTCAGAAACATACTGTTTTTTTAAGAAAATATTCTCATAAAGAGATTCCTACTATAAGTGTAAACAACTAAATAACTGCAGGTGACCACAGCCACGGCCATCCTCTAAGAATATTGAAACTTTTTTTATTTAAATTATTTTGGGAACCTTTTTCATAAGTAAAGTGGATGCAGTTATCAAGATTATAGATATCAGACAATTATCAAGTAAATGCAAGCAAAGCAGCGGGCAAGATCTAGTGATCTATCTATCTATATATATAAAAGCGAAAGGTCACTCACTTGCCTGAGGAGAACTGTGTTTTAATTTTGGACATCGAGTCCTATTGAGACAAAAAAAAATCAGCAAGCAACTAACCTAATTAAATTATCTTGTTTCTGTGACAACAAAGGACTTTTAAGCTTGGTGTATTGTTGCCTTTATGTAACAATAACACAATCACGATAAAGAGAAAATAAGAAAGAAAATTACCGTTTCATTTCCGCGCATTTTAAAACAATTTTACCGTGCCGAAAAATACAAATTCGTTTATTTGGACAAATAAAAACTTTTCAGCAATAAAAAGCAATTAGTGGACCGATTCGTTGTTTTTTTTCGTATTTGTATAAAATGGATAAAATAAGGTTGATACATTTTTATGTGAAAACCTATGGATTCTTATGTAAATTTATATAAATGAGAGCAGTGGTGGTAACGGCCCTGACGTGTCGTTGGTCGTGAGTTTAAACCCAGGCACACGCTTTGTGTAAATTATTTCATCACCACTGAAACTTAAATTTAAACTTAATCTTAAACCGGTGAAGGAAAACATTGAGAGGAAACAAGCATGTCCTAGAACCAACATTTCGAACACATGTGACATTCACCAACCCGCACTAGGTCCGCGTGGTGGATGAAAGCCTTTCTCACAGAGAGGATGTCTGTGTCTCAGCAGTGGGCACATTATAAGGCTGATGATAAGATGTAAATAATATCTCTTACCAACATGTGTCGTGTGTATGTTGTAAAATTCTCGCAGAAATATATTACAGGCAAGCTTTACCAACATTTTATTAAATTAAATTACTTAATTGTATTTGCGTTTTCTTTATCAAAGCTTGATCCCGATCCGTTACAATCAATATAGGTAATGGATGGAACAGTTAACTTTGGGCTCGAATTTAATCAAGTAAAACGAATGCAAATTCAACGATCATTATTCGAAATTAACGCAAATTATGCAAAGTTGTCGTACATAGTTGCCACAGAGGAACTGATTTATGAAGATTTTTACTATAAATTATAGAAGTATGTTTATATAAATATCCTCATTATTCATTTGATTTATTTATTTAAGGAACTTTTATCATAATGTTACACCAGTTCCATCGTAACCTTACCCAAAGAAATCACAATTACAAAGTTACTAATGAATAATCTTATATAGCTGCCGGCGACATTGGTTTGGTTAAAATAACAATAAATATACCTAAATCTAGCTTATTTATATTCAATTGAGTAACTAACGTACTTCTTTCAGACTCATTCCTGACACACTCCAACAAAAGATGACGGACATCTTCTACTTTATTAACACAAACTAAGCAATTCGGAGAGTCTACCATTCTCATTAGAAATGGAAAGGCTCTTAATCACATATGTCCGGAACGACTCCTGAAAAAAGTTATCAACATCTTTCGACTAACTATAAAACTACTAAACCATGGGGCTCGAGGAAGCTCACATTGGATTGTTTTATACCATATCCCTTTTTCTTTGGATTTTTACTGAAATATTCTCTTCACTCTTCATTACAGTAGGTTCTGAATTTGGATGAAATTTTCGAATGATTTGGCAAAATATAAACCTCTATACCTGACATATCCTCATTTGTAGTAACTATTTCCAAACTAGAATTAACATTTGAAGTAAAATCTCAAAATACAAAACACGATTTCATTATTGCAATATACTTCCTCAATTTTGAATAGAAACATGTATTTCCTGAAGCTATTTTATTCGGATATACTGAGAAGCCTTTTGTAGTCGATCCCATTCTCCCGGGACATATCCAACGAAAATCAAAGCTGAATTGTATTCTAAATAAAATGTTAAAACGAATTCAATATTTAGTGTGCCCGTCCGACACATGTTTACAGAATTGGTAAATAAGGGCAACTTTCGTGAGTTTAAAATACACTGAAAAATAAAACTCATTTCCCGTAAGTATTTAAATTTAAAGCGATGATAGAAACTCACACACCTTCCGCGTCGGTACAAATTGACAAACAAACAAAGGACAAAGACATTTTTAAATCTTTTATTATTTTTTACAGTACCTACATACTAAATTGAATCAGTTAGTACATATTTCCCTACTGTAAATAAAATGTACAAAAAATTCTCTATAATCCTTTTAATATTACTTCAAATTCAGTTTTTTTCTTGTTTTTGCCTCTAGGATCATCATCATCATTTCAGCCAAAAGACGTCCACTGCTAGACATGGCCCCCCTCAAGTGTCACCACATTGGCATCGAATGGTCCCATGCGTCTCGCATCCAGCGGATCCCCGCAACTTTCACCAGGTCTTCGGTCCACCTAGCGGGAGGCCTTCCAACCCAACGACTCCCGGTTCATTTCATCCCCCGTTCATCCATTCTCGGGCTATGTCGGTAACCTTGGTACATTTGCGGATGTCTTCATTTCTGATTCGATCTCTCTCGTCTCTTATAGGTACATCGGGCAAAAAACCATTCACAAAGGTTCAGTGATAATATCCTTATGTAGTTATGATTATGTTCCCGAAAAGCTGTACTGTCTGAAAACGCTATTACTATAAACCATCATAAATGTGTCGGTTGAGAGAACAATCGAGCGTTCATGAGACACAAGAGATTTAGTGGACCAAAACTGTGTCACCAGTTCTAATTAATAAATAGGATATTGCTAAAGATATAGGTACCGTAATCGTTATTGTGAATAAAATAATCAACACCAATGAGATATATATTACATCAGTCAAATATTAAAACTTGACTGGCGATTATTAAACTATATTCATAGAAAATATTCATGTTTCCAGATTGGCTCGCTCTTTTGTTTTCGTATAAGATTCCACAGAGATTGATGGCTAGTTTGAGTAAAAAATAATACGATACTGAGATACCATTAAATTGCTTTTCATTTATTCTTCTTTGTTAAGAAAATGGCATACCTATATTTTATTTTCGAGAGTTGTCCTGGAAAGGCATATAAACTTTTTTTGATATATATTGTTTTCTGTTGAAGCAGGTAGTCGAGGAGGCTGATAAAAAGGTTGAAGTTTCTATACTAGATGCCAATGAGATGCGGCCAAATTTAAATGATAAGATATAACATCGGATAGTTCACATGGACCAGATTTTATTGCATCGAAGAAATTAACTGGTTTGGTCTAAATCAAAAAATTATTGAACAACGACCAGGTTTACATAAAATTCAGTTGCCTGTTATTTTGCTATGCTGGAAAGGCTTGATAGAATTCTAATGTACAAAGTTCTTCCCAATCGTTTTACTATTTAAACAGAGGCGATTTAGTGGTTTCAATATAAATTGTATCATAAAAATTCGGCAGTAAATGTTATAAATCTGACAGAACTCATTGAATCAGTAAAACTACCAAGCTTATTTTTGAATTGGGGGGAGACACGCATCTGTTAATAATACAAGGATGTCCAATTATCCATTATTTGGACGGGTTCTATAACGTACATCACTAGTGCATCGGTGTAAAGCTTACGCTTTCATAGATGTCATCAGAGCGGTCGATAGTTCAGCTCTCCTTAAAGACTTCACTAGGATTGCTATACATTGAAAATAAGCTTTATCTGTCACGTGTAGATAATGCTCCAATATTGGTTACTGAGTTGAAAAGACCTTATTCAACACAAGGACATCTTCGTTTTATGTAGGAGTACGTGCTTAGTATAAACTAACAAGCTGCGGAATGTTTGAAGCGGGACACTGTGACGCAGCGCAACGACTGAGTTTAACAATTAACTTTAATTGAACCCCTATATAATTTACAAGCATTTGCCTAAATCACCAGTGCAATGCAAATTGGCTGATTTTGCAAGCATTATGCTTGTAGCACTTCGAAGCAGCGCGACACTGAAAATATATAAGCGTACCTAGTCACAATATTATTTGGCGACACCCAGATTCATAGTTATCAATCAGTCTACATAGAAATATATAACAATAATTTTTCTTGAAAATGAATAAAATTGAATGAAATCAACAATTTATGACTTCGTGTTCTACTTACCAATCACCTATTTGTTTTATAATTTCATTTGCTCTCTTGCAAATCAGTCGCGAGTCGTTTAAATGAATAACTTCTTTATTATTTGTCACCTCGACGTCTCGCCTCGTAATTGCGACTGTTACATTTTTATTGCGTTATTTTGTCATTATGTGCTGCTTTTATTTTCCTTGTCGGAATTATGTCAGCTTTTAAGTTAATGCTTGGAATTATTTGTTATTAAATATTTCCTTGGCATTTATTCAGGTTTACGGTTTGTTTGTTATGAAAGACAACCTTTTAGGCATATAATGAACTTATACATTGACACCTGGTCTAAACTATACCTAGCTTCTATATGTGTTTTGATGTGAAGGATATTACAAAACAATTCTATGTCAATGTTGCTGTTAAAGGCTAACTACATGCTGGAACACTACTGGCAATGATATAAGTTTCAAAATGAAGTTTTAGGTATTTTTTTATTTTAAAATCAACATAAGCTTTTAAGAGAGTAGGTAGTCCTACTCTCCTAAAAGCTTATGTTGGTTTTTAGATTAAAAACAACATTTTTGTTTCAGGTAACGTAGCATTTTTATTAATCACGACATTAACACTGTTTTAGCATTTTTTTATTCTAAATCATAATAAAATTATAAGTTAAAGGAAAACCACAGGTTTGAGAAGCTCTTGAATCTATTAGTCAGCCGTATAACAAACAGTGTCTTTTTTCGAAACCACTGACACGATCTTCCATCCATTATAAGTAATTAAACATCGGTACCAAAATATCACAAGTAATATTTTTGTACCGATTTATAATTACTTTCTAATATGAATATATTTACAGCATTTTTTTTTCTATTGAAAGCAGTTCTAATATTCCAGTTTAAAATCGTTTAGGTGGAATTCGTTCCGCTCTAAGGATCGTGCCGTGGCAAATGGTTTTACAAAACGGCTTCCACAGTAAAAGGATTTCATCTTTGTGTAATCTCGGTGATTATAAATGTATTACTTTATGATGTTTAAATTCTGTCCAACTATAGAGGAATGACGAAATAATATTTTTTATAAATTAATTTTACTGAATTAATCCCTTCTTTGACTAATATGAAACTAATTCTTATCAACTTGATTGGCCTCAACATTCATGGAATGTTATGGCTAAACTAATCAATTCTCAAAAAAGATCGTGCTAAATTAGAATTAGCTTCACAAAGAAAACGTTTTAATCTAAAGAAACAGGAAGGTATTAGCTAGTGAAGCGATTTTTTTAGTAAAGCTTGTTGTTGCATAATGCATGTCTTGAGACTCAGAGAGTTATCTGGAATTCAAACGGAAAGTGCTCTGGGAATTCGCAAACGACTTAGCACTCGACCAGGACTATAGAATGAAAAAATGTTTGCAAGCTTATAAAAACTAGTTTTGTTAAAGGGTTTCTGATTAATTTTGATATAATATGATTTTATATAAGAAGTCTTAAGAAATTAAATGCAAAACTTAAACAATATAATATTCAGATTTGTACGACGACGTAGCACGCATAGCGGCCGCGTAGGTTTACTACGCCGTAGCAATAGTTCAAAACTTAAGTGTTGGTTCTCACTTTAACTACATAATTAACAATGCCAGGTAATTAAGGACTAAGGTAGCTCGTAAGGATATTAACTCGTCAGTCCAACCTGTCGGCTCGTTTCTTAATGTTTCAAATGCTCTCCCTTTAATTACGTACTGTGAGAACTCCTCTTAGGGTACCCCTCTTTATAAAATATGGTCCACCGTTTTAGTAGCATGTTGTTCTGTGATACATAATTTAAGATGTTAAGAGTATTGGCCGCTTGGCGACTCGCCTTACTAATATTAAAAAAACTACAGTGACGTGATTCAGCTTTTTCTTCCCTATGTACTGACCTCTTGTACTTATGTTTACCATACTTAAGTAGCTCAAACTAAAAATATGTAGGTATAAAAGCTAATCCACGGCGAGTGTGGTCTCTTTGATCTCTACCGTGCCACCTCGTGCGACTCGGAGCCGCTCACACTCGCTCCACTAACACGCGGCACACACCATACACGTGACACACATGGGGGTGTACAATGTAAGTTCCAACTAAAAGAATTAGGTTTAACCTAAACTACTTAGAAAACATTGCAATCAGGCTCTCTAGGACTCTTGGAAAATAATTAATACCACCAACATTGAATACTAAAATAAATTGGTATTGAAGTACAACTGCACAAGGTCAGTTCTCTGAGGTAATGAAAGTCACCTTTAGAATAACTATTCATTCTTTAAAATGAACAGTTATTCCTACTTAGAAGTACCTACATTAATTTCTTAATTCGAGTACAGTCGCAAAACCATTTAGTAAAAACGAGCGTTCTGTTTTTTTTTATATTTAATTAATATACGTGCTTATAAACCCAGATCTCACTATTACATTTTAATATACCTGAATCAAATAAGCTTCAGGATATTTTCCTTCGCCGGTATACATGAACGATAAATTGTTTGGAAGCAAAGGCATGAATACCTCAGACTTGGGTCTGAAATTCGTGATGACTTGCTGTGGACTTTACAATAAGTACATTAAAGCAGAACAGAATTTTAGTTGATATGTTAACCTCGGAACGTCACCTTCAAAGTTGTTTTGCCGAGGAAGTGCCTCTTCAACTAGTTGACCTCTCTTTATTCAACTTATCTCAAAATTATTTACACAAGAAAAAAAATCTTTGAAAAAGCGGAAAAACCTTTTCTTGTTTTTGCTCTACTCATTATCTCCTAATTGCTCTGAAATCATATAAAACTCGGGCTTAGCGAACGATCGTGAATAATTATCGGCTTACACCGTAAGAGAACAACCATTTTATTATAACTCGACCATTATTTTTTGTAAAAAAGGGTCTCTCGAGCGTTCCGCACTGCGGTATGGTGACTACACAGCTATATTATGTTCCAAAAATATTCAGAAATATTTGGTATATTTCTAAACATAATATAATAATAAACGTGTGTAACAAAAATGTATCATATATATTAACAGTTACTTTAAAAGTACTGCAAAATATTATTGCAGTATGTCTCACTTTTGCCGATGTTCATAGGTATTTGCACTATGACATGAAGTTTGAAGCACAAGAAATGATATGTATTCAGTCTATATTTTTATATGGCAAGCAAAGCCGATGCTGTATATTTTGCCAATGTCGCCCGTTAAATAGAAGAGCAAGTATGTTTTATAAGTAATAAAAAGAGCAGATAAATAGTATGTATATTTCAGAAGTGGAAGGCCAACATTTGACTCCACCATGTTATCGGCACAGGTCGGTATTTGTACATTAATACTCATTGACCGTCATCCATGACCCGGGGCTTCGATAATCAACAGATGGCGAGTTAATGGAATTTCTGCCCGAGAAATCTCTGAATTAATTCAATAAGATTCGGGTCACCTTGAACACATTTAAATACCGTTTCCTGTAATTACCTTTCTTTAATGCGATATTAAAAGGTGACGATAGAAAATTAGGTTTTGTTCCGGCAACTGTTGTTCAGAAAAGGGAAAATTTAATACAAAGTTTTATTTTGTAGAAGGAATACTCGACGAAGTTGAAAGTGGAATGGACTTGGTTTGTCACTAAATTGGCTGCGACGTATGTACCTATTACTGGTATGTAACCTGGGCATCAAATAATCATAGCTTTAGATCATAGCGCCTGTATTTTAGATATTTTAACTTAAGATTACAACGGAAATTAATTGCTGGAATGAACATACCTACAAGGCTCTGTCCCATCTCAGGTCTTTAGTACCTCGCTGTTTGCAGCACATTATACAGCCGACGATGCACGATATTTCCCATTTAAAACAACACAATAATAAGTAATTATGACCTTGATATGAGATCGCAGATGCTTTCAACAATTTCTTTTTAGAAAAAATAAAACCGATACCAGGCTCTGGCAATAAAGTAACTGAAAATATTTCTAAATCAAGTAAATCAATGTTTATGGTGCAAGTACTCCATACGACGTACTTAAAATAATAAGATCCCAAAAAAATACGACAAGTGTTGGGTACGATGGGATCTCTACTAGAATTATAAAATATGTTGCATATCATATATGTGATCACCTAAGCCATATCATTAACTTATGTATAAGTACAGGGTCATACCCTGAAAGGCTTAAAACTTCTATTGTTAGACCAGTCTTCAAAAAAGATTATAAACAGAGTATAAATTGTTATAGACCAATTGCGCTTGTTCCCGTAATTTCAAAAGTTTTTGAGAAATACATATCTAACCAAATTTACAATTATTTTGAAAAACTAAATATTCTTACGGAAAACCAGAAAGGCGTCCGCAAGAATAAAACAATAAACATGGCTGTTTTTGATTTTATTAATAATGTTATGGCTAGCGTAGATAAAAGGACGCCGGTATGTTCCATTTACTGCGACATGACCCAGGCTTTAGATTATGTTGACCATGACATTCCCCTTCGTAAGCTGGAAGCGTATGTAATTCGAGGCAACGTACTTAATCTCATAGAGTCGTATCTAAAAAACCGGAAAAAAATATACAGAAATTTCTAAAGCAAACATTAATACTAAAAAAGAAGAATAATATTCATCAAAGAAACAAATAGTTAAATATGGAGTCCCACAAGGAAGTGTATTAGGTCCATTGCTATTTATAATATACATAAATGACCTTCCAAAAGTAACGAAATATCCAGTATCACTCTTTGCCGATGACAGCACGATCACAATAAATTGCAAAAATAAATACACCTATGATAATGAAATTAATAATACATTGAAATCATTGGTTAACTGGCTAAATAACAATAATTTAATAGTCAACCTTGAAAAGACAAAAGTTATGTTCTTCAGTCAACTTTTGGCAACCCCTAACATTAATGTTACTCACCAAGGGATAGTAATACAAATGGTAGACACATCTAAATTCTTAGGTGTAACTATTGACAAACGTCTAAACTGGAAAGCACATACAAAAAATTAAATAAGAAAGTCTGTTCTTCTGCCTACGCACTCTATAAACTAAAACCCATCATAAATACTACTGCGCTTATTACTTCTTATCACGGCATTGTCGGCTCAATATTAAGGTTCGGCGTTATATTTTGGGGAAATTCCACTAATAAGGAAATAATTTTCAGGTCACAAAAAAGGTGCATTAGGGCTATGTTCACCTTAAAAAAACGGATAGTTGCAAACCGTATTTTATTAAATATAATATTTTAAATCTGCCTTCTTTGTTTATTTTTGAAGTGGCTAATTTCGTACAAACCAATCCCAAACTATTTAAAAAACTATCAGATGTTTCAATCCGCAATCGACGGGATAACAATAAATTATGGGGAGTAAGATCAACCACGGCACTCATGCGTAAAAGTATTTTCTCTTTAGCACCAGATATTTATAATAAAATCCCTAAACCTATTAGACAAATGCCCACAACTCAATTTAAACTACATCCTAAAAAAAAACTTGATAGCTAAATGTTATTATAGCTTAACAGAATTTTTAAATGATCGTACTTAAGTGCCTATCATTACGACATTTCCTCAATCTCAAAACTGTACCTTATTTAGTTTTAAGTTTTTCTATAAATTGTTTACAAAAGACTGCATGTAGTAGATTATATAAAACTTATTTTTTTTTATTATATTAATTCAAACGGTATATATAACCATATATTTTTTTTTTGTGTGCCCTGAACGGCAAAACATGTAGATCCTATTACCAAATGTTATTTTAAGACCATGCAATTCTATTGTATACTCATAATTTACATAAATAAATATCTTATATCTTATCTTATCTTGTTAATAAATTAATCAATGCAAATTAATAGTTTAGCATACCTACCTGATCTTAAGACGAAACAACATTGTTTTGCTGACGAACAACCGTGCCTCAACACTATGTGTAAAATAATTGTTGGGTAGGTACTTTAAAAGATTATTTTTTAGGGTTCCGTACCCAAAGGATAAAAACGAGACCAACGGGACCCTATTACTAAGACTCCGCGGTCCGTTTGTCTGTCTGTCTGTCACCAGGCTGTATCTCATAAACCGTGATAGCTAGATAGTTGAAATTTTCACAGAAATGTTTTCTGTTGCCGCTATAACAACAAATACTAAAAACAGAATAAAATAAATATTATATAGAGGAGTTTACCCCAAAGTAATCGCTGGCACAACAAGCTCGTTGTCAATTTGTGGCAAACAGCAAGCGTGTGGATGCGGAATAACGCTGAACCTTTTCTGAAAATGTGTTCGAGTAATATTGATACCTACTTACTGCCATAACTATGTATATAGGTGAATTAAAACTATGGTTTCGTTCCCAGGTGCAGAGTCCGGTTCTGGTGGTGGAGCTCACCCTGGACAGACTAGAGGGCACACAGTTCAGAGCGCTGGGGCTGCTGGCCGTGTACGGGTTCAACGTGACGTATGAGGTGCGACGAGCAGCGCAGTCACCGGGAGCCACTTCATGCAGCGCCGTCGAGTGCAGGTTGCTGGGACACTGCTACGCCACACACGATTATCAGTAAGTTACAGTGACTTAAACTATCGAGAAGAGCAGTGGTGGCCCAGTGGTAACGGCCCCAATTTACGTGTCGTAGCTTCGAACCCAAGCAGGCGCTTTACTTTGTGTAAATTATTTAATTATCACAGCTCTTTTAACGGTGAAGGAAATCATCGTGTGGAAATCGGCATGACCTAGAACCGTGACTTTTTACCACGTGGTTATTTACAAAACTTATTGATCACTTTAGAATATTTTACACCTCCCAGGAAGTTCTACTGTTCGTGTTTCCCGGGTTACTCCGGAGCGGACTGTGGAGTGGGTCCGCTGTGCCCGAAGACGTCCAACATGTGTAAGAACGGCGGCACCTGCAGGTGAGCAAACTCATTACATTCTGGTTTCCATTGTCTCGTAAGTAAATTGTTTCACAAAAACGAACAACGATGTCAATAGTATGTTGGTTTGTAGGACTTCGGGTAAATTGTTACTATTGACAGAAGTTCTTTAAACGAATTTTGTCTTTAGTTGTTTTCTACAAGATTATAAAACGAAAACTTTGGACGTTATTCATTCAAAAGCTGCATGTTCCGACAGACAGATGGGTCCGGCCGCCGTCAGCTGTATCTGCGCGCCGGGCTACACGGGGGACATGTGCGAGGCGCAGCTAGCACCGCCAGGTGAGGAATTACTTAGTCTCTTGCTTCTTCTAGCTAAGTAAAAACAGCAATGATTCCGGCGAATTGGGTTTTTACTGGTGCCGCTATTTTCTTTATTCATCCTTTGAAATCCGTATTATTCACACCATAAACAGCCAGTCCTATTTAATGTCCTATTTAATTTGTTAAATTGTCAGCAATTTTACAAACTAACAATGCTCTTACGTGTATGTTAACACGTCACAGTCACACCCTCAATTATTATCACACGATCCATCATTATTGCGAAGCCGTAAATTACGAGCCTATTTTCAGACAGTGAATTAGGCTTGCAAAGGAATGAAAAGTTGTTCAGCCATAACCTACTACAACATACACACATGATTGGTAAATCTTGCTATTACTGGACTTTCTATTTTTAAAACATATTTATTAAATTAAACAAAAACTAAAATAAACACCAATACAACGTCTCCCCGTATATTATGTTACATGTATATCATCAGGTATTTTACATACATGGCGAGACTGAGGCAGAGGTTTCTATGTATATAAAAAGTTTGTTACTGAAAACGTCTGCTTCTATATTGTATTTTGTTACAGAATGCGGTATAGAGGAATGTGCAGAAATATGTAAGGAAGGAACAGCATGTGACTGTAACCCGAAGGATACAGACGACTGTGAGTATTTCAATAATCTTCAAAACCAGGTAGTGGTTATAAATTCAAGTAGTATCTGCTAGTGCTTGTATATTCGTTGTATATTACAGCATCAGCACGATTTGAAACAAGACTGGAAGTCGTGGACAATGCAGGTGTAAACATATCTCAAGAAGTCAAAAAACAGGTATTTACTAACAACTAATACTACTAGAAATAATAATCCAAATGGGAAAAAAAATGACAATTACAACAATCTTACCTCTTTCAGTTAAAAAGGTATTTAAAAGCGTCAAACATTACAATAGAAGAAGAAATAGAAATTCTAAACACAAGGTTAGTATATCTATAGTAGTGAGAGCTGGTGGTAGTGGTGAGCGTGTTGTGAACATTGTGTGTGTGTCAGCGCGGCTGGGGAGGGCGGCGCGCGCGTTCTGTGGGTGCGCGTGTGGGGTGCCCGGCGCGAGGCAGGCGCACTGCGTGCGGCTATGGCGCGCATGCGCACATTGCGCGCAGACAACACACACTTCCACATGCAACCGGCACTTAGTTTGCGTGTGAGTACCTATCTATTATTTCTTTGTCGTTGTTGAGTTATCTATCATAGTCTGGATGACGTAGGATCTTGATTATGAGACAAATCATCAAATCATTTTCTAGGCAAACGTGTTTCACCTTCGACCACAACATCACTTACCATCTGTTGAGATAGTGGTCAAGCGCGAGCCGAAAGGAAAAAAAAACCATACCTTTCGTTAGGTATTATGTTTTTTTTTTTCCTTACAAGGCAGACGTGAATGGAAACGCCGGGATGGGACGCCTTGAAAGACATACATAGACCTTATAGGTGATGTTCTTAAGAAAGGCCAAGTGCGCAGTACCCATAACCGGCGTGTGTGTATGACTGGATGTATGAATGAGTGTGAAGCAAAAGAAGTATGTAAGGATCGTAACAGGTAGCGTTCTGTAATTTCTGCCTACCCCCATGGGAAAAAGGCGTGAGTTTACGTATGCATGTAAAAAAAACATCATCATTCTCTTGGCTACTTCCTAATTAATTTGGGTTCAGCACACATCTTCTTCCATGCTTCTCTAGTAGTCGTTAACTCAATAGTAATTCTCTTTTCACACATATCTTTCACATAGTCTATCTATACATCGTTTCTTTGGTCTTCTTCTTCTCATTTAAGTATAGCCAACCATATTCATAGATATTCAAAACTTTCCGTAATTTATTTTCCTCATTCACCTTTGTATCACATGCACATGGCTCTTATCATGACAACCAATTTTCACACAACTGTCACCGGTTCCACTTTCAAATGAGATGAATCTTCAGATATTGACAAATAAACACTTGTAACAAAGCTTAACCTATTAAATAAATTCTATAATTGATTAACCACGAATATTTTAAGCTTATCGCAACAGAATTAACTCAAGAGCAATCATAAGGGTTTCAGGGAGATGGGACATTCCCAGTTTCATTATTTCCTAAGTATCGATAAACGCGTGCGCTTTGTGGCTATAAACCATGACATTTTAGTCGTCTTATAAAGTCAGCCTACTTCATGTATGCAATGACTTCTAAAATATTCATAAAAAAAGCTTTTTAACAAAAAAATAACAGGCACGGCAGAACGTTCGGCGAGTATCGGCAAGAGTGCTTGTTACGAATCACCGAAAGAATCCCCCAACCGACGTTGCAAAGGGATGATCACGTCTGAAACAATTCTCTCCGCATAAATCTGAGCATTAATTTGAGGTTGCCTCTGATCCAAATGAGTACGGTTCTTCCATCGATCCAAATAATACCGGCCCAAAACATTATTGTTCCCCCTACATATGAATGAACTGCCTGACAACATTACAAACATTCTTGAAGTCGAGTCCTCCAAACTCGAGTACGTCTTGTCTTGTATCTGGCCTCATACCAAAAAGAGATTCATCGTTATAGCAAACGCATAGCCAGTTGTTTTTATTTACGTCATGCGTTGATGTATTGAAATAATTATATTTCAATACATCATGATTCACTTATTTAAATTAAAAAAAACATGTTTCGATTGCGACACATCTTTTTTGTTAATACTGATTTTTTCATCGTTGGAGTTCCATTTAAATTTAACATGCAAATATGCTTTTAGTAAACGTTTGATAGGATATATTGATATAAATAAGGTATCCTGCTGCAGACTCTGGTTGTGAACAATCGTCCAGAAATATGGGAGGGATCAGAGTTCATACTGACGTGTATGGCGTATGGATCTCCGGACATCACCTTCACGTGGTACAAGGATGGTGTCAAGATAAAATTCAATGGAACGACGAGGTAAGTTAATGGCAAGTGTACGCGAGAGGGACATTGTATTTTCTAGATTACTAGTAAAAATAACCAGACTGGTAAACTGTCTGGACGCGAGGTAACCTGTCGTCGAGACTGACGAGTGTGCGCCTGTGCAGTCCCGCCATCAAATGAGCGACTGTTATTAAACCACACTGATTGTTTTTTTTTGTAATTGATGGTTTTAATAGTTTGGGTTTTAGATTAAACTAGTCTACAAATCAAATCAGTGATTTTTTTGACTTTTAGTATAGAAAAACATTTTACTTTCGCTGTAAAAAGAAGCTTATTTAGTTGTTTACGACGAGACAGAGATAAGTACGTCGATATCTGGATAACTTTAACATATTACAACTAGAAGAGTGTTCTTTTTCAGAGACATTTGGACGCGCACGGTGTCAGAAGACGCACTCGGTCGTCGCATGTCAGTGTTAGGTATAACAGAAGCGAAGAGCCCCGACAGCGGCAAGTGGTCATGTGCAGCAGACGATGCTGGCAGGAGACGATGTAGAGCGCTGAGGCTGATGGTGCTGAGACCGCCCGAGATACGACTCGTGCCTTCCACTATCAGTGTTAATAAGGTGAGTCAATCGATACCGGCGTTGGTACGCTGATCGTAATATAAATCAAAACACACCACTTTGTTTTGCGCAGATACCTAAAAAACTTATATAAATGTGTGTCAGGGCGACAACGTGAGTATAACATGTCTGGCGGGTGCGGGGCGGGTGCACGGCGCGCTTGGGTTCAGTTGGGCGAGGGAGAGGACGCTGCTACGGATGGTGCCGGGCAGAGAGGTCTGGGAGGATCTGTTCCCCGCGGGGAGCGTGCTCAGGCTTAATAACATACAGGTGTGTATAACATTGAATTGAATCTTCCTCCAAAATCACGTACTATTCGAGATACCTTTAATTATTATTTTTTTAACAGAAATCCAGTGAGTTTCGATGTCAAGTATCATCAGTGGCCGGCACTAATGCTAAAGGCGTGACCATGTGGGCTCTAGGAGCTGACAACGTAGCGTGTGAGGCCGAGGCTTCCCACGGCTTGCGCTGGCCGAAGACCGCTCCCGGAGCGCACGCGACTTCCTTCTGTCCACATGGATACAGCGGGGAGAGCACTAGGTTAGTAGGAAAAAGATACTACGTCTGATTTAGACGTTCTATCATCTCTTCATGCAGTAAAAGTTTAATTTCAGTAACTTATTTGCAGGTTTTGCGAGCCCAAAACTGGACAACATGGTGTTAAATGGATGCTTCCGGATTTCTCTGGTTGTGTTGCAGACTCACTCAAAGACATTTATGAACAGGTAGCTAAGTGAAACCAAAAAATACGATGAGATGGTACGAAATTTTCTACACATACCAACCATAAAATATTGATGTGTTCGTTAGTTCAGTCTGATATCGCTGGGCTACTCTTGGAGCTCGGTGTTGCGCGTGTTGCGGCAGTACAGTGCAGTGCTGCTTTCCCTGCCGACACACCCAGGTGAGGGCGAGCCTCTCCTCAATCATGCAGTACATATGCTGCACTACCTCATGTCTGCTGCAGCTCAGCCAGCCGACAGGTTCAACAGTGCGGAACATCTGCTGCACATCTATGACCACCTGCTCACACATCCTGATGCGTTCCTTGATGAGGAGGTAAGTGATAATTAATGTCAAGGTGATATCAAATTCTAGCCAAGATTTATTTCTGTAGTTTAGGTAAAAAAGGATAGTAATGAATCGCGTGATCTCTAACTAGAAAATCTTCGAACTCCAAAATGCGGTAGTGGACACAGCGGGACTGCGGAGTAGCTTTGACAAGCGCTTCCGCGAGTTTACAGTCACAACTGCACCAGTACAGTTGGACAACACGGCGCACGTCTCGCTTCAGCCAGCTCCTGTGGCTCGCGAGGAGTGGCTCGTGACGTCAGCAGCAGTAGAGCTGCCGGATACAACTGGCAATGCTTCTGTGGTCACCGTGCTGTATCATAGATTGGGAGCGAGGCTGCCGTCGCTGAGGAGATTTGTCGAGTATAAGTAAGAGGCTTCTTCTTGATTGATCTAAATTATTAGTATTTTAAAGCAACAAAGTACAGTATTAACGTTGTCGACTTTTCTTCCTTGGTTTTTGTTATTTTTCATTCTGTTTATGTTTTATAATCTTTTATTAATTTATCTATTATTTTATTTTACTCCTACACGGTAGTTGTAGCGGAAACTGTTCCAGGTCTGGCCGCGCGACAGAGTACACAGTAGCATCACAACAGTTGCAGGTGTCTATCAGCGGCACGGGAGTTGATCCCACCGTCCCTAACACTGTCACACTGCTGCTCACGCACTTCAAGAATTACAGCGCTATCGGTGCGTAGATACCGCACAGCATACAGTTCCGTCGTCAGTAAGAATGTAGTGAAGTGACGTAAATGTTGTATTCAGCATCTCAGCTCGCGTGTGGAAGTCGGTCGCGTTCGTCGCCGCGCGTGTGGAGCACGCAGGCGTGTGAGCTGCGCATAACGCAGCACACACATGTCGCGTGCCGCTGTTGGGGACCAGCCGCCACCACCATCGCGCTCTTCACACAGCACACAGGCGCAATCGTGAGCACTACCAGAGAAGTGATGTGGTGTTCATTACGCTTCTAATACGACAACCACTCATAAATGTTTCCTTCAGACAGGTACAGAGAATGACTTTCAAGACGTAGTGATGATCACAGTGAGCCTGGGAGCTGCGATTTGTCTTGTGGCGGCATTAGTACAACTCCTGAGCTTAGTAGTTGGCAGTACGATCAAACTATCAGTGCTGCTCAAAGCAGCTACTGCGGGCTTTCACTCTGCAGCGATGTTTGCTCTACTGGAGTGTGATACGAGCCAGGTGAGTCCCAATAACTTGCTGTTCTATAAGAATGGTTGTTGCAATGCTTGCCCGTGGTATATGTGTAACATGGCTAGCAGGAGGTGGCATGCTCGGGTGGCGCGGGCTGGGTGGCGGCGCTGTGCTGGACGGCGGCCTGTGCCACGCTGTGCGCTGCGCCACTGTTGCTGCACGCCGAGTTGGCTGCCACGCGCACGCGAGCACCCTCTGTTGGACTACTGTGCGGTACGTGTAGGTCAGACAGTCCGGTACACAGGAAGGCTGGACGTGGCGCTATACTCACGTGAACTGTTTGCAGGCGTTTGCACACTATGCTGGCTGACAGCTCGATTATGGGGCGGTGCGCCGCTGCATTTGGGCACGACCGCCAACGCCTTATGTGCTGCAGGCCAAGGGTTACTAGCCGCACTCGCGCTTGCACTTGCGCTCGCTCTCAGAGCCAGAGCACGAGAGCACAAGCCGAGACACGGACACGCGTGCTCGAGAGCACGAGTAGTGCGGCACACGCTAGTTCTGCTGCTCACTACGTGTGCCTCGCAAGCGGCCGGCGTGGCGTACGTGCAGCCCGCGGCGAGCAGCGCGACGCGCGCCGTGCTGCTAGCTGTGGCCGCGCTGGTTAATGTGAGGCACAACTACCAACACATTAATTCTTATTTCTTTTCTTATTCTTTTTTCTTTTATCACATACACCCCTACTACATCTCCCACTGCTTGCTCAGGGTATAGCGATGCTGCTGTGCTACGTGATCATGGACGCGGAGTGTCTGCAGGCAGCGCGGCGCCTGCTCGCGCTCTCCTCACACAGCGAGTGGCAGCCCACACTGGGGGGAGACGCTGAACATACTCGTGAGTGAGATGCTTCTGCCACATAATATATTGCTGCGATTTCGAGCAGACCTCGAGATTTTAGTGAGTTTAAAGTTTTCAAATGTTTCTAAGAGGATTGTATTTTTAAATAGTTATAAATGCAATTATAATTAAATACAGAATATATATCGAATGGTATTTTTTAAGTTATTTTATCTTTTCTCATGATTGGTACAATTATGATTTGCCCTTTCAGCTTAATAAAAAAATCAAATTTAACTATCTTTTTTACATTGCAAAGTCACAACTAAACAAATGTGAAACTATGCAGTCAGTTATAGTTTTTAAAAGCTTATCTAACGACTTCGACACTTAATACTTTCAATTGTTTTGTCTTTTGTTGCGATTATTAAATATAGCAAAGACAACCCTATTGTCAGGACATTAGATCAATCCTCTCATTTCTCTAGCTTATAATTATTTCTCATGAATGTTTAGTACTAACTTGTAAGCTGTCGTCTTCTAATTGTTGTAGTGTACATAAAGCAAGGTCGCGAGGTGGAGTGCTCCTCGTCTCACGTGTCTCCCGCTAACACCTACTGGCAAGCGCCGACGTTAGAGAGCCCGAACACCATGTACAGGTGAGGACTGAATTACAATCTCACTAGTATTCGGTCACGATGTAAAGTTTAGTTGTTCAGCTAAGTTTACATCACTCTGACATGTTCGGTTGTTGTGCAGGTGCCAGTCACGTAGTGCGTGCGTGGCGGATATAGTGTGCTGCGTGCCCCACGAGCAAGCGCTTCCGTCACCGCGCACGCTCTGCGACCTCATACCTACAGGTATGAGTTTTCGGTTCCGTACCAACTTTAAAATCTCCAACGACTCGTGTTTAGTTTTTTTTTTGTGTAATCGTCTTTTATAACTGATGGCATTATTTTAGAAGATGGTGCAGGTGTGTCGCGCATGTGTGTGGAGCTACGATTATTGCCGCCTCACGACACAGACACACGCGTGCGCTTCTTTGGGAACAACACCGATACTCCTAAGGTAAACCTATTGTGCAGTGTTCTGATAGAAGCGATTTCATAACAAATATCAAATTTGTATTCTAATATTATCTTCTGTCTCCAGGAAACCTGCACGCTCTGTATCAAGTCCACCCCGGACGTGTCAGCGCGTCCTCACAAGTCATGTCTCAAGAAGCGTGCGTCGCAGTTGTCGTGCAGCAGCTCGCTGCCGTCCATCCACCGCGAGTGCAGAGCCGAGCACAACCATTCACACATAAAACTAATCAACACAGACGCACACGACACAACAACTACTCACAGCACGTACACACACACTGACAAAGTGCTGCACAAGATATCACATGACCTGGACTTCCTACTCAACAGGACGCCGAGCCGAGCCGCCGATCACAGCTCACAGCGAATTCAAGAAGCGCCCATTTAGTATAGCACCCGCGTGATCACTGTATTAGTGTAGGTTACCTAGCGACAAAGAACCAGGGCTGTGATATATCAAGTTTAGAGGTAATAAATGTACCAATACGTTGTGCTTGAGATTATATAGATGTACAATGTACATACTTATAATTTAGGATAGGACAATTGTGTAATGTATTTTTGTAAAAACAACGAAAAATTTGTACATAGGTACTTTAAGAGTTGTAAATAAATGCGAGTTATGAAATAATTTAATTTATGAAAAACATAATGGAAAGGAATTATATTTTTGTAAGTTTCAAAATTAATGTTGTTTTATTTAATCATTATTTTATAACAAAGTACATAATAATTCAATGATCCCTAGGTATGTGCCGGTAGATTCTGCTTTGCCGCAACATGCGTAGGGTGAGGGGCCAGACTAAGAGAGATACAATCCGCAGGGCAGCTTTGTGGCGAGCTGCTGGGCAGTGGCGAACCCACGGAACTGATCTCCAGGGAAAATTCTAGTTCCATCTCTGGTTTGCCTTTATTGGCTGGTTGAAGTGAAAACTGACGGAAACAAGAGTAATTGATGTAATTGGTTGGCTTGAGTGGAGATTCGCAAGAGCAAACGTGCTCGAAGTAAGGAAGTTAACCCAGTAAGGTGCTGGTAGGGATCTTGACCGTATACCTCTCCACTCCTCAAGCACCTCCGGATATGTTGCCCCCTTGGCGCCACGTCACTAAAGTCATATCGACCTTTTATGGGGGCCCATTAACTGAGTGTGTAAGTCACCCCCTGCCATTTTATAGCCGTTTATTGCAATAGAAAGTGATTTCAGTCTGGCTCGGCCGCATTTGCCCATTTTGACCCCGATTTTTTGCCGGGTTCTCGTTTGCTGCCTAGAAAATTGCTCGTTCTTTATTTTCGTTGTGTGCTAATACGTGAAAGCTCATTTTTCTTCCATCGAACCTAAATTTTAAGGACCGAGGAAGTATCATTAAGGCTATATTTATGGATCAACTGTTATTCTAAAATTTCACTGGGACAAAAATACAATGTTCTTATAATACCACGTCCATTGAACCATTGCAATACTAATTGAAGAGTGGGATTTCAGAGCTTTTGTTTTGCAGCTTTGCAAAGTGATCCTGAACTTTTGCTTATTCAGAAAAAAAAAAACATATAATGTATTACCGTATTTCTTGTCATAATTTATCTTAGGCGACGCGGAAACGTTATGAGCAATTGCGCGACATGTGAGCGAAACACAATTACTAATCTTTACTTTCTCAGCTGCTGAAAGCGACCTTTAGAATTTCATGTATTTCTACGAAAGTTGAAATAATGAAGAAACAATGTTAGATGATGATGATGAAACAATGTTAATGGTTCTTCTAGCGTATGCCATTCACATCTGGAGTGAGGCCATCGAGAAGCACGGAGAAGTGCTTGCCGTCTCCCTCGACATCTCGAAGGCTTTTGATAGGGTCTGGCACGAAAGCCTTATTGCTAAGCTTCCTTCATTCGGTTTGCCCGGTGGTCTGTGTGATTGGATTGCAGACTTCCTGAAAGATCGGTCCATTCGAGTGGTTATCGATGGCTGCTCGTCGGACCAATTGGATATCAATGCCGGGGTCCCTCAGGGGTCGGTACTCTCAGCAACTTTATTCTTTGATCTGCTAAAATCCGGCACCTTTGGGTATGCAGACGACAGCACTGTTGCTGAGAGATACATGTCCAACGCTCGAGCTACCGGACCTCAGATCCAGTCTCTGCGGGAGGCCATGGTAGAGCGCTTGAACCTGTCCTTGCAGGCAGTCTCCGAATGGGGCGATGCCAATCTGGTCAGGTTTAATGCTGCTAAAACCCAGGCGTGTCTTTTTTCCGCTAAAAAGAGCCAATTTCAACCGGCTCCAACTTTCCGAGATGTGACCGTGCCAATAACTGACCATCTTGAGCTTCTTGGCGTTATGTTGACATCGACTCTCAATTTTGGCCCATACATTGAGGCAAAGGCTCAGCTGGCTGCCAAAAAGCTGGGGATCCTTGCAAAGGTTAGAAGGTACTTCACGCCAGAACAGCTGCTCAGCTTGTATCAAGCGCAAGTTCGATCATGCATGGAGTACTGTTCTCATCTCTGGGACGGATCCGCCAAATACCAGCTTGATGCACTAGAGTCGATCGAAAAGCGGGCCAAAAGGCTCATCGGCGATGAGGCACTGGTTAAGTCAAAGCTCCAGAGCCTTGAACATCGTCGCCGAGTTGCCAGCTTGTCGGTCTTTTATCGGTTGCATTTCGGGGAGTGTGCGATGGAATTGCATGATCTAATTCCACCAAGCCCGTTTCATCATCGGACTACAAGACGTACGGCGATGCGCCATCGCTACATGGTAGACATACCACCCATACGCACTAAACGTTTTGGAAATACTTTCATTATGCGTACAGCTAAGGAGTGGAATTCCCTGCCGGAGTCTGTGTTTCCCGATAGCTACAATCTAGGAGTCTTTAAGTCAAGAATGAATAGGTTACTTCTAAGCAAGCGTGCTTCACCGTCGACCACATCATCGCTTACCATCAGGTGAGATAGTGGTCAAGCGTAAGCCTATAATATATATAAAAAAAAAGTTATAGGAATATCGATATGGAAGACCTTCAACGCGGAACATTTTATTGATAAATGGTAGAGTTATAAATTTCCATGTTATCTGCAAAACTTCGACGTCTTGTGAGTTATTCCTATCGTAATTGAAAATGTTTATAAGGTAGAAACAATCTCTGCTTGTTAGTTTCAGAGGTGAATATTTAGTTTGATGATAAAACAGCGTACCAGTATCAATCAGAAACATGCATTGCTAATTGATGCTAACAGTGGTTATAAGTACGTGAATCAGAAGCATTATACTACATTAGAGACTGCTTACGAGATTACCCTGAGAGCAAGCCCTAACTCACATAACTACATTCAAATTACTGCCTCACTCTGCACTTAGCTTCGTGAACTGCTGCCAAGTTCAACAACTCATCTGTTTTTCTAAGAGTACCGCGAACGTTCGCTGCAACATATACAAACATTGTAAGAGCTTTAAGTCAAGAGTGAATAGGTTTCTTTTAGGCAAGCGTGCTTTATCGTAGACCACATCATCGCTTAACATCTGGCGAGATAGTGGTGAAACGCGAGCCTATAGATTATAAAAAAAGCTATTTTTTTTTAAATCACAATTGCGTCTCCCCCTAGTTTCATTCAGCGCAATGATTATATTCATACTATATGCGGAACCACGGAAGAGGCCGCGCGGAAGAAATGCTTCACTAATTAAAATACTGACAGTAAGAATGTGGAGCGAGACGAGTGATGAGTGTGAGGTCGGGTAAAAAAATACTATGGAAAAAGCTTCTCTATTTTGTTTAATATTATTTTAATGAAGCATGGGATTCATAAGATATGGGCACTCATAGTGTTTTATTTTAGAAAGCGCAATTCAAATAAAACTTTTTTTAAGTGCGTAAATAAATTAAAAATATTCTACCACCATCATGCAAGCGGCATTCCACCTAAGAGAAAACCAATTTTAATAGGAGTAGGGACTCGAAAAGGGTCCACATTCAATGTACAGTGAAAATTTAAGCTTGAAGTCACCGTAGTTTACCAATTTCCATACATTTACCCCGAAGTACTTACTCTAACCGGAAGGTCGAACTCAACTAACGATAACCAGTCTCATTTGCATTCTTTGTTCTTATGGTCACATTTGACGTTTCCTTTCAGTCGTCAACTTTTTGCATCAATTTTATGCCTTAATTATTTTTCAATAAACGGGTATATATATAGCACGGGTCTCGTTTTTTGTGAAATTATTAACTTAATATGTCTTCTAAAAGTCAAGATTTTTCATCTTTATTTTGGCAATTTTATCACCAAACCTTAACTCTTGCAAGTTTCAGTAAAGTTGATGACTGCAAAACTTACTGGCGCTTCCATAAGCCATGAAACCGAATGAAAAGATACGAAAACACAACACTGCCATATGTGCATATTATTATTCGATCATTTTGTTTTTTTTATTCAAAAGAATATTCATCCAACAAAAAAGCAAAAACTAAAGGCTTTTATCCCTTTCAGCGATCACTGGGACTTTGTAAAAGGACCCCTTTCATGGATAGTGTAGTTATGGCGGCACTTGGATAAAGCCAAGGAAAATTTTAAATCACCCTGTGTGAAAACATTTCGCCGAAACTATGTACAATCTTAACTTTTAGGGCAGTATGACAGCACGACGTGATATGTTAGTGTTTGGTTAACATCTATAAAATTTTCACACTGTTGTGTGTACATCGGTCTACTTCTGTTCTTTTTATTGAATTTTTACATAGTTCTGAGTTCATGACTAAAATATGTTGGTTCTGGAAAATATTGTTTATCGGTCATGTCTTTATTTTTATGTATAGCAATCTTGTGATTATGTCTTGGAATATGGAAGAAAAGTTGGTCAATATTAATTACCTGCCGGACCACTGAGAACACAGTTTGAAATCTTTGCAAAATAATAAGTAATAATGAAAGATACCCACACTTATATTTGTCTGGCAATGTTCCAGTCAGTGGATGACTAAAAATAAAAATAACATCGGCAAGGGCAATCGAGAGAGGGCTTTGCTCGGAGTTTCCTTGCGTGATCGCATCAGAAATGAGGATATTCACAGGAGAGCCAAAGTTACCGACCTATGTCGTAACTGGCTATCCCGAAGAATTGCAAAACTTAAGTGGCAGTGGGCAGGGCACATTGCTCGCATAACGGATGGCCGATAGGGCAAAAAAGTTCTGGAATAGCGACTGCGAACTGGAAGACGATGCGTTGGAAGGCCACCCACTACTTAGACCGATGACCTGGTTAAGGTTGCGGGAATGCGCTGGATGCGAGACGCACGGGCTTGGTCAATGTGGCGACGCCTGGAGGACGCCTATGTGCAGCAGTGATGATAACATTGTCTTAGTTATAACGCTGACATGGGCGTCAAAATAATATTAGCACTAATGTTAGTAACTTAGACTTGCAAAAACGCTTTCATAATACAAATAAAAACATAATGATGTATGAAAATAATCGATCTCACTACTTTTTGCGGTAAAAGAACTGCGCCGCGAGACTTGGATTTTTTATTACATGTTATGTTTTTGATGGTATATTGCTTTTCTAACGTGTTTTCCTATGAGAGTCGGCCTAATAGGACCTTCCACTGACATGATAGAGACATAATGTATTTTATTCATGGACAGTAACGTTTATATTCAGGTATAGTAACGAATAATCAGATTTAATTTGGTAGTAAGTACCTACAAAACTATAACTACATAGGTACATTACGTAGAACAAAGAAACAATTTTTTACTTTTGGTGCTCTATTTGTTTTTTTTCATGTCAAATATAGAGACAAAACACAACATAAGCTAGACAAAAAGTTAAATAACTACGATTATGAGAAAAAAAAGACATTAATTATTCTTGCTATGAAATCGCTATTCAGAAAGAAAAGTTCTGACACAAACCTCGCTCTGATGAAGTGTACAAATAACCATTTACCGTGCAATTAACGCTCAATTAACTTGGTAAGAACTCTACTCACTTCGCTCGTGAAACAGTCTGCACATAACAATTACTCTGTACTGTATATTACTCTCACACATAAACACTTTTTGCATCGTTCCGACAGTTTTATGAAGAGTGGAACATGTAGGCTTTGGCAATGAACAGGAGTCTGCTGGAACCACTCCTAGAATCGTAAACTTTATGTGTTCTGTGAGGGGTCCCTCTGACCCACATAAACAGAAACGAATAATATAGATTTGATATTTATTCACGATCTGTAACAGAGGGGTTTGGGTGCATATATTTGTGTATTTCCTGAAACCTTATAAAAAAATTGTCTTCCCTTGTATTATAAAAGTAAATACTACGAGGGAGCTTCTGCCAACGGCTTTACTTAAATTCCTTTTATGAGATTTCATCACAAATACGAGTAAAGTATGACAGGCCCTGATTAATAATACAACAGACTGCCTGATCTGAACAATGGAATTCTTCAATTCTTGTATTTATTACAGACAATGGAAATGTATTATTAGAATTTAAAAGCTTTTGTGGCATCACGTCG
The DNA here is from genome assembly GCA_949775005.1 of Orthosia gothica. Taxonomy (NCBI): domain Eukaryota; kingdom Metazoa; phylum Arthropoda; class Insecta; order Lepidoptera; family Noctuidae; genus Orthosia; species Orthosia gothica. Next base: position 13,321,354 of record OX459053.1, on the reverse strand, counting down.
CCCACCCGAACGCTTCAAGTGATAAAATACGTAATTAGAGATAAAACCTTTTTCACTCAGACATTCGAATATTAAATTGTTACACGTCGATTTAGATGAAACCCGTTGAAATATTATTTTGTATCAAAAAATTAGCGATTGGCAATTCTGTATTTGATGTTCATTAACCAAGTGTCACGTTTTATTCCGGTAGAAAAAAATCACAGAATTTCATGGCACCTCATCTGTCTAATTAATCATCCATTTCTATTACTAATAAATTGTAATTTAATTAGTCACTATACTTCTTGTGCAATGTTCTGGCCAGTTCTGTTCGTTAAAGTCAGACGCATTTTCAAATTGGTGATCATAAAATTTCTCGTCATAAATTATAATTTACAACGAGTGAAGTTTATAATAAAAAATAACATCTATGTCATATTTTATTGCAAACCCAAATCAGTTAACTACCACTTCCTCGGAATATTTGTTAAGAATCGGTAGCCTAACATTTAAAAAATGAATAACTAATTGGCTAATGACTGGGCTCCAGATAACACTTGCTTATTGAGATTATATATGCAAAGGTAGGTTCAGCAAATTCAATTCAAGCGGGCAGCCGGATTTAGTTCAGGTGTGGGTGTTTTTTGTTTCATCATTCTAAAAAAATAACGGAGTTCTGAGGTGACAAACATAAAACATTTAAAGTTATAATCCAAACGAATCGAGAATATCCTCCTTTCTTAAAGTCTGTTACTAAATATGACCCAAAGTAGATCATCACCTGCCAAACCCAATATATTTCTGTCACTCGCAGACCATGAAGAAGATCTCATGGGACCATCAAACCAATTCTCTTCCTCTTGTTTATTAACAGTGTTTCATAAATAATGTTCAGAAGATGTGAATGGCTGCGTGTGATAAACTGTCACGTACATGTTTCAAGTATGGCAGTGCAGTGCTTACTGAGAGAGGATAATTTACGTGTTTATAAAAAGGAGATAATGTGTAGCGAGGAGTTTATGTACAGACAGTACTCTGTCCAACCGTTATACTGGAGCTTATAAATTGAATACGTGGTAGAATTTGCAGATATCAGCATTTATCATTATCAGTATGTATCACAGAGAGCTTTATTGATAAAGCAAAGATTACTTATGACCTAAGTTTAGTTTGTAGCTCCAATGTGACATAGAATGCACATTCACAATCTTTACCTGGAATGGCATTTTCTGCCTACCGATATAAATGAGATTACTTTAACCAAGGCACTGCACAAAAAGTGAAACACATCTGTCAATTTGTGAGAAATACGTGCAAATCATCTGAGCACGTGACAAATGGAATGTTTTTATGAGGAATGTGTTGCGCATCTGCTACCATCTGTGAAAGTAATATTGTGTTTAGTGAAGACATTACCTGGCGAATTAATTATTTTACTACGTTTTAGTTTAACACGATTGAAAGTTGTGACACGGAAGGGTCGTTTATGTAGTAGATCGCTAAAGTTGATAGATAGTACGTCTTGTATTCAAGTAAGATTATAGTAGTTAGAAGTAGCATAGTGGTAATAGTGGTAGTGTAGTTTATTATTTCAGTTAAAACACTATAGTAAGGACACATGGTTACATGGTAAATATCCCGCTTCTAATATTAATGTTACTATAGTAACGATTTATAAAAACTTGTCATAATTACTACGATTACAACAAAACCTAAATAAATAAATAATATTAGGTTTTGTGAACTAGACAAATCATTATTGTGAAGGATTTGCCCTTGTTGATTTACGGTTCACAATAAATCCAAGTGCCTGTACTGCTATACCTTGAGAAGATGTTCAGCTCACTACAAAAAATACGAGACTCGTCAATAATGACAAGTGTAGCAGGGTTTGTGATATATCTACGAGTGTTAGTATCAGTAGGGAAACAAAATAAAGATAACAATTTATCGTGAGGAGCCCGTCTATTTGTTTTCGTAAGAATCCGTAAAAAGATTCGCTTGCAAGTTTTCTCCTGCTATATATTTAACTCGTTACTTTATAAAATATGCTTTAGACCATCCAATGTTGAAATCTTTTCTTGGAGATGTAAAGGGAAAATCTCTAAGATTTCCTGTTATCTTCGCTCTGCATTTGCGTAAATATTTTCTTTAACAAGGATTTCATTTCAACCAAGCCATAAAAACGTCGTTATCGTCTCACTCATTAAGGATTTGAATGCGTATTGTATTAAAGTAAGTAGTAACTTTTCTCCTTTAATAATCTCTTGATTTAGTTTACCAGCAGCTAACGAGACCTCACTAATGGAAGGGCTCACAATACTCTTAAATAACTGAATAACACTTTATAGTTGGGAATGTCTGAATATTATAGGGCTCGAGGACATCCTTGCGGTCTGTTCCAAGCTATAATGTCTGTTTTAAACATAAGGGTCAGCTAGGAATTCGCTTTATAGTGGTCAGCAATTGAAACTTTGATAAATTGTGGATGTAACCATGTTGTGGCAGAATCGTGCGTTTAAGATTTATCTTTATGGTTGTATATAGTTAACAACAAAAGTAAAGTTATATTACAATATTTTCGCTTTAAAGAAATTACTTTACTTTTTTCTGCTGCATTTGGTCTACAGCTGGGTCTAACTGAACCATTCTAATCAAATTAATAAAAATATATTGATGTCTATCCTGACACTATGATCTGGGTTTATTCTCCTCAATTGCTGCCCGCACAAAAATTCGTTTACAATATTTGATGTTCTCTTGTCTTCTCTTCTCTTCGTGTGTGAATGAGAAACCTCTGGTGTTGAAGTTACTTAAGCCACCTCTGTGAACCCCACAGGCTTCTGACGTGGCTATTTCTTACTGATTCTTGACTTACATTAACTATATTAGTCTAAGTTTCCTCACGATGTTTTCCTTCACCGTTGCCTGCGATGTCTAAGATAAACTTAGAAAGTACATAATATGAATTTGAAAAAGTCACATTGGTACTTGACCGGATTTGACACAAGCACGAGAGGCGAGATCTTAGCCACTGGACCACCAAGGCATTTTTATTGGATGGTTTTAAAACTGACCTTTTTCTTAATAATGTTAATAAGGTCAACTTTATTTACAAAACTGTTGGAAAATACAATAATAATAAGCCTTTAAAATATAAAAAACAAAAAATTATGTTTTTTATATATTTATATGCTCGCGCTTGACCACTATCCCACCTGATGGTAAGCGATGTTGTGGTCGAAGGTACAACGAAGAATTGCCTAGAAACAACCTATTCCCTCTTGACTTAAAGACTCCTAGATTATAGCCGCCGGGAAACACAGACTCTAGCAGGGAATTCCACTCCATAGCTGTACGCATAATAAAAGTGTTTCCAGAACGTTTTGTGCGTATGGGTGGGATGTCCATCATATACCGATGGTGCATCACCGTACGTCTGGTAGTCCGTTGATGAAACGGGCTAGGTGGAATTAGATGATTGTTTTTTATCCGTAGTTTATTTCAGGATATTATCGTATGTTTTGGTAAAGTTTAGCGTAGGTTAGTATCAGATTCTTATATATACGGTTTAAAATTCTTTATTTCTCAAAGATTACAAATCACTTACGAGGAGAAATAAAATATAAAACAAAACTTAAGCAATTTCAAGTACAGATGCGCATAGACGGTAGCTATTGTAAAAAATAAGAATATTACATTTCTGGGTTAGTGGGTAATTTGAATTAACTTTGTCATTCGTGTTAACTAACGACAGCTTTTGAGCAGATAAAAGGAACGGTTTACATGGAGTGAGTACGATAATAATATTGGACTCGGACTGATTTACTTTTTTTTGTGATGCCTTTGAAAATATGTTGTTTTAATAACTTTTTAAATAGACATATTGACTTAGTATCTTTTATATGTTTAGGTAAAGAGTTGTAGATCTGTGCTCCTTGATACAAAATACACTTTTTGCCGTAATTAGTTCGCGGTTTATATAGTTGTATATCAAATGCTCGCCTAGAGCTACGGGTATATATTTGATTGTATGTTGTGAATTTTATTTGTGTGTGTATGTTTTTGTTTAAAATTTTTCGTATTAAAATACATGTCGCTCATTTGGTGCAACAATGGCGTAATTAAACTTTTAGAAATTTTACAGGAGATGCAATCAAAGATTCAGATTAAAGGTATGGCATTTTGGCGAGACTTATTACGATTCTAGTGGTTTTTAAAGCAAGTTTAATATGTGTAGTTTCTATTGTAGTCCAAATCGACACTGTATATTGTAGATAACCTAGGTTACAGGTAAAAATAAGACAAGGTACCTGTATATATGCCAATGTTGCTTCAGAATTCAATTTAAAAAATAACGCATTCTTTAGGAAATTTTGCATTTGTGACAAAATAAAACTAAATGATTGAATATAATCAACATAAACATTTATTTATGAATGTTTAACAAAATAAACTTAAGAAAAGACAACCAAATGTGTTCACTAGGCATGAACTTAATTCAGATTAAAAGGGAAAACATCTTAATACTAACATCTTATAATCATCTAGGTAATAATTTTTAAGTTTTAATTGGCACAAATAATCACAGATTAATTATTAATTACCTACTTACTTTTAACTAAGTGATCTATAATGATCTATAAAAGTGTCTTTAACATTAACTGCAACAAAAAATAATATTTTTGTTGTAGTAAATCATAAATGAAAGTAGTCTACTATTAAATAAGAATACACTTACATACTACATACTTACCATCTCTACATCGTTTACTGACTTCTGAAGCATTTGGTTTTGCAAATGGGGGTACTTTCCCTTCCATTGTACAATAATTCACCAATCTTCTTGCACGGTTATCCATCATTAATAATATTCTTTCTTAACTGAAATTTTAAATGAATTTAGTTCCAGAGGTATTAGCTATTTATAGCCATAAATCCACTAATTGAAATTCTACTTATTTACAATACACGTAAAAAGTACTGGAGTAACTCAAACTCAAAATCCTTTATTTCAATTAGGCCATCAAGCGGCACTTTTGAACGTCAAAAATTTTACATTTAAAGGTACAATTGGTTCAACGACGACACAGTTACGTAATTCCGTCAATTTTCAAAAAAGAACATACTTTATTTGCAGCAATAACGACATAATTACACAATCTGACATTGTTCCAACAGTTTAATATTTTATCTGGAGAAAAAACGACGTAGGTAATTACTCAATATTGTCATTGATCTACCAAAATATATCACATTTGGTGCTACAATGACATATTTACAAAATTCCGCCGTTGTTTCACCAAGAAGGTACTTTACTTTGACAAGCATTGACGTAATTACGAAATTCTGTCATAGTTTTACCAAGAACATACACATTTTTGGAACAACAACGCCGCAATTGCTCAATTACGGCATTGTTGCACCAAAAATTATCTGATGAAATGTCATAAATACCTTTACGTCGTTGTTGCTCCCAAACACAACCACACTTAGCGGGGCGCCCCGCGCAACTGGCTATACAGACGTTGTAGCAACAGAAATGGCGCCAATTTACTCAATTCTACAACGACACTCGCGCCATCTCGCGGCATATCACCACAAATTCAATTCTGTCGATGTTTCTCCCGATGTAAATAGTCTTTCCGCACATTTTGACACTATAAAACTTGTTTAGAAAAAAAGTGTAATTACGCCATTGTTGCACCAAATGAGCGATGTGTTATTTTGGTAAATTTGAGCAATATTAAATAATTTTGTCTCGTTATAAATTTTGATAGTTGGAGTTAAATAATTGTAGTGGAAGAGGACTTTTATTATTCTATTTTGCGCTCTTTGTAACTTATCAAGATGCGTTTTGGCAGCTGATCCCCACACTTCTATCAAGTAATCAATGTGAGATTTTACCAATGAATTATAGATGGTGTAACGTACTTTCAGGGGAAGACATCTTACAATACCCCGAAGGGCACCAGTAAGACAGCTTATTTTTGACCGAAGTTTTTCAATGTGTGGCGTCCATTGCAGTTGATTATCTAATGTAAGCCCTAGATATTTCTCCTTGTTCACCCTGGTCAATACAGCACCATTTATAAGTAAAGGTTGATGATCGTGAAGCTTTTTGTTTTTTGCTGAAAATATTATGTAATTAGTTTTTGACGCGTTTACAGTTAGTAAATTACTCAAAAACCATTTCTCTAGAATATTGAGATCATCCTGTGCTTCCCGCATCACGGATTCTGTTGAATGACCAAAGTAAAACAGACATGTATCGTCCGCGTATAGCGAGATATGTCCTTTAAGTCCTATTTTATGCATGCTGTTAATGTAGATAAGAAATAGGAGTGGCCCCATAATAGATCCCTGCGGAACACCACATTTGATTGTTTTAGGTTCACTAGTGCATTTTCCTATCCTAACCACCTGATATCGGTTTTCTAAGTAAGATACGAACATTTCATATGCACTTCCAGCTATGCCAATCGCTGCCAATTTATCCAGTAGTTTGTGACTGACGGTATCGAACGCCTTTTTTAAGTCAATAAATACACCGAGGACTATTTGTTTTTGATCTATGTTAGTCTTAATTTTAGTAATTAGGTCAGTTGCAGCTGAAAGTGTATTAGACTTTTGCCTAAATCCATATTGCCGATCATATAAAAAGTTTTGAGAACTAAGATATTGTGAAAGTCTGTTATGAAGTAACTTTTCAAATATTTTAGAGCCCACAGGGAGCACAGATATGGGCCTGTAATTGCCCGGATCACTTTTAGAACCGGATTTATGTATGGGAGTAACTTTACTACTATTTTGAGCATGTTCGGGAACCATCCTTTGCAAAAGCATTCGTTTATACACTTTGTTAAAGTAGGCAAGATTAGAAACTTACAAGATTTAATAACTCTTACACTAATACCATCAATTCCTGCACTTGTATTTGATTTTAGACAGTCAATTATTTTTGCTACCTCGTCTTCGGTGGTGGGTCTTATTTGTGTGAGTTCATGGGTGGAAGTGGTACTTAGACGAGTAGTGGTGTGACCATGGTGATAGGTACCGGGTATTTGGCTTGCGAGAAGAATGCCTATATTAGAAAAATAATCATTAAACGCCTCACATATATCAGTTACATCCGTAATAACTCCCGTAGGAGACTCTAATTTTGAAGGAGCACAGGTTTCTTTAGTTTTATTATTAGAAAGATTATTAATTAAATGCCACATTTTCAAAGGCTTACCTTCACATTCTTTAAATACTTTATGATAATAAGCAGCTTTGGTTCTTTGGATCAGCTCAACAACACGTCGCCTCTCTCTTTTGTACTCTTCTTCTATTTTCTTATCACTAGGGTTAATTTTATGCTCTTTGCACAATTCATTTCTTTTATTTATTCTGGTAATTATACTCTTGTTGATCCAATCTGACTTGAGGGGATTTAGGATTTTTGTTTTTGTTATTTTGTTCTCATTAATTGCTGATTTCATCGCTTCATGAAAATTATTGTAGTCCTGTCCAATAGCCTTGAAATCTAGGTTTTCTAAAGTTTTATATAGTTTGGTATATTCTAGAGTCTGGTACTGCTTCTTCTTTACAGCCTGGGGCTTATATTGTTTCACTTCCAAAAATATCTGCTTATGATCAGATAAGTCGGATTCAATGACAGCAACGTGGAAACAATTTTCTTTTAAACTAGTTATAACATGGTCTAGTATAGTTTTTGTTGTTGATGTTTCACGTGTACAATGTAACGAGTTTATTTTATTCAGTATCCTGCATCCATTTTCTTCAAGTGTTTCTTCGTAGGCGATAGTATTTCGATCTTTAGTGAGAAGATTATAATTAAAGTCCCCAAAAAGTATTACTCTCTTACGTTTATGCAATTCTTCTGTAAGTGTATCGAGAAATATTGTTGTATTTGTTCTCTCTGGCTTATAAATAGCTCCAATATCTAATGAAAACTTTTTCAGATGTATCCATATAAAGTGGTTGTCATTCTCGCATTTGCTGCTGAGAAATTCATGTTTAAGATTTTTATGAACGAAGATAGAAACTCCACCTCCTCTACTGTGAGTTCTGAAGTTGTAATGGTGAACATAGTTTGGCAATACAAGGCTTTCCGCCTCGGCTTCGGATTTGATCCAGGTCTCTACGAGCATAACCACATGGATAGTTTTCATAGATGCCAATATACAGGTAAGTTCATCTAATTAGCCAGGCTTTACTAGGCTTCGGATATTCGCATACAAAAATCTAAGTGATGTTCGGCTTTCGCCCAAATCCGCGTATTTATCAGTAATTTCATATGTTATTTTATCTTGTTTATTGTTTTCGTTAAGTTCAATTAATTTGCGAAGTTTTTTGGTTGTTGATGCACTATTTTAGGGGTATTGTTACTATATTTGATAACAAGATTTTGTTCACCATTTTGTGTACGGCGTTGCAGCTCGTCCACTAATTTCTTTATGTATTTTTGTTGATATGGGGTCTGGTCATGATAAATTTTAAGAGGTTCTTTTATATTTGTTTTATTTCGAAGGATTGTTTTTGCAGATTCTTGGGACGTTAGGTAAACCTTTATGGGACGTATTTTACCAGGTTTATAGAGACCCACACGGTGGATCTTGATAGGTTCAGGGCATTCTGCAAACGCTATCTTAATAATGTTATTAACCTCTCTGCTATCTGATGCTATGCGATCTTCCTTATTATTGCCGTTAGCTTCCGGTATACCCACTATGATTATATTTTTGCTCCTTGCTTCTCTCTCATGTAGTTCAGAAACAACATCTTCACAAGATAGTGTATTAGATGCCTGTTGTACCATAGGTGTTATCTTCATATTTTGTACTTCTGTCTCAAGATTATCGACTTTAGCTTTCGCGGCGACGGTGTCACGTTTCAGATCAACTATATCAGACTTGATTTTTGTTTGTTCGGAGAGGATATCATTCGTAGTATTTTGTAACTTTTTTATTTCGTCCCTTATGGCTGATACATCATTCGATATTCTGTTCATAATTACTGCTTGCTTCTCCGCAAAAACATTTAAGGTAGCTGTTAATTCTTTACGGAAATTGGAAAATTCATTTTTGAAATCTTCATAGTCTGAGTCAGGCTGCTTTCTTTTCCGAAAAGTAATTTGGGACTGGTCAGATTCCGCACTTTGCAGTTTTGAGAGATCAGGTTGAGAACCTCCGCGCGGCTTTGATTCACTTGAAGATCGTGGAGAACTCATTATAAGTTATGTAAACCCTTCCTTATAATTGTGACGTCGAACCACTAACCGGTTGTTTACACTCTTGGCACTTTTCTGCGCACAGTCCGTAGAGAGCAGGATGAATTTTCGGAGCCCGTCTCTTTCACACCACGGGTCTGAAGAGGGCAGGGGCACTTCTTGCTAGCGCTTGCGCTGGATGTTGGTACAGTTCAACGGCGAAAAGATGTAATCACAGTCGCGTTGCGAAAAGCAAAAAATATATGCACAGCCGTGGTCTTTAGACTCAAAATAGCTCGCCGGTAGATTATTAATTTTAAATAATAAACACAGATACGTCTACTCTAAGCGCGCTCTGAACGTATTATATTGTAACTAAACAATATCAGGAGTTGTGAAGCATGGATTTGTCAAGATCAAAATCAGACCACATTTTCCTTTACAATTTAATCTTTAAAAAGACTATCAATGTATAGTATTCACTAACAATTTATGAATAGTCCCACATATAGAAAATCTAGCCGTTTAAAGGTTTGCTACTACTTGGTAAATTTTAATTAATTTTAATAGTTTCAAACAAACAACAGTTTGGGTATATAATTATCGTACCCATGGTTAGTTAATAGAAAAACTATGAACTTGCCCGCGTAACTTCGCAGTAAAATTGTTTACTGGTTTGCTACGAATATAAAATGGATTCAAACAAAAATTTGACTACTACAAGCAGCTTTGGGTAACTTGGTGATCCTTAAAACTCGTAAAGCCAAACACTTTTATCACGTAACTTTATGTGACAACTCACACAACGACATCGACGTTGAGAGCGTATTCTTCTAGACAAAACGTCACTGACCAGAGTAGCGCCGTACATGTGAACTCGTGTTTCAAATATGGCATGTTTGTGTTAAGAACACAATTTAAATTTCGATGCGATCATCATCATCATTTCAGCCAAAAGACGTCCTATACTGAATATAGGCCTCCCCAAGCGTCACCACACTGATCGGTCCTGTTCAATCATGCGAGATACTAGTGTCTGACAAACATTTCTAGGCATATTTGTTTATTTGGAAAATATAATTAAGAGTTCAATCTTAATATAGCAAAGTTTATTAAATTAAGTACACGAGGTCTACATTCAGATGAAAGAAACATGTGCATTTTGACCATGTAACCAACCCTATTATGTGGAACTGCTGTTTTACTAATAGGCATTAGAAAAATAAATGTAGCATTGAAAACATTAACTTATTATAATGGCCTCGTTTGTATGATATACGAAAATTTTTGGGCATGTTCAGCACTTTACTGCGTTTCTGCTAGACTGGTTATAAAAGCACATATATTTTTAGGTGATCCTTTCATAACACCTACTAAATTCCAGCTCTGTGGATCAGAATATATGAGTGAGCAGTAATGGGGTACTTTGTTCTGTAATGGCTGTATTATTTCACCACGTATATTATGATTGTGCTTATTCTGCGTTTACGTAGGTATTATTAGCTGGTAACTAGAATTATATATATATTTGTAATCAGGTTATAGTGTTTTTAGGGGGCGAAAAATCGATCTCAGTCTCAGATTTGGGCAAATTCGTTTTCTCGAAAAAAAAATGGTTGTAAGTATTTTCACCCGAGCTCGGCTCCGTCAACCAGATACTTTTTATAATACAAAGCATGAGTGATTTGAGAACTTCCAGGTGGCATAATAGATAAAGTCTTATTGCTAGTACTTTGAATGTCTATAACAGAGTAATTACAAATCTAGTACAATCAGTAAATCCTTCACCAATATACACACAGATAAAGGACCCTTAGACGCAGTACAGAACTTTATTATATTATAATTCAATTTTTTGTTACTTGAATTATTTCTGGTTAGCATTACTGTTCTTACATTAAGCTATCAGAAAACCTGACAGTTTTGTGAAAATAGTCCGAATGATAAATGATACCAATATCTTTATAAAGTCAGAAACTAAGCTGACGAAGATGACTCGGTCACTAACCTAAAACGTATTTTTGCTGAACTACAAAACAGTATTGGAATGACTTAGTCCGTTTCTCGTAAAATTTAATCGTAAACATGGAGCCGACGTGAAAAGTAGCGAGCTTATCACATTGCCCCCATTTACGCTTGGCTACCACGATTTTAACCTATCACTCTAGTTAATTACCGCAATATGTGCTTAAATACGTAACTATGGGTGGTATTTTACGCAGTACTTTCATTTAGCGTTAAAGTACGGGAGGTCCCGAGGCCTTTTTTCGTGGCATTTAATATGTTGTTAAAATGTTTTTTATTTTTATCTTTTTAGTTTTGGTACCTTATATTACCATGGAAATCATTCATAGCCAGAGGGCTTGTCATAAGAATTCAAACAAGCCTAAATACAACTGGGATACATAGTTTTATTATGGAGCTCCGATGCGGTAGGCGATGCGGCTTCATCACCCGAGCGGTTCGATGGTACCATTTAAATTAGAGCGATTTATCTAAATTTTCTTCATCAAAGTCAATAAACTATTCGGGATCTTATACCCAAAACATACTTAACATTGAGAAGTTCCAGTGGCCACCTGTGGTCTTCTTCATCAGTTCCACTTCACCAAATGATACTTTCTGAATGCAAATACTTCACATGTTGATGAAAATACCAAAATCACTATATGTATGCCTATAAATTTAAGGAGTTGCCTCGATTAACATCCTAACATCAGATCCTGACTTTCGGTTAACATACAAAAATTAAAAAAACTATAGCTAGTGAGGAAGTATTTTACAATAATTCGGCCGCAATTTGTTTAAGCGATATATCTCAGAATTGTTTTCGCAATATATTCGTACAATGTGACCACATTGCCTTTAAGTTGTGCCTAGTTTATCTTCTAGATGAGTTTTATAGGTTTTCAATAATGACGTATCAGCAACACTCGGTGTTTATTCTGATTAGCTTTTGCATCTTGTTCTACTTTATTTATCGGTTAGCGTGAAATGATAGCAAATTATATAATTGGCAGCCTGCTTTACCTACGACAAACACCTAATAGAGATTAACCCTCTTACAAATAAACGCGGCATAAAGTTATACCAGGTATAAACCTATGAAAATGTATGGGTATACCTTAGTTATACCTGGTATAACTTTATTCCACGTTTATTAGTAAGAGGGTAAGTCGTTAAACGTTTATCTTAACGCCAATTACTGCCAGTTACGTGTTATCGGTGAGTACGTTAATGTTTGTTCGATAAAAGAGCTTCAGTAATAATGTTTTGTTCGGACTCAATGTCAAACTGTATTTTCTTTTTGTTTTCAACTTTAATATTTATCTACGGCGTTTTCAAAATAGTTTAAGAGCCTGGGGAGGACATAGGATATTTTTATCCCGGAAAACACCCTTAAGGGGTTTTAGTTCATATTGTGAACTAATAATGTCTCAAGTAAGGCAGCCCACCCACCGCCAATATTTTAGCACGATCTAAAAATATAGGCCATTCGAAATACTAATTCTACGCAGACGAAGTCGCAGGCAACAGCTATAGTATTGAATAAAGTTTGAATTTAAGCCTTTTCCATCGGTATTAATATAAGATTTACTTAGTTTAAACTAATGAGTAAGGATTTTATTCGAAAAATAACAGTGATTTTGCTTTCGAATATTTCCGAAGTTAAGTCGCAAAAAATTTAAACACAACTCCATTCACAGTTACCGAGAATCATCAACGTACATTTTGTTCCTGTGTTTTAAAAACTCTACAATCTCTTCCCGAAATACTGTGTCTGGAAAACAGTTTTATCTTTGTTCAAAAGTTTGTCTTTCACATAAAACAACTTTGTTGAAAAAAGTATAATCTTTTTGTGACTACATGTCATTTATCTCTATATTTTAATATTTTAAAACTACGCATGGCCGGCCAGATGTGTTGAACACATTGAGACACGGACTTTTGGGTTTGACAGGCTATGTCATAAACTATGGAACAAGAACCCAACTTTCTAATGATGCTCATAAATTGACTTTTTGAAGTAAGGGCTGTCAAGACAAAAGAGTCTTGGAATATCTGATTTCTAACACGAACCAGACCCAAAACAATTAAGCGATGCACAAAAAAAAACTGAACTGAAAAGGGGATTGGTAGATGGGCGTCGGGTTTGGAGAGGCGTGAGTGGGACACTTAGCTTTAGGCAGGCAGAGCGGACGGATTGATTTTGGAGGTCGAAGATTAGGCTCGGAACAGAATAGGAAAAGTCGCGTCGTTGTAACGTATCGGGTTGACGAGTTTAATTATTAAGTTAGTTATAATTTAGTCTATTCGCGTTAATATGGTGTGAGTGAGTGCCAGTATGAATGGGGTAAGTTTAATCATTGTATTACATAGGTAGGGATCATTAACTAATGTACTATTTATTCTAGCGTGGCGAACCTTTGTATTTACTTCCTAAATCCACCCTTTGGCAGATATTTGTGGCTAATATTTGGTTTAGGGAAACGGCGAAGCCTTTCGTCACACGTTACATGCCCTAATTCATAATTTATACACTACACAATGACTTATTTGATTATGGACTATTATTGACTTTTAACTGACATCAACAAGTTTTAACGGTTCCGCCTTCCATGTATGTATACATGGAAGGCGGAACCGTTAAAACTCATTTCTGTATAAAATAGGCTAAATATGGCCGCTCTTGATTGAGCACGTAGGACAACCAAATTTTAGTTGTTAAATACTGCTTCCTATAGAAGGTTTGACTACGGTCTCATTGCATTGCCATGTTGTATGTACACTTATAAACTAAAGGGGGTAGTCATCGCTGAACATCACAAACTGGGATATGATCAACTTAATGAATGTTAGTGTCGTGTCTCGTTAAATCGCACCAGGCTTTCGGGCCAATATCTGAATAAAAAAATAATATTTGCCGAGACACGATGGAAGCCCAGTGGAAGACCCCGCTGTTGACGTCGCACGGCTGTTATTTACACTGGAGCATCCTCGAAATTGGGAAGTTTAAAAAAGTGTGAAATGACGAATTATTCCATTTCAACGTATAACAAGGCAATTGTAGTGAACCTGTTTCAGACTGAGTCTACGGTACGCTTGCTAATTTTGTATTGTTTTAGTAAAGGGTGTTAGGTCGAGGGTGAACTATTTATTATAGTGCGCGTCCAGTAATTCTGGAAGCATGTCTCGCTCAATGGCAGGACACTTAGGCACAAAACCGTCCTTGTCTTAGGATTGTGTAAGACATGTTTAAGTTTAGGGAAACTTGTACTGTATGGACCGCCGCAAATCCTTCCTAGGACGCGCATTCGAGGCCCTGCAGTACACGTATACGACGTGTGTGCTTTTGAAAGGCAATCTCACGTCACTTGGGTGGGAATCTAGACTATTGCCAATTGACTCATTAACGTATTTCAAATAAACGTATTAATGAATGCAAGCGTAGCGATCCTACCAACTTCCTTTCGTTAGGTAAATAATGCACTTTGCAATCCCTTTGTCAAATTAACTTCTTACTTCACTATTGTTTTACTTATTTAGGCCGTAAGGCTATCAGACAGAAATGTGTGCTGGAAGTTTGTTTCATCATTTCTTCTTACCACCTATTACACTACGAAATGATGGCGGGGTGGGCGCTTTTGGGGCTGTCTGTAGGCGAGTTGATATTATCAACTCCAGTTACTTCCTGAGTTAAACTCTCTGCTAATTTAGTTATTTGTATTTGTAGAAATTCATGAATGTAAATTCATTATCCGCGACCATTATTCGGTCTTTGATAAATACTCTATACATTAGTGTAAAGAGTTTCTCATACAAGCTTTAGTTAATAGTAACAATTTAGTTTATATCCCTTTAGTTATATTTTATCCTTCTAAACCACTTCCAAGTTATAATTTTATAACTGTGAATTCCAAATTCCAAAACAAAACAAAACAATATTTGGAATTCATTTAATCGGAAGAGCATTTATCAAGCCAGGATGAAATTCATTGTGCAGCGCGGAATGGAGGGGCGCTTCACCCTTGTTAACGACAGGGCCGACATTAACACTAAATCTAGGACATTTTAGGAAAAACGAAATTTTTATCAGCCTAGGGTCATTTAGGAACAGTCACATGTGGTGCCGTGACCAGGATTCTCGTCATTAAATGTACTGACTAACGTCAGTACAACGAGGAAAAAAAACAATTATGGGTTACTATAAAAACGACGCAACGTAGGCCAAGCTTCTATTATTTGTTAGGCACAAAAGGTTTACTACGGTTTAAATGTACTGAATAACGTCAGTGCAACGAGAAAGAACAATAATGGGTTACAAAAAACAACGACGTAAGTTTAAGCTTCTATTATTGGTTATACATAAAAGGAGTTACTACGGTTAAAATATTTTAGATAATACAATCGAATGTTTTACGACACAAATAACACAAAGTGTTAGGGTTATATAGAATTGTTAACGATAAAGGTTACAACGGCGATCGATAAAGATCTCATTATGTTAGATGAATTTGTCAGTTACATTTAACGGCTTCAAGTCCTGGGTGTTTTGGTTGATTGAGAGTCAACGTGGTCTGTATTGTCATGGAAGTTAGGGTTCAATTAAAATTAATAAATTAATTAATTAAAATTAATTAATTAATTAATTAAAATTAATTAATTAGGGTTAAGGCCTGACATACTAGTAAACGATTGGTTTCATAATATTATGGTTAGATTCCCGCATGAATACATAATAATGATTGATAAAATTTTGGTGCTTGTGTTACGGTGGGTGGGACTCCCATAAAATAACGCAACGAAACTTAGGCTTTTAAAGAATTGATAGGCAATAAAAATTACAACGACTATTAACAGATAACTAGCTAGCTATGTTGGTTGAAATCGATAACTACATTTAGTGGGTTCAAGACCCGTATGATTTATTTACTTAAGGATATACATGAATTCTATTGTCATTGATATGGGTTCGATTCCCGTCTGATAAACTGGTTGATGAGAAATTAGAATCTCATCAAACGTGAGTTTTGTATCTGTCAGGTTGTGCAAATCACACATAGTACGTATATATATTGTACCCGGAATCTATAATTATGTGATCAGTTTGGAAACAAACAAAATTTCGCCCACAGATGCGTTCGCCTTTTTTGCGTTGACCCTAGCCAAATGACTGCTTTGTTTTTTTGCCGGGTTTTTAAATTACAAAAACAAGGGTCTGACTGTGTTAGATAGCCTCGCACACCACACGGTTTCTCAATTTTTTTATTGAAAGCAATCTTGCTCAATACTCTTAAGTTCAATTTGCCGGTTTTTTTCATTTGTTTAAAAAAATAAAATAAAATAAAGGGGCTGGCAGTTACTAGAAAAACGGTCACCCGATGTTGCGATGCTTTTGTTTGGTGAACCCTGCAAGCAGGCATTGGGACTTTGGAGATGGGACTTGGGTATTTGAGTGTACGCAGAAACCTGAGTACATATCCTTGGTTGTTAGTCAACAACTTGGTACTTGGATGTTGACTTCAAAGATACAGGCATTCGCCTAGTGTGGAAGTCAGGGTTCCATCATTTGTATTTCGTCTTTTCGTGTATTTCTTATTTATAAACAATGTTTGTATGGCTTGATGAATGAATAAATTGATTTGAATTGAATTGAATAACTGATTCATTAAGATATACAAAAACGTAAAGGTGACCATAAAATTAGCAAGAAGGTACGTTAACATAATTATAGAAAGCTTCACCAAATACTGGTTTCTGGACAGAGTATGTAACGTTATAAGAGAATAGATACTTGTGTGGCCTTATTTCAAATTCCAGGATACCAAGTCATCACATAGCTACTACTACTCTATGTCTAGACCAACGGAGTGTTTTGGCCCAGAGCTTCATCCAGGTGACTGACACCGGCTGAATCCGGCAGATGCTGTAGCGTGGCACCAGTCACCAAGTTAAGTTCCTTTTTTTTTTTAACGCGATGCCTCAACGGCCGCGACACCTGAGTCAGGTGTGTAACAATAGGAAAACAATTGTTTCCTAATTATGACCCATGAAATTATAACCGAAGGTTGGAACTATAGCAAGTTGTCGTTAATGTTACAACCTGAGGGGGGCAAGATTCTGACTTTTCAATGCGTGACCTCGTTAATAAGATAAACTTATGAAATAAATCTATACGATTTATATTTAGTGTGGAAAATCTAATGTGGCTACAGTTTACATATGACTTTCAAACCTTTATTGAATTATTAGAAGTCTCTGATCTCTTAAATCAGTCTGATATAACTCTCAAACTCGTGTTAGAATTCTAACAACCTTGTTTAATTTGTAAAGGTTGATGTACCTAATCTTCTAATACTTGTCTAATTTCAGAACTGCCAATCCTCTTAAGGTCAGAGGGGGGCTGTTTCATCTTATTGGTATAAAATTCTAATAAGCACATGTGCGAACTATTCCAGCTATTCCTGAAAACGAATTCGGCAGCTGACTCCGGCATTAAGGTGCTTAAGCAGAGACCGCTGATCAGTGCAGAGCGCCGTCCAGCGCAACTGCGATAGGCTGAGTTTAGAACGAGAGAGTACCGTAGGTAGTACTAATAGGAGATAACCTGGTATGTAAAATTAAATAATAAGCATGCACAGGTCTTTTGAGATCTTTTCTAACAAGATTAAAATATTTCAGCGAAATATAAATTAAAATGTAAAAGTATCGTAATGACTTAAAGCTAAGAAGACTCTGGTATGTAAAGCTAAGCAAAAAGCATACCTACAGGTCTATTGAAATTTGTTACTTGATAATGGAATGGGTATGCGTCATTATAAAAGACTAATTGAGATACAGCAATTGCGTATCTACCGTTTAGAAGGTAATACGAGACTGTGATAGGTGAAATAAAAATAAAAATAAGCACTTTGTTACTTGAATATGACAAGAAAATTCGTACCTTTCGAAATAGGTACAGCAATTGTGACTCGAATGTAGATGTTACTGCGTAATACTACAAAGTAATAGTAGATATTGAATCTTATTGGATTAATGATCCAACTGGAATAATTTTAACAAACCGAATAAGTTAACCTGGTATTAGAGTACGAGGTTATAATCTATGAATGTTTTATGAGACAACAGAGATCATCCTATTGTGAAAGCTCATCCGCTGTACTACGTCACGCGTCTGATTTTCAGAGGGGGGAATGTGACTACATGTCATTTATCTCTATATTTTAATATTTTAAAACTACGCATGGCCGGCCAGATGTGTTGAACACATTGAGACACGGACTTTTGGGTTTGACAGGCTATGTCATAAACTATGGAACAAGAACCCAACTTTCTAAAGATGCTCATAAATTGACTTTTTGAAGTAAGGGCTGTCAAGACAAAAGAGTCTTGGAATATCTGATTTCTAACACGAACCAGACCCAAAACAATTAAGCGATGCACAAAAAAAAACTGAACTGAAAAGGGGATTGGTAGATGGGCGTCGGGTTTGGAGAGGCGTGAGTGGGACACTTAGCTTTAGGCAGGCAGAGCGGACGGATTGATTTTGGAGGTCGAAGATTAGGCTCGGAACAGAATAGGAAAAGTCGCGTCGTTGTAACGTATCGGGTTGACGAGTTTAATTATTAAGTTAGTTATAATTTAGTCTATTCGCGTTAATATGGTGTGAGTGAGTGCCAGTATGAATGGGGTAAGTTTAATCATTGTATTACATAGGTAGGGATCATTAACTAATGTACTATTTATTCTAGCGTGGCGAACCTTTGTATTTACTTCCTAAATCCACCCTTTGGCAGATATTTGTGGCTAATATTTGGTTTAGGGAAACGGCGAAGCCTTTCGTCACACGTTACATGCCCTAATTCATAATTTATACACTACACAATGACTTATTTGATTATGGACTATTATTGACTTTTAACTGACATTACATACATGGAAGGCGGAACCGTTAAAACTCATTTCTGTATAAAATAGGCTAAATATGGCCGCTCTTGATTGAGCACGTAGGACAACCAAATTTTAGTTGTTAAATACTGCTTCCTATAGAAGGTTTGACTACGGTCTCATTGCATTGCCATGTTGTATGTACACTTATAAACTAAAGGGGGTAGTCATCGCTGAACATCACAAACTGGGATATGATCAACTTAATGAATGTTAGTGTCGTGTCTCGTTAAATCGCACCAGGCTTTCGGGCCAATATCTGAATAAAAAAATTATATTTGCCGAGACACGATGGAAGCCCAGTGGAAGACCCCGCTGTTGACGTCGCACGGCTGTTATTTACACTGGAGCATCCTCGAAATTGGGAAGTTTAAAAAAGTGTGAAATGACGAATTATTCCATTTCAACGTATAACAAGGCAATTGTAGTGAACCTGTTTCAGACTGAGTCTACGGTACGCTTGCTAATTTTGTATTGTTTTAGTAAAGGGTGTTAGGTCGAGGGTGAACTATTTATTATAGTGCGCGTCCAGTAATTCTGGAAGCATGTCTCGCTCAATGGCAGGACACTTAGGCACAAAACCGTCCTTGTCTTAGGATTGTGTAAGACATGTTTAAGTTTAGGGAAACTTGTACTGTATGGACCGCCGCAAATCCTTCCTAGGACGCGCATTCGAGGCCCTGCAGTACACGTATACGACGTGTGTGCTTTTGAAAGGCAATCTCACGTCACTTGGGTGGGAATCTAGACTATTGCCAATTGACTCATTAAAGTATTTCAAATAAACGTATTAATGAATGCAAGCGTAGCGATCCTACCAACTTCCTTTCGTTAGGTAAATAATGCACTTTGCAATCCCTTTGTCAAATTAACTTCTTACTTCACTATTGTTTTACTTATTTAGGCCGTAAGGCTATCAGACAGAAATGTGTGCTGGAAGTTTGTTTCATCATTTCTTCTTACCAGCTATTACACTACGAAATGATGGCGGGGTGGGCGCTTTTGGGGCTGTCTGTAGGCGAGTTGATATTATCAACTCCAGTTACTTCCTGAGTTAAACTCTCTGCTAATTTAGTTATTTGTATTTGTAGAAATTCATGAATGTAAATTCATTATCCGCGACCATTATTCGGTCTTTGATAAATACTCTATACATTAGTGTAAAGAGTTTCTCATACAAGCTTTAGTTAATAGTAACAATTTAGTTTATATCCCTTTAGTTATATTTTATCCTTCTAAACCACTTCCAAGTTATAATTTTATAACTGTGAATTCCAAATTCCAAAACAAAACAAAACAATATTTGGAATTCATTTAATCGGAAGAGAATTTATCAAGCCAGGATGAAATTCATTGTGCAGCGCGGAATGGAGGGGCGCTTCACCCTTGTTAACGACAGGGCCGACATTAACACTAAATCTAGGACATTTTAGGAAAAACGAAATTTTTATCAGCCTAGGGTCATTTAGGAACAGTCACATTTTCCAACGACAAGAAGAATTATGCCCCTTAATCCAGTTTATCTTTTCGTGAGAGGAATGTTCGGTGCTTTCATTTTTCATGCACTTCAGTAACGTTATCTCATTATTAATAGTGAATCAATGGTCAATCATTGGTGAATGTATCTGTTTGTACGGAACCCTCGGTGCGCGAGTCCAACTCGCACGTGACTGGATTTTTATTTTACTACTACAATAATATCAGGACATATTAGATAAAAAAATTGTGAACAAATCACACTAATATAATAAGTGTGTGTGTGTGTTTGTATGCTTCACGCTCAAACGGCTGGACGGATAAGGATGAAATTTGGCACAGCGATAAATTATAGTCTGGAATAGCACATAGCAAGTATGCCAAGGGAACATACGGGACGGGATATAAAGTTTTTATCCCGGCAATATGTTCCCTTGGGATAATTTTCGCCATTGACGCGGGGGAAGTCGCTGGCAGAAGCTAGTAATTTGAATAAAATTAAGACACAGACCGTGGACAACTTATAACTCAAGCTGATTATTTTAATCGTAAATACTGAATCTTTCGTTTTTAGGGTTCCATACCTCGAAAGGAAAAATCACACTTAAAAGGGAGAAAAATGTCTCAAACGGTCAAGCCGTAACCGCTACAGACTTGGGGAACATCTGATAGATAAAAAACATTCTCAAAATATCCGTCGTTTTTTTTTATGTTTTTCGGTTTTTTCCTTTACTTGTGCTGCAATACATTGCTTCTCACCAAATTCCATGATTCTAAGTCAACGAACTTCCCGTTATCTTCTAGGTTTAGATTTCCTTGCGTGTTTCAAATATGAGACAAAATCGGACGTATCTTTTGATTAAGTTGATGAACCTATAGGTTTGATTTTTTCCAAAGCAGACCACCGCCAACTGGAGCGCGCACGCGGAGGAGGGAAGAAGAGGTGAGAGCAGTACTCCATGCATGTCCGAACTTGTGCTTTATACAAGTTGAGCTGCTGTTCAGGCGTGAAGTACCATCTCACATTTGCAAGGATCCCCAACTTTTTTGCAGCCAACTGAGCCTTTGCCTCAATGAATGGATCGAAATTGAGGGTCGATGTTAACGTAACACCAAGAAGGTTGAGATGGTCCGTTATTGGCACGGTCACACCATGGTAAGATGGAGCCGGGTGGGTAAAAAAACACGCGTGGGTCTTAGCAGCATTGAAACTGACAATATTGGCATCACCCCATTGGGAGACCGCCTTCAAGGACAGGTTCAAGCATTCAACCATAACCTCCCGGAGAGACTGAATCTGAGGCCCAGTAGCCCGTGCGCCGGACACGTATTTCTCAGCAACAGTGCTGTCGTCTGTGTACCCAAAGGTCTTTAATGTGCAGCAAAAACAGTGTTGAGGGACTCCGGCGTTAATACCTAACTGACCGGATCAGCAGCCATCGATAACCACTCGGATGGATCGATCCCTCAGTAAGTCAGCAATTCGGTCACACAGACCATTAGGAAGACCGATGGAAGGAAGCTTACCAATAAGGCTCATATACCAGACCCTGTCGAAAGCCTTCGAGATGTGAAAAGAAACAGCAAGCGCTTCCCTGTGCTTCTCAATGGCCTCTCTTCAGACGTGAATGGCATACGCTAGGAGATCCCCAGTTGACTGATTTTGGCGGAAGCCGTACTGGCGGTCACTGAGGATGTAGTTGTCTTCTAGATATGCCAGGAGATTATTGTTTAGTAGAAGTAAACTTACAGAGGATGGACGTTACTGAGATGGGTCTGTAGTTTGCTGGGTCAGCTCGGCAACCCTTTTTTGGCACGGGATGAACGTTAGCTTGCTTCCAAGCTTTCGGCACTTTTCCAGTCACTATCGAAAGGTGATATAGGCGTGTCAGGATCGGAGACAATTCAGGCACACAATTTTATATACCATTGGAGCCACTAGCTTTGTTCAAGTCAAGGTTACGCGCAGCACCCTACAGACCCCTCTCTGATGGATACGAATATCCGACATACTCGGTTCACATACAACAGGAGAGGGAGGGGGCCGGGCGCCTTCAGTGTTTAGACGCGAAGATTCCGCAAAAAGGGAGGCAAACAAGTTTGCCTTGTACTCGGCGGAGTGGGCCAGTGACCCGTTGGGACTCAGCAGTGATGGTAGCGAGGGGCGACAGAATTTTTTATTTGGTTATAAATATTATTTAGTTTTAATTAGTTATTTGATAGAATAATCATAGTTGGGTAGATAAAGTCGATGATTTGTATTGAGCTGTTTTTTTTTCATATTGTTTGTATGTTTAGTAATAAGTATTTAGTCCTTGTAATTGGTTAACTTCATATCTTTAATATGCCATTGGCCGATAGATTTGCCCGACGAATCCGCCAATTGTAACGGTAATTTTTTTATGTAATAGAACATATTCGATATATTTCAAAAGAAAAAGAGACAAAAAAAAACAATAGTAAAATTTCACAATTTACCCGCGAGGTGTGTGTTGCAAAATTCACATATACGAAACATAAATAGTTTAACACAAACAGAGTAACAGAACAAAATCAAATACTCAAGCTACCAAAACGTGCATTTGAAATAAAATTGTGGGTAGTTTAAGATTTTTATAGTTTAGTTTTATCCAAATGATACGCGAGAGCAGGAAGAAATATCACTTTTGGCAACTTGTAATCATGGTATTATACTAACACTACTGAAATAGACAACCAGCACCAAGAAAACTAAAAGAAATGCCTAGCAGAAAAAAACTAAACATGGCTCGATATCTAACACTAGTATGGGCGCCACTGTTTTTTAAATTAAATTTTAAATTTAAAACATTTTTTTTTTTTTTTCGGGATGAAAGTGGGGGTTAAATTTAAGGCCGCAGAGAATACTCGAGTGATTAAAAGTATGTCAAGGGGTAAGTCCCCCGGCCATGACGGGCTTAGCATCGAGCACCTCCGATATGCTGGCCCTCACTTACCTAGGGTACTTGCTATGCTGTATAGCTTCTGTGTGGGTCATAGTTACATGCCTAGTGATATGATGCGAACAGTGGTTGTACCAATCGCTAAAAACAAAACTGGTGACCTCGCCGATAGCAGTAACTATAGGCCCATATCCCTAGCTACTGTGATATCGAAGGTTTTCGACAGCATGCTTAATGCACAATTGAATAAAAGAACAACCATACATGACAACCAGTTTGGATTCAGGGCTGGATTGTCAACTGAGAGTGCAGTGTTGTGTCTTAAGCATGCTGTCTCTTACTATGCTAAGCGTGAGACGTCTGTTTATGCCTGCTTCCTCGACCTGTCTAAGGCTTTTGATCTGGTTTCCTATGATGTGTTATGGAGTAAGTTAGAGCGGGTTGATTTACCCACAGAACTAATAAACATTTTTAAGTTTTGGTATGGAAACCAGATCAACACTGTACGATGGGCTGGGGCGTTGTCTCTTCCGTACGGTTTGGAGTGTGGGGTGAGGCAGGGTGGGTTGAGCTCACCTACGCTCTTCAACCTGTATGTGAACGAACTCATTGCCGAGCTCAGCAGTACCAGGGTTGGATGTTACGTAGACGGTATCTGCGTTAATAATATCAGTTACGCGGACGACATGGTGCTGCTGAGTGCGTCAATCTGTGGTTTGAGAAAACTGGTTGCGCAGTGTGAGGCGTATGCTAGGTTACATGGCCTGGCATATAACATCAAGAAGTCGGAGATCATGGTCTTTGAGGCTGGAGGTAAGAGCCCTAATAAGGTGCCACCTGTTTCACTGTATGGCACGCCTTTAAAAAGAATCCATAAGTTCAAATATCTAGGTCATATATTAACCCCCAATCTCAAAGATGATGACGACATTGAGCGGGAGCGGAGGGCGTTGTCGGTTAGAGCGAACATGCTGGCTCGCAGGTTTGCACGATGTTCACTTGCGGTCAAAATAACGCTCTTTCGAGCCTACTGTACGTCATTTTACACGAGCAGCCTGTGGGCTAGATATACGCAAAGATCGTACAACGCTCTCCGCGTTCAGTACAACAATGCGTTTAGGATGCTGGTGGGGCTGCCTCGCTTCTGTAGTGCGTCGGGGATGTTTGCGGATGCGCATGTAGATTGTTTCTACACAACCATGCGCAAAAGGTGCGCATCCATGGTGCGCAGGGTGTGGGGCAGCTCCAACAGTATCCTAAGTATGATTTCGTGTCGCCAAGACTGTGTTTTCGTGGGTCGCTGTTGTGCCATCACACATGGGTTGTCGCAGCGGTGAGTCACTATTATTTGTTGTTTTGTTTGTGTAGTGTCAGTTTGTTAATATCTGTGTTACTAACATAGTTGTAAGTTTTACTAACCATCTTTTGAGTCATGGATACTCGAATAAAGAGAAATTCTATTCTATTCTATTAAAAATAATCTTATTAAATGAAAACTTTCCCTTACAATTAACTGCAGTAATTGCGGTCAGTTTCACTGTTGTACAAACTACAAATACAATGACCAAATTCAATCCAACTGTAATCACAACGTTGTCACAATGATTACTCTGTTTAATCGTATATTGTTGGAATGAATACTGAAACGCGAATAAATTAAGCTGAATATAAACATGTTCAAAGTTCACATTTGCGCAGGGTCGTCACACAGTGGTTGGATGACATACATTATCGTTGATGGTCTTATTGAAGCATGACGCAGCAGCTGGGTTCAATTTACTGCACATACTTGAATTTTACGGAATCGATGAAAGCGAGCTGAACTAAAATTAAACTATTCGTTACAGATTTAAAATTCAACAAGTGCAAGAGTTTTATTATGCACTATTAGGCAATTGAGAAAGAATATCATTAAAACATTAACACGCGATTTGAATGATCAATAAGAGTTCTCACTCTCTTAAATATAAATTACAATTTATGATCGTAATTACGGGAAAGCTGTAATGTTTATGAAGTTACTGTGATAATAATCTCACCGTTATTAATTTAATGAGATCTTTATCAATCATTTTATTGTTTTGAAATATGTTTAAGATGTTTACGTTCATAAGAAATTATTGCTGTTGGTTAATCATGATTAATAAATTAATCATACACTTCTTTCGTATGCTTGTAACCAATATTTTTTAAATGTAGTAATAATAAGCTTATAAAACTGCTAGCCCTGAAATTTTGTGGTAGGTACAAAGCAAAATATTTTAGTATGCCTATTTACAGCAGTAACCACACATAGTTGAATATTCAAATACAGAGCGCGCACTAAATGATAACTAATGTAAGTAATATACTTTGTCACTATTTAGTAAACCAACAATAGGTAAAACTAATAGGTATAACTAAACGAAAAATAATAATTTCTAGCTTTTGTACTACATATATCGCTTCGATATGAAATAATGTTTTATTCACAATAATTACTAATTCTTTGAATTTATTAATCTGTGTCCACTGCAGGATCGTATTTACATTATCTCTAATCGCTTTCATTAAACAACACTTTAGGAATGTACATTTCAAAGTTATACACATAATTGATCCTTAAAATATGGGGCCAACAGTTCTTTATTTATTAATGTATAGTCACGATTACATGAAACTAAACATTAATAAAGGGATATCACCGGCGAGTTAGATTAGCATATCAAAAGCTGCATAAGACAAAGCTAAGGAGTGCGGGATAACGGTGACGCAACACTGTGACGTCACAGACTGTGCTCAAGTACAGCTGTGAAGTAAGAGAAGTCGCTCACTACGATTGCGGAGACAGAACGTCACAAGATTTAATTCTCCTAATACAGTTAGATTTAGGACATTCACTGAGATCTATTGTCTTTATGCCATTGTGAATTGGTTGTATTAATCTGTATCTCAGCGGAATTTTTGTAGTATCATCATATCATCATCATCATCATATCAGCCGAAAGACGTCCACTGCTGGACATAGGCCGCCCCCAAACGTCGCCACATTGACCGGTCCCGTGCATCTCGTAACCAGCGGATCCCCGCAACCTTCACCAGGTCAAGGTTTGTAGTATCACATGATATATTTTATAATTGTATCATGTGTTGATATATTGGCCTCAGTTATTGTTTGAATAGCTCGTATACAATTATATTTTATTGCATAGGTTAAGTTTTATGAATTAAGTTTTATGCTCTAAACGTTACTTCAATAACAAAAATATTTCAAAACTTAGTAAAAAAAAAACTAGGTCCTTTAACAATTAAACAAAGTTATCTTTTACGGGTACCTAATTCCTTAATTAGAAGCTCTTTAGAATTTATCTCGAATATCTTTCAAATTGTATCTATGCATAACTCTTTTCTTATCAGTCTGACTCGATTAGTCTTTTAAAATTATTTAAGTATATTTCAACTATGCGACATCGTTATGTTTACTACAGCTAATTATTTAGATTTTGTCAGTAGAAAATGTATCGTGAAAGTTTACTTGGTTTGATTTTCAATTTCTAAGCTAAATAAACTATGTTGAACTACTATAAAACTGACGCAATATTATTGTTTATTTTTATGTATTCATATGATTTTAAAGATATAATGGTGAGGGTAGTCTGGTTGGAGTTCAACAATGATTCAACTCACATTAGTCCGGAACTAATTATGTTAATCCAGAAGTAATTAAATGTCAGTGGTAAGTACTGTTCCTTCGAAAGTTTATCAACGAGAACTTTATCAACTGCGACCCAAAGCCGCTTCTGTTATATTGTGTTTTAGTATCTACTGAGAGTGATTAATGACTGCACAACAACACACAGATCTTACAGCTAAGATGTGAAATTATTTTGCGTAATTTTAATGGTTAATGTTTTACTGAAAACATGGCAACTGAGAGATTTGATGTGTTTAAAAAAAAACAACTTGACATTCTTAGCGAACTTACCCATAGCCTAGTTGAGTTATTGAGCTATAATAGTAAAATTAACTCACGCTTAGATAATTTCTCGCCATTAGAAACAACAAAATGTTA
Organism: Orthosia gothica; assembly: GCA_949775005.1. Classification (NCBI taxonomy): domain Eukaryota; kingdom Metazoa; phylum Arthropoda; class Insecta; order Lepidoptera; family Noctuidae; genus Orthosia; species Orthosia gothica. Next base: position 13,293,762 of record OX459053.1, on the reverse strand, counting down.
TAGATTCTCAAGCTAGCGTTACTTAAAATATTTCATTACAATGCATCTTCCATCGCAACATTCCTTGGAGTAATAAGATCCTATATTAAATTTATTAAAACGTAATTATGGAAGTTACAAATGAATGACTTTAGAGAAAAAGGTTTTCACTTTCTTCTTCCCTTTTAATAAATATGTATTCCAGATCCTTCCACTTTATGTCAGATAATCCTTATAACGTTCTTTTAGAGTTGAAGCCCTGTAGAAATCGACAACGCAAAGATTGATGTAGTTCTACATTTTTAGTATATTATATGGATCAGTTAGGGTAGTGTAATTTGAAGTTAAAACTGTGCTAGCTGCGATTTTACGGATACATTGTTTTCATTTAATTTTTTTAGCACTAACCTTCTTTATTATTATCAAAATAAAAAATAAAAAAATATAATATTTTTATGTAATAATAAATAATAATAACCTTATTCTATAACAATATTATAAAGAGGAAATTTTTTTTTGTTTGTTTGTACCGAATAGCCTCCGAAACTACTTGACCGATTTAAAAAATTCTTTCACCTATGGAAAGTTACATTATGCTCGAGTAACATGGCTATAATTTTGACGGGAGCGAAGCTGCGGGGTTCAGCTAGTTTACAGTAAAGCGACACCACGGCGACTGGTTTAATAAAAATACCATACTCGATTTTACGTTTGCCGCCAGAATACTTTGCAATAATTGTACGTCTCTGCACTATAGTCAATATTTGAATAAGACTGGCATCCTTAAAAAATCTGCAGAGCCTTCGGGTAAAACTAGTTTCATGATCGGTTGGCGCGGGTATAACTTTGTGCATAGCAAAACAGGTAAAAGCTTTCGACAAATTGGCTCCTCAAACATTGATTGGTAAACACGGGGTTCGAAATAGCAGTTTTATTAATAAGTGACCATATGTTGTTACATGGGAATAAAATAAAATAACGAAGAATCATTGGTTAACGTGGAACAAGGTTAGACGAAATACTTTCACATAAAAGGTACCTATTCTAGAATTGGTTATTATTTGATGTTAATTTCTACAAACTCGTACTAATTTAATTAGTCAGGATCGACAGCTGGGCACTAGACTGGCTTCGACCCCTAATCGAAATGGTAATATTACTAATTATAAAATAATGTTTCCTAGTAATTTCTGCTTTTGTAATGTACTTACGTTTGAGGTCAGGAATTCACGATGCGTGTGCAAATAATTTTCTGTCAAAATGTTGTTTTCTGCCAAAAAAGTAATGCATTAGAGGCCGAGCAAATTTGAATGAAAAATACACTGCAGAAAAAGATAAAAATCTTGATTTTTTTAATAAAGATTTTTATATTTATAATATGTACCTTCATGCTACCACCAAAAGGCCTAATTTATTACAAAGATTAATTTCTTCATAATTTAATCACAACTAATCTTCAGCTGCTGAGACACAGTCTTCCTCTCTGTGAGAGGGGAAGGGCTGTAATCCTCCACGAATGTCCAGTGCTGGTTGGTGGATGTCACATGTCTTCGAATTTTTGGTTCATAGGACATGCCGGTTTCCTCACGATGTTTTCCTTCACCGTTTTTGGGAGCAGTGGTGATAAAATAATTAACACAAAGTAAAGCACCTGCCTGGGTTCGAACCCGCGACCTACAACTTGTGAGTCGCCGTGACTTACAAGTTGTACGTTACGACTGGGCCACCACTGCCCCCCATAATTTAATAAGAGATAATAATAATTATCAAAACTTTATTCGACAAATTGTGCCTAATGAATTAGCAAAACAATAATAATTGTTTTAGCTCGTAATAACAGTTGCCGTGCTTTGTGGGCAAACAACGAGTATTTTATTAATTAAATTACCATCACTAACGTCAATTTGTAAATAATAATATTAAAAGCTGTATTCATAGCTAAAATTAATATGGTTGCTCGTTGGAGGCACTCACAGCAGATCATTGATTAATCTCTTGCACTGTTCGTCGTAATTGGTAATTACAGCATGAATGCTGGAAGCTCTCGGGCTTCCAGGGATTTTGTTTTTAATTAGGTAAAACCTTCGATCAATAATACACTAGATACACAATACCATACAAAACTTTTCTTTGAAACTGTCGCCAATTGTGTTTATGTAATTCTAAGAATTCTAGTTGAAATAAATATATATTAATGCAAATTCAACCTTAAATGCAATGCTTTAAGTTATATTCACAAAGCTATGCACAAAAAGCAATAAAAAATTGATAAATTTTCTTCTCTGCTCAACATATTATTATATCAAAATAAATTTAATCTTACACGCATGTTTTAAATTCTAAATTACAAAGTTTCAGAACATTCGATGTTTGTTACAATAGTTGGCGCGTTGTCGACGGAAAAGTTTGTCAAGTAATCATAATATTTAGTAATTGATTAGTATTTACTATTTATTTCGGTTTTTACTTCGTGAAAAACAATTAATGTATATCATTACTTACATTATTATTATAAAGCCTTTATTGCTGAAGAACTAACCAAAAGTATAATCTAATAGTATTAAAAACTTAAATCATTTCTTACATAAATTACCGAAAAAAAGAGATGTCCATCACTTGGTGTTACGGTGGTTATTAGCACAATTTTTTAAACGCACTCTGTGGCATTTTGACGTCTCAATGTTGGCTATGATCGGAACATACTTCTTTGAAATAAGACCACAATCTTATTTGTGCTCTTATTTTTCGGCCCTTACCGGTCATCTGCTATATTATTGATCGAAGGGATATATTATTGATAAAACCTTGTTAACCCATGTATGAATATTTTTGATATTAGCAGATATACCACTTAAAATCACGTAATTGTACGCACAAACACCTTGAAATCACTTAGGTATCATTATAAGCGTCAGATACACTTTTGTGACCTGTGACCTCTGAGTTTGGTTCGGCCTTTCTTCTCAAAGTAGTCAGATAGGAAACGCAGACCTCATCTAGTTTTAATAAATATGTTGGTCATGTAAAACTGTTTGCACAAACCAACTTACAGAAACAAAATCATTTATCACTTATGAGCATCACAGGAGCGTAGCCTAATTATATCGAGTACACAGTTTCCAGCAGATGTTGCAAGACTCTACAGACATTAAAATAAAATCTAAACGCCGTTCTTTAGCAGCTTTGCAAACACATATTGTTTATTAAAGCAACCCGTTTCATAAGAAGCGCGGCACCAATAAGAAGCCAAAAACATTTCAGCAAACATACATGTTGTAAAAAGGAGGTCACCATCATTAACCTCACCTAAATCATTCCGCGTCATTACCACTAGCTCGTCCGCCAATCTCGTTAGTAACAGAATACACAAACGACCTTTTTTACAAAAAAATATCAAGTGCCCAAGATAAGGCAGAATGCGTAGAAGTCGATATAAGAGTATTAAGTATTGATGCGTGAATTGAAGCTCGGAGCACCAATCGACGATTTGTGAACGAAACTGCCAGTAATAAATATGTACGAGGCTTCTTGATAAGATCTGAATATTCAGCAGGTTTCCCTGTCGTCTTATGAATCTGACCTTCATCTGTAGATATTATAATGTTTTATAGGCGACTTGTGCGTCCTCTTGAGTTTGGGGTTTTTTCATACATGACATTACTAAGTTATTATTTTCCTGGACAATGCTTCGATCCATACAGTCACATAGAATGCCATAAAATTGCCACAGATCTTTTAAAAGCGGGTTCTATGTATTTTCTCTACAACGCAGTTTTTTCTTTTGTGTGATCTAAAGAACTACAGCCAAGTAACTTCTGCCGGATGCTCATTGTGGTACGTCCCGTCGTGTGTCGTCATCCACCACATTCACTAACTCAAGTTATATTTTTCCATGTAAAAAAGCGTTCTTTTTTTCCTATAAGAACCTTGAAAAAGTCAACAATATTTTACCAGGAACAGTTTATAACTATGTATTTCGAGTGAAAATTCACATGTACAGGTTTACGGTAACAAAAGTGAACATTGTGGACAAGTAAAATTACGCGGACGTGATCCATTCAATGTTGTTGTACGGGACGGACGTGATCGTCCAAGACCGACAGGCAATCAGGAGGTTGTAAGGCTCCTGCTTGAACGCGTTGACGCCCCTTGCACCTATTGTTCAGTTGTCATCTGGTAACTATGGACCTTGGAGACACTTGAAGGCTGCCAAGTAGGTTGAGGTGAAAACGTGATGTCCAGGTTAAATAAAAACTATTTGTTCATGGCCAGAAGCGATGTTCCTTCATGGTCCTCGATGCGCAATAATGCGTGGAAATACTTTAAGTGAAATAATGGCTACGATATGTTCACGCGCCTGCGCACTATTAAACAGGCAAACTCGACTGCGACGAGGACCACAACATTCCGACCGCAAAAACTTTTATTTTCAAAAAAATATAACCTAAGACTCGTAGCTTGAAACTGACAGGAACTACCCATCTACTAGACCGATTCTGGTGAAACTTGCACTTTTGGATAGGTCTCGAGGAGACCTTCCCTCCCGTCTTTGATCCAGGTCCCTAGCCCCTACCATCAGGGAGTTCTCGTAAGGAGAACGTCAAAGAAAGGGAATACCCGCCAGTTTGAAGCTTTACAATCGAGTTTCTCCTAAAACTAGACATGTTAGCTCTAGGGTACCAGCGAGGGACTTGGAGCCCTCCCACTGGGCCGTCGACACACATAAGTGTCACGGTTGTATTCAAAACCTTCAGGCGTACAGCCGCGCAATGGTGCGAGAAGTTAGCTTATGCCCCTGATCCTGGCACATAAATTCGATTCATACTCAGACTGCTGGGTGGATTTTCAAGTAACATTCACCCCCGGGTAGCCCTCGTGATGGGCTATTCCAAGGTAGAAGTCCGGTGGCTAAATGTCCAACCCCCGATTAGTTAGCCTTTGTTACAAGTTTGTTTACATAGCAAATCCATGTAACCTCGCACTATGTCAGGTCGTTTAACTCCTCAACCACCAGAGCAAAGCTCCTTGCGGAAGTGTGGTTGGGTAGCTGGGAAACTAGGCTGTCTAATGGTAGTACCCTGATGGGTGTACCACCAGCCTTTCTGCAGCTTAAGGTGCCGGGAAACGGCCGAATACGAAATCTTACGTCGTCTCACAGCTTTAATGTGTCTGTGTGCGTTATATACACCTATATACTAGCTCTGTGTCATGACTGAATCTAGGCGCCCACCTAAGGGTCCACGAAGGTAATGCTTCAAACAGCATATCTATAACTGACCAGGCACCAAGTGTCCCTGGACGTAGTGACCCATCGGCAGAGGCATAGAAACGTCCATGCACAGACACATTACTTCAAGCAAGTGATGTCTATGTACTAGAATTACATAGGTGCTGTCTATTTATAGGGCCTAGATAAAATTCTAGGTCACCTAGAAGCGCTAAAATGGCTTGTATCGAATTTTCTAAACACTTACTTGAGTAAAATGTATGTATATTTCCCTTTTTAGAGTGAAAATGCATTAAGACTGGCCATGTACTGCTATTATGTATAATTTCTCAGTCATGGTATTTAGCCATCCTATCAAGAACACCTAGATGGTGTTTCCTAACAAAACAATTATGTGCAAGGAAGCAATCTGATTGGTTGGTGAATAGAATACCTATAGTACTATCTGGTACCCTGCTCAAAACGGGGGGTCTAAAATAAGTAAACAAAATATTTTTATTTCCTTAAACCTATACATTTATCATATAACTAAGGTACCTTATGTATAATTCTAACACATAAGCGCTATATGCGCACTATAAACTATGTAAAAGCCCCTAAAACATGAGTTTAAAGTTATCAAAATTCTACACCAACTGGTTTTAGTATAAATATAAAGCGCCGCCATCTTACGGGTCATTGTGAACTAATCGGCCGTGGATGGCGGTTGTGTTTACGGAGTTAAATACTTGTTTCTTTCCGTAATAACACAATCAGTATGCTTATTAATGCTTCTAATTTATCGTTATTAAACTATATGACTCTATTACATACTGATAGACACATAAAATATAATTTTAGTGTCTCAAAAACATGAACAAAAATTAGTTACGAGCTTTACTATAAAAGGTTTTTTCACCTACCGACATCGCTTAGTATGCGATGGCGCTCTGGGGTGAGCAGACGTGTGTCTGTCAATACTATTTACATTTTACATACGACTACCTATCTAAATGGTGACGTATCGTCGCGAACAGTTGTATTGAAAATCTCGGCAAATTCAGAGAATAGTGGAAATGGTAGCTTGAAGTCCACAATGTTAGGGTGAAACCAAGATAGTTGCCCCAGGGGTATAATATAGTTGCCACTATTGTAATTACTATAGTTTCACGGATGATAATTTATTTATCTATCGAAATATTCACCAACTATCACTAAGTAGACCGTATCTCATGTCTCTGTGCGATTTCGTGGGAAGGCCAAATGCGTTCAAAGAGATGTCTTGTCTCTCGGAGGGGCATCTTCTCTAAACCTAATTTACATAGATAAGGAAACTATCCTCTATACGGGATATATATCCTAAAATATAGAGGTCCGAAAGTATCGCTAATACTATGGAAATATTAAAGAATATTATTTACTTTTCATAAATGAGTACATAAAAAATCAAAGTACCGGCCAGTTTTACAAATAAAGTATTTTGCTTATTGGAATGAGACATGGAGTAATTTCAAAAAGTATGACAACTATCCGGCTTTTACCATATACATTTTAAAGTTTGTGTGCAGGTATGGAGAGATTAGATAGTAGATACCCCATTGAGGAAATCGATAATTATATCGACGCTAAAATTTTTGAATAAGTATTGTAATTTCTATTGTTAATTTTATTCGAGAATCTAGAACAAACTTCAATCCCCATGTCACGTTTGTAAAGTTATTACTGTGTATTATATCTAGTACAAAGTCCTTCTAGAGATGTCCTGAGATGGAAGTAGAATGGATCATTTTATATCTCAGGGGGTGTGAACACGGAGAAAAGGAGATTGGGTTAACTTTAACGTATGTAGGTACGGCTCGAAAAACAAAACAAGTTTTATTCAAACAATGCTAACGTATTGTACTACTTTTTTACAGTAATCTATTTTGATTTATTTAGACCATAGAGATGTCTGAACCTTCCTCTTTCATTTATTTATAGAACTTGATGAGACCTAAACTTCAGAAAATTAATGGTTATACTTGTACGATAGGTTTGTAGGTAAGTACAGAGTGCTGTTCAGTAGGTACCTTGGCTAAAATTTCGATTATACTTCATTGCTGCATCCTAGGAGATTTAATAAACCATGTAGTCCGTTTTCTGTTATGCTGCATCATCACACGAATTTTAGATCTTTAAAAAAATCAAAAAGTAAGGATCGGGCTTTACTGCGTAGTGACACTAGTTGCCAGTAGATGGCGCCTTGTTCATTCGTTTTCCGTGTGTTGCATCATCCATGCGAGCTCCGTAAATAGTTTTGTTTTTTAGTGAAATCTTTGAATATTTTTGTGATTTCGAACTGAAAATGGACAAAAGAACAAAGGAAAAAACCGATGATGAGATTAAAAGGAAAATTAAACGTTTGGAAAAGGAATTAACATTTCGACAAAACTCGCCGACGCCATATCAAAGTGAAGGTACCTTTGTTTTTATTTTACTATGTATCTTTGCAGTTTCAAAGTATTTAATTAGAGTATAGTCGAAAGTGAACATATGAAATAACGTTCATTAAAGCATGTACACATGCAACATGGGTTTATTTCCTCAGTGATGGCACGCGATGTCATCCGGAAATAAGTTTGCCTAATTTCTTAGCGTGGTGGTACGTGATGCCACCCAGAAATTAAGAAATATTATCAGAATTGATACTAAGACGACTCATTGACCCATTATAGGTCTTAAATAGTAACTTACCATTATTTTCTCAGTGGTGGCACGCGATGTCATCCGAAAATAAATACTCTTCCATAACGTGATGGCACGAGATGTCACCCAGGAAGTAGATAACTTGCTAATAAGCTTTATAATATCTCCTATAGATCCTGAATACGATTCCTACTACGAAGAGGAAGTGGAGTTCGAACCTCATGGTAAAGGTACGGACAGTGACGACGCCAGTAAGCGTCTGCCCGCATCAGTGGTCGAGGTACCTGCGTCTACAACTGACCCAATTGTCCCTGAGACCTCTTCCCCGGAAAAATTGTCAGAAGAACCTCAAGAAAAACCTCAAGGTGAGGAAAACCCTATTCCTATAGAAGTTTTGGCAGTACTAGGAGAAGCAAAACAGTCTGAGGAAAACTTTGGGAAAAATATACCTGCGGAGATCTCTGAACGTTGGGGTAAAATCCTACTCGAAGGCCTAACAAAGGATCAAAAGGAGAACCTGTTGACTAAAACACTGATACCAGGAAACTTTCAACTGGCTAAAGCAGCAAAGCTGAATGCCGAAGTTGCATCTATTCTCAATGAACCAACAAAAAATAGAGATAAGCGCATAGAAAAAATGTAAAACCAATTAGGTTCTGGTATCGCTGGCCTAGCTAATTTAACAGCGGAGTTAATATGTAAAGATCTCAGTAAAATGGATATTATTAAACAAATAGCAGAGATAAACCAGATACTGCTGGATCTTCACTACGAGGAAACAATGAACCGTAGGAGACTTATTATTCCAATGCTGGATAAAAGTTTTATCACAATAATTCAAGGTGTAAAACGTGAAACATTTCTCTTTGGCGATAATTTGAGTGAAAATATCAGAACAACAAAATCGTTAGAAAAGTCTAGTATGCAGATCAAGAAATCGATGCCGTTACAGCAGCCTACACCTCGTAGACCCAATACCACGGGAAACGCGCGAGCGCCTCCCCGTCAACCGAGCGGGCAGGGGGCGGCGCGAGCACTTCATGCGCCAGCTCGATATTACCCGCCACCTCACCCGCCAGCCGGCCGCAGACCACCGCTAGCGGCACGTCGCGGGCCACCGCAGCCGAACCGCGCGCAGGACCGTCGCAGCCGTCGATAGAGGTACCACACGCTGGTCGTGTTCAGCATTTTTTACTCCATTGGTTGGATATAACTACAGATCCCCAAATATTGGAGATAGTGAAGGGTTATAAATTAACATTTATTCAAACACCCTTACAACTTGTAGAACCATGCAATCCACCTTGCGCAAGGATGGAAATGTTAAATTCTATCGAACAACTTAAACAATTAGGAGCTATTGTGCCATGTATCGAAGAGGATGATCAATTTATTTCTCCTATTTTTCTAATTCCGAAAAGTAATGGAACATACCGATTTATTCTTAACTTAAAGACGCTTAATAAATATATATTACATAATCACTTTAAAATGGAAGATATTCGCACAGCATCAAAACTAATATCTAAGAATGTGTACATGGCAACAATAGATCTTAAAGATGCTTATTTTTTTTGTACCTATGCATAGTTCTTGTAGAAAATACTTACGATTCCGGTTTGATGAAAAATTATACGAATTTACCTGTCTGCCGTTCGGATTGTGTTCCGCTCCACTCACATTTACAAAATTAATGAAGCCAGTACTGTCGTAATTACGTAGCGAGGGCCATAGCTTAGTGGCGTATTTAGATGATCTGTGGTGTGTAGCAGATGACTATGTTTCATGCCTTAATACGATAACAACTACGATTAATACTCTGGAACATTTGGGTTTCATAATAAATTATGAAAAGAGTGTTCTCATACCTAGCAAAAGGTGCAAATTCCTTGGAATTCAGTTGAATTCCCAGGATATGACATTAGAGTTACCACGGGAAAAACGTTGTAAACTTTATGATATGGTTCGAAACATATCTGCTAAATCATCAATTAAGATAAGAGAATTTGCTCAATTTCTAGGTACTTTAACAGCAGCTTGTCCAGCAGTAGCATACGGCTGGATATATACCAAGCACTTTGAGAGACAAAAATATCTCGCCCTGTTGAAAGAACGCGATTATGATGCAAATATGAAAATCAGCCTATCGCTTAAAGATGATTTTTTATGGTGGGAAACAAAAATAAATTATATAGATAATCCCATCAGAACCTGTCACTTTCAACTGGAGATTTTTTCGGATGCCTCCCTGTCTGGGTGGGGAGCATGTTGCAATGGGGAAACAGTTAGCGGTTATTGGTCACAGGAAGAAAGGGTTAAGCACATAAATGAATTAGAATTATTAGCTTCTTTTATGGGACTGAAATGCTTTTGTAAAGTTATCACTAATTCGGAACTGTTGTTAAGAATTGATAACACCACTGCCATATCATATATTAATAGAATGGGTGGGATACAGTTCCCACACCTTAATAATATAACTCGAGAGATATGGCAGTGGTGCGAACGAAGGAAGCTTTTCATATTTGCGTCTTATATAAGATCATGTGAAAATACTGATGCTGACAAAGCCTCAAGAATCTCGAACATCGATACAGAGTGGGAATTACATGAATCTTGTTTCCGAGACATAGTAAGCGAGTTTGGTCAACCAGAAATAGATCTGTTTGCCTCTCGAATCAATAAAAAATGTTCAAAATTTGTATCTTGGAAACGAGATCCGGATGCCTACGACATAGATGCTTTTACCCTAAGATGGAACTATTTTCTTTTTTACGGCTTCCCTCCCTTTTCAATTATATTGAAATGTATTAGGAAAATAATTAATGACGAAGCAACCGGTATTTTAGTAGTACCCTATTGGCCAAGTCAACCATGGTTCCCACTGTATAGGTCCTTGACCATTTCCAAAATGTTATATTTTGGACCAGATGAAAATATATTATTATCTCCTTCCAGAACGATGCACCCTTTATGGCCGAGCCTTATCCTGGTGTGCGCAGTCTTATCCGGGAAGCGTTCATCAGACAGTCACTAGAACATGATACAATAGATATAATGATTCAGTCGTTATCAAATAGTACTTTGCAACAGTATAATTCAGCTTATAAATTATGGTTTATTTTTTGTAAAGACAATAATTTAGATTTTTTCAAAGTATCAACACAGGAATTATTAAGATTCCTTACTATACATTTTAAAAATGGCGCCAAATATGGCACATTAAATTCGTTTAGATCAGCATTATCGCTTATCTTGGGTAAAGAAATTTGTGTAAATGACTGTGTTCGTCGGTTTTTAATAGGGGTGTTTAAGTTCAGGCCTAATTTGCCTAAGTATCAGAATACTTGGGATCCTAGCGTGGTTTTATCTTACCTATGTGATAAAACTCCTAATGAATCGTTAACCCTGGATATGATCACCAAAAAAGTCGCAACTCTGCTTGCGTTGTCAACTGGACAACGTGTTCAGACGTTGACACTTATCAAGGTCAACAACATATCGTTCTATGAAGCGGGTGTTCAGATAGTCATAGACGAAATTATTAAGACGTCAGCACCCAATAGGGCAAACCCTAAATTAATAATTCCATTTTATCATGAACAACCAAATATTTGTCCAGCGAAAGCTCTCTCTGTTTACATAAATAGGACAAGAAAATTTCGAAATGAATCGGGTACAGAAAAACTAATGTTAACTATTAAAAAACCTATCCGAAATGCCAGTTCACAGTCCATAAGCCGCTGGATCAAACAAGTTCTGAAGGATAGTGGAATCGATGTTGATATTTACACATCACACAGTACGCGACACGCATCGACCTCAGCGGCGAAGCGTGCTGGCGTCTCTGTAGATGTTATCAAGCATGCGGCGGGCTGGACTGGTACATCCCTATGTTTCGCTAAGTTTTATAACTTACCTTTGCTAGACTTTCAGCAAGACAGAGCTTTCGCTGACGCTGTACTTCAGATGAACAAGTGATTTGTTAAATTTAGTTCCTAATCAAGTTAAGTATCTATTTTAAGATGAAAGTGTACTAGACAGTCAAATTGTTTATTTTGTGGGACCTGGGAACCCTGTTATTTTTTGGAAATAAACTTGATTTTCAATACAACAAGTTGTTGTTATTAAAAATCTACTTATTTATCATTCTGCAATTATGCGCTAAACATCTACATGGTTTATTAAATCTCCTAGGATGCAGCAATGAAGTATAATTTGTGGTTAATTGAACTTACCTAAAGTGAACTTCAACCAAAATTATACGAGTTGCTGCATCCGAGTTGAGCCGTTGATTTTTGATGCGGGGAGGATGGAACGGGGAGGGGGGGAGGTTTGGCTATCCCCCAGTACCATCCCCACCACTCGGAGCCCTATGGTTGTGGAGATATCCATGGTTAAAGTTTTCAGGTTAGAATAAAAATTGCCATAAATCTGCATCGATTTAAGAGGTGTAGAGGGGGGAAGGGAAAGGGGGGTAGAGGGGCTACCTCACTGTACCATCCCCACCCCACAGTACCCCATGGTTATGGAGATATCCATGGTTAAATTTAAAATTACTATTGAAGCAACAAAGTCGACGGAGCCCCGCTGCGCGGGGCTCCTATTTCTGTCTGTAGGGTCATAAGTAACCTAACATGAAGGAGATGACGGGAGCTGCGTTCACTCGCTTTGCTCGCTCACTTCAGCTCCCGTCATCTCCTTCGAACCTAACCTATCCGTGTCGGGGTGCCCTACGTTCCCGAGCTCGCTTCGCTCGCTCTTGGACTAATTCGCTTTTTTTTACCTCACGAAAAACATACAAAAAACCATAACATCAACGGCCCATAATGGAAATTTTAGCCGGTACCTTCTTAAGTAAATTGCTCCACATTGTTTTCTCTACGAGGGAAATCCCTCAGAGATTAATAATAGGCCTACGAGCAAAGAATGAAAATTATATAAAGTACTAAATTATATAAATGTGGGTAGATGAAATTTTCTTGGAGATATGGTATTTGTTTACACCTTAATTGCACCGTAGGAGCAATCATGACACCACACCACCACACTGTATATTAAGTATTATGCAACTATGCAATCTTCTAAACACTTTTTAGACACTGTATCGTCGTATTTTTATTTTTCTTCGCTCAAATATCAGACAACGTTTCGTAACGTCAAAACGTTACCCTTCACTATGCGGCCCTTAAAAAAGAAAGAAAAATGTTTGGAATATGCAAAGAGCGCTTTTTGCACATTCGGACAAGTCGGTAGACTGATCGACAGAACAGTCAAAAGACCAATGGACATACCACGCAACAGACCAGTCGTTAGAGAAATCGGTGGACTAGCCGCTAGATATATCGGTATACTGATTCATAGACCAGTCTACATATCTGTCGAAAGACCACTCGTCAGACCAGTCGACAGACCATACGATTGACCAGTCGACAGAAAAATCGGTAGACGAGTCAGTAGACATGTCGGTAGTCAAGTCGGTAGACAAATCAGTAAACTGTTCTGCCGAACAGTTGATAGACCACTTGACAAACCACTCGACAGACAAGGCACACTTGAAGTCGCTAGACAAACAACGAAAGACTGACCGATTTGTCTACCGAGACAAGTCGGAAGACAAATCGGGAGATTGATCGACATAACAGTTGATAGACCTGTCGACAATAAATTCATAGTATCTTTTTTCCGTTAAGTATAATAACTTTTATAATCTTACGTAATTGAATTTCAGCTTCCATAAAAAAAGGGGAATTTACGAGCATATTTTGATAAAATTTGGTAACTCCCAAAACCTTTAAAAAAACGACATCATGCGATAGCTCTCAAAAGAGAACCATTCAATTTTTCAGCCCGAATCTCTAACACAATATTGTCCAAGAAATAACGAAGTTAACAGCAATAAAGTAAGAAAAACTCTCATATAACTTTGAGTTTTTACGTTTTCAGGCAATCTAATATCGCCCAACGGACCTCTGAACTTTGTCACGTTTGCCAAAATTAATTTGATACAAAAAAATCCCTTTGTAAACTTGTAAGTTGAAGTTTATATTTAAAAGCTTATACGATAAAAAAGAAAACCGAAAAGAGTCAATAAAATATACTTAGTTATGAATCGTTTTGTGTTTATTATTTTTCCACTCTATTCACTATGTCTACATCTCGTTTTTTCTTTATCCTTTTGTAGATATGCTGGAGGAGATTTTTATAGAAATAAGCACCAACTATGTACCTATTTTTCTATTTATCTTCTTGTCTTTCAATAATTTTGAAAGGCCATCTTAAGACAAAAAGATAACATAAAATAAACTGAGTTCTTTTTTCAATTACTATTAATATTAAACAATTACAAAGAGCTACCATATTAAGGAGTATATAGGCGTTCAAAAGGAAAGCTGTATATTTTTTTATCTTGCATTTTTTTTGCAAAAATAAAAAAAATATATTTGCGCTTTGTGCTCTTACTCCTCTCTCTCTCTCCTCCTCCTCTCTCTCTCTCTCTCTCCTCTTACTGTACCTCCACCTTAGCTGTACGCATAATGAAAGTATTTCCAAAACGAATCGCTCGGCTAATTGCCTCCGTACTCCGGCACTCTTCTGTTGTAAACTTTACGTATTATGTTGCTTTGTTGGTAACAAGCAAGCCAGTGTGAGAACAACAATATGTGGGCAAAGTAACTAGCTTTGTAGACTAGCCTGTCAATTTGCAGTTAGAGGCTCTGGAAATGAGTTTAAAACTTACTTAGAACGCAACTATTTGCAAACACAACTCTTCTAGGTAATTCAAAAAACTAAATGTTTCACAATCACAATCGGACCCTTTTTCGTGTGATAAGCATACTCTAAACCTGATATAGGAGAATGGAAAACGGGTAACAGCAAAATCTAACTTTTAGCGTTAGCTAGAATCGAACTTTGTCGTTAAGCTAATGGTTCGTTGAAATGCACTACAAGCAATAGCGTTGTGTATAAACGGCCATTTAACAGCAGGCTTGTATAATGTCTACATTAAAATCATCATGGCATCATGCAGTTCTAGATGTTTGGCTAATTGTTTATCAAGCAGTCTGTCCAAAACTTTATTATGTAAACTAGTCCGCAAAACCCAGATTCTTACAACACACGGGAAGACATCCAAAAAAAATTATTCGTTGCACCACAAAAACCGACTAGATCTACCCTCCCCCCGCCTCAAATTACACTCTTCTAGTCCATATGCTATGTCGATAAAAATATATAATAAATTACCGGAATACATAAAACAAGTACGCAAAAGCAATATTTTTATAAAGAAAATAAAACGATTCTTAGTTAGTAAAAGCTATTACACAATTGACGAATATCTGACAGACAAATTCAAGTAAAAATAATGACAACTGTTAACTAAAAGACTGTAAAATGACATTAATAAATAATTGACTCAAAATATATTCTGGACATTTTAAATTTTATTATGTATAAATTTTATTGAATATAAACTACCTAAATCAAAATAATTATGTAATAATAATATATATAATAATACGTATTGTAATATAAAAACTTAAACAAATAATTAATGTTTAAGATTAATATTTAATATGATATGAAAATAAAAAGATATTCGTATTAGTGCATTAAACCAAATTAAAACAAATAGAAAGGGAATAGATAACTAAACTGTTAATAGATAAGGAAAATATTTTTATTTGTAATAATGATAATAGATAAGAAAAATATTTTTATTTGTAATAATATTGAGCGCTATTCCTCTCTCCTAGACATTGACTGTATCTAGAATGTTGCTGTGCCCGACAGGGTCCATAATTGTTTCTGTAACTTATATTTACCACCTGTATGTACATTATGGATGCATTTTTTTTTTCTAAGCTTTCTAAAACTCCTTTCAAGATGAATCGTTGTTAGTCTAACTTTTCGTGACCTTACTATGACTATGACCTTATTATAGCTATAAAATTGTATTTGAGTTATGAAAATAAGTTTAGCTAAGATTTGAACATTTTTCAATTTGCCAATAGTAGCTAACAATAAGCTAGGCGCTATCTGTAGAATAGATATTTTTTTTTTATAAAATCTCAGTTACCTAATATCACAACACGTTGGCTCTTTCTTTGTGAAGTGTTCATCATTTTTAGTACATATACGCCTGTATTTTTACCTTTTTCGTTTGAATCCCAATCCATATTGAATTCAGATATCAAATTCTAGAACTCCCCGAAGCATCAATATTGTTGATCCACCACCGTCACTCCTAGCTCAACTGTAATACACATACGAGTGTCAGTGCAAATTGATCTCCTAACAGTTTTCGTGGATAAACTCGATAAATATTTTTTTTTTCTTTTCATTTATCTACTTTATTTTTTTTATAATTTTAATCTTTTCAATTATTCTAAATTCCACGTAACATTTCTCGACAAATGCACATTGCACAAAATTAAGTTTGTTTGTTTGTTTAAATTAAGCTTTTAGTACCACTTCCACGTGATCCAATCGCAGCTCTTTATTTCTATTTAGTAAATCTTTGCTAACCTTGTAATCTTTGCTAACCATCTAGTAGGTGTCAATCAGACTTTTTTTGTTTACATAATTTTTTTGTTTACTCGATTGTACAATAGTTTTGTGAATTATAAAAAAGGTAACTTTAGCCTGCCCGTAACCACAAAACGTTATGTTTATCATAGTTAATAGATAAGTCCGTTTGATGGAAGGGATCAGATTAAGCTTAAATAGTTAATAGGATTGTTGTGGTTGAATGTTTCTCAAGTTTGCTTATCAGATCAATACTACAAAGGCAAAGATTCGGATTTACTCTAAACCAAATATCTGTGTCTCCGATATTGAGATTTGAAAGTAAATTATATTAAAGTCGTCACAATCTAAGAATTCCGTTAACGTTTCTTATTGTACATGCCGCGATAACTTTCTACGTAAGAAATTGAAAAATCAAATTCATAATCCTAATTAATTACTATGTTACCCGTACATTATTCTTTCTTTTATCTTTTTTAACAAACATTGCCCCACACTAGGAATGTATTTCTGTATCGTGGGTGCATTTACAAACATATAAACTCACATACACAACACCCAGAGCCCGAACAACTATCTGCAGGTCATACAAATATTTGTTCCGTGCGGGAATCGAACCCGCAACACGCAGCGCAGCAGTCAATCGCTCAACCATTGCGCCAACCGTGCGCCCAAACTATAACAACGAGTATCATTCGCAAGCATCAAGTTTAATCACTATTAAGTATTTTTATAACTGTCCAAGCGGGCCTTTTATTTTTTGACAACTTTAGATTCTAGTTTTTTACGTGAGGAAACAAATACTTTTATTAAAGCACGGGAAGCTTATTGTTATCGATTTGTATGCAATGGGATATCAGGTGCTACGAACTGCTACAGCGTGCTACGACATGCTACGCCGCGCCGTCCTCGTCGTTCAAAGAGTTGTCTATAGTTACTACGTTACGAGCACGAGCCAGTCAAAATGATGACAACTATAATTTATTTCGAGATACATATAACGAGTAAATAATTTCAACGATAGAGTAAATAATTTCAACATTATGTTCATGTGTTGCAATTTATGGTTTAGGTTATTTCGATGGTTTGATTTATCAGGCGATAATATTTACGAAAATGTGTTTAGCAACAAGTAATAAGTTTTAGTCTCTAACTCACATGTTGTTCGGGTGAGATTGGTAGTAAACATAATTATACCAAGTTTATAGTTCTCAATGGTGTTGGTGGTTCCTTTTGCGTACTAAATAAAAGAGTGGACTTTAATTCGAGAGCAAAAGAAAAGAGCGCTGTAATTTTGCTATTAATTCAGAGAGGGATGGCATTATGCGGTATTTTTGTATGTAGACAAGGATAAAAGCTATGGAGAGGCGTTGTTGTGCGTGACAGCCTTTCGATTAACACTTAGTATAAACTATGATGGCGTAAAAGTCTTTGTCTTACACCGTTCCAGCCGCTCAATATTTATGCTTCTGTTAGGTTTCACATTTTATATTCAAAATGATGATGTGGAAATTCGGATTTAATTTTGAGAGTAAAATGAACAAGGGTGGTTTTGGTAACATATTTGTGAACTAATTAATGCTGGCATTAGCATAATAAAGTTTTCAATAAATGAGAATTTTACTTTATAGGACACATTTTGAGGAAACGGTTGGCGCAGTGGTTGAGCAATCGGCTGCTGCGCTGCGAGTTGCGGGTTCTATTTCCGCATGCAACAAATATTTGTATGTTCTAAATGTACCCATGACACAGGTGAAATTCCTAGTGTGTAGCAAATTTAAACGAAAAAAAAAGGTTACAAAAATATTCCCAGTAAATATCATGTGGGTGGATCAAAGTCCAAGTAAACACATAGTTAGGGTTACTTGAACAGTTTTTGATTAAGTATTACCACCGTCTCGACCTATTTACAATTGCAAGAAATTGACATCTTTTGTTCAATGCTAGAATTACTATTTTGAATCTGTACTAATAAGACGTAATACTACATTTAAAAACTAAAAGTGAAGCTGAAATAAACAAACGTTTTGACTAACCGTTCCTAATTTAACTGACAGATAGCTGCAAAATCAAATCCTCTCAAATAGGTTACGCGAATAATTCATTGTGTGTATTGTAATCACAATTTGTGGCATGTCCGTATCACGTGACGTTGTTTGCTGACTTGAACGTTTGTGAGCTCAATACAAACAACATGCATGCCGCACATGGTGGAGATGAACTTGATAAATGATTTGATTTGTATTGCTCAAAATTATGCAGATTTACATACTATGTCTACCCATTATACGTTTATTTCGTAGTATCAATAAAATCAGCATTTCACAATGGATATAAATTATATTAACAGCATGCTTTGCAGTCCGCACACTAAATTACATCTACAAGGATATTATTTGACTTGATTGAAACTGGAAGCTGATGTTGCAGCAATACGGAAGTCCAATCTTTTTCGGTTTGGTTCGTTATGTCGATGAAATAAGATTTTTATTTGATAAGTCTGCAGAAAGCCAGCGAGAACAGCAATAAGTTTTACGAAGGCTCATAAAATATATTTACGTCCGTATTTATTTTGTGCAGAATTTCTGCCTTTAAACATTAGGAGATTAGGCAATTATTTCGACAATAAACTTAAAAGTAGTCTATTACACGAAGTTCTCTTTACATTTTACATCGTGATATTATGGAAAATGGGTATTTGGCAGTTTTCCTATATTTTCAATTACTCGTAATGGTCGGCCATTTCAAGATTAAACTTGTTTTGCTCATTTTGAAGATTGTTTACAACACTTTACTGTAAACGGCTATTAGAGGGGAAACGAAAAAATCTATTTAATTTTAAGTGTTGTTTGAAAGTTAAAGCGGTTGTTACGCTGAGTTTATACCCGTTTAATTTCGGGCGATGTTGATTCTATTCAGAAATACTAGTTTATTATTATAACCATTTTATGCCGTTAAAGATAATCAAACTTTTTGATATCATAGTTAGGCTTGCGCTTGACCACTATATATATATATATACACCGGTTAGATATGATGTGGTCGTCGATGAAGCGCCTAGAATAAACCTATTCACTCTTGACTTAAAGACTTCCAGGTTGTAGCTATCAGGAAAAACGAGAGTCCAGCAGAGAATTCCACTCCTTTGCTGTATGCATAATAAAAGTATCCCCAAGACATGAGAATCTTAAATTATCTACAATTTCAAAGCTTTCGTTTTTTTTTCTTTTATTCAGAGAAATAAATGGCCTGAACACTGTGTTTCAATTTAAAAACCTTTTTACAAGCGTAGATTAGGGAAGGTTTTCGGGGTTCGTTTTCAGCAACCAAACATCGTTTTTATTTGTCATATCTATCATATATCGTTCTGATATCAAATATCATCTTTCATTTCACATAACATCTGCGTCGGCACAACTAACAAGAAATGTAACACTTTTGGGACACATTCATTTCAAGGATTTGCCTAAAACCGCAAATATACGAAACTTTGATACTTGGAGAAAGTTTGCCTCCAAGAAGGCCTTTGCTTCTCTGAGCGAATGAATCTTTCCCTGGGAAACTGCACGCAACTGTTGCATATTTTAGTATATTTTACTTTATCAACACAAAGTAAACGCATGATACCACTTAATTTGTTAACTAATACATTAAAAACTTATAATTATATTTTGATTTTTAGGGTTCCGTACCCAAAGGGTAAAAACGGGACCCTATTGCTGAGACTTCGCGGTCCGTCTGTCTGTCTGTCTGTCTGTCTGTCTGTCTGTCACCAGGCTGTATCTCCTGAACCGTGATAGCTAGACAGTTGAAATTTTCACAGATGATGTATTTCTGTTGCCGCTATATCAACAAATACTAAAAACTGAATAAAATAAATATTTAAGTGGGGCTCCCATACAACAAACGTGTTTTTTCTGCCGTTTTTTGCGATAATGGTACGGAACCCTTCGTGCGCGAGTCCAACTCGCACTTGGCCGGTTTTTTTTCTGATACATCACATGTCACGATATACTGCGCATAAAATGAAGGTAACAAACAAGCAGCCTGATAATTTGTAATTATGGCATAAAAAGTATATACGTAAGTTTATTCACCTCGCGTTCTTGTGATACAGTACAATACAACGTCACGTATGAAGCTCTATGTAAACAATTACATGTGCTCTGCTCACGTTATCCAGTCTATGCTCTGCGGTCTGTTAGTGTATCCAATGAAGATGGTATAATTATGATATTCACAGACGTTGTAATAATGTATGATTTATTTCTAATAATAATAATGTACTATCGTAGACAAAGATCGTTATTGCGTGGGTTGTGTTTTCAGACAACGGTGTGGGTGTAAGGCCTGAACTCAATTTTAGAATTCTTGAAATTAATACAACTCTCAGATCTAATTATTAAAGTATGCATTTTAATAATACTACGTAGCTGAAAAGCACTGCGATTACATCTTTCCGCTCATTTTTTAATAATGTCTATTCTCTTAAATATACAAAAAACACAACAGAGTAGGTATTTGTTTTCAATTAACAGAAATTCATAAAATGATGACATTTTGCAAACTCCAATAGAACTAAAC
Source organism: Orthosia gothica (assembly GCA_949775005.1). Taxonomy (NCBI): domain Eukaryota; kingdom Metazoa; phylum Arthropoda; class Insecta; order Lepidoptera; family Noctuidae; genus Orthosia; species Orthosia gothica. Next base: position 13,272,779 of record OX459053.1, on the reverse strand, counting down.
CAATTTTCCATTTCGTCTCTCTATAACCCAATTACGTTCTCTCTGGTACCCTCGTCATGGTAGCCACAATCAGCTAATTTCAGTTTATTCGGATACCAGAGCAAATACTGAATACTATTCCCGAATCAGCAAACTAGAGGATCTCATTTATTTCGGTAATTTGATTATATTATTTCAGCAACATTTAGACAAAAAGGTACACCATTGCTGAGCCCTGTCGCATTTAATTTATAATTGCAAACAAAGTCAGTTATTCTATTGATATTAATTTCTTTTGTCAAAGTCAGCAAGGGTTTTTACACGTTATGTCATACCAAGACAGAGCACGAAAATCAATTAAGTAATTCTCTTCTTTTTCTCTCTGAATAATGTTGAGACGCTTTGTAGCCAATCGGAGACTCGAAAAGGGTAGAAGGATTAAAAATGCAAGACTTCAGTAGACAATGGAAGGCAGGAGAAAGCATAGCATCTGGGGGTTGCCCGTAGGAGCCAAAACAAACGTGACCGCTCTCAATGACGGTCGGGAACAACTGAAAAACTGCGCAAAGAAAGACGCGCGGCGCGAGCGGCCGTACCCCTCCCGCGCCCCGCCAACCCTTCAATGACTGCGGACAGCACCGAATGCTAACCCTCTTCCGTCTTCATATTTATTTACAAGAAATAAACACAAAAATTACAAGATATGTCATTCACATATTAAACAAATGGACAACTAAGGTTTTATTTACCAATATTCAAAACAAACAGTACAATTTATATTTCCTTTAAACAAAGTAAGTTCGCGTCGCTAACACTCCCCACCCCAGTGCTGACACAGCACTTAATCCACCAATGGGACAGGAGCGACGCGTGTCACGGACCGCGTCAGGACGCCTGACTTGGTCTTAAGTTCCACTACCCTTACCCGTCCGTCTTTTCCCGGAAAAATTCGCTGAACCACAGCCTTAGGCCAGACGTTGCGCGGCGATTCAGGATCGACCAAGAGTACCAGATCACCTACCTTGAGTGCCGTCTGATCCTGGTGCCACTTCTTTCTTGGCAACATTTCAGGCAAGATTTCTCGCACCCAACGTCGCCAAAACATGTCCGCTAACCTTTGTGCAGTGCGCCACTGCTTTCGTAGGTACAGGTCTGAGTCATCAAAAGAACCTAGAACAGGTAAGTTAGAGGAAGATCCTAAAAGGAAATGATTAGGTGTCAAAGATGAAGAACTACCTGGCTCCACAGAGACATGTGACAAAGGGCGGCTGTTAACGATATTCTCGACCTCTGCTAGGAGAGTCATTAACACTTCCTCCTTCGGTGCACGCTCCTTTAAAATTACTTTAAGTGAAGTTTTAACACTTCTTATGAGTCTCTCCCACGCCCCACCCCAATGGGGACTTAAGGGTGGAATGAAATTCCAGTTAGTTCCTTTGTTGATGGCTTCATCTCTCAAGCTGTCGTAGTTGACCTCCTTCACGGACTTTTTTAGTTCAGAGTCCGCACCCCGAAGATTAGTACCATTATCGGAGTACAACTGCTGTGGCCAGCCACGACGTGCAGCCATCCGCCTGAGCGCCATGATCAATGAATCAGTAGTTAAAGAGTGTACGACCTCTAGGTGGATCGCCCTCACCGTCAAGCATGTGAAAAGTACGCCATAGCGTTTCATCCGTCGCCTGCCTTCAGTGACCTCCATGGGTCCAAACAAATCCAAGCCGCAGTGTGTAAACGGCCGGTGGTGATGCTCCATGCGAGCCGCAGGTAAGTCACCCATTACAGGTACCTTAGGCGTAGCTTTTCTGATTCTACACAGCATGCATCTACTAGCTACGTACTTTACCGTAGGACGTAACTTTATAATCCAATATTTTTCTTTCAGGTTGTTGACGACGGTTTCTTGGTTGCCGTGCGCGCACTTGACATGATTGCGCTTTACCAACAACCGAGTCACTTGGTGCCGCCCATCCAGGATAATAGGCCTTTTTGTTTCAGATGACACGTCCGGCGCAGCATCAATACGACCACTGACGCGGAGAAGCCCATTCTGGTCCAGGATAGGAGACAAGGTAAGTAGCTTGCTACTCTTATCAATAGTTTTTTGCTTACCTAAAGCAGCAATCTCATTAGCGAAGGAGTCCCGTTGCGCCTGCTTAAACAGTAACAACTCTGCTCGCTCCATCATGTCGCCGTTGACGTCACCCGTCTGCTTCCTACACCTAGCAATAAACCGCAACACCGCACAAGCAGCACGCTTCAACCTCAACCAGGAAGAAAAACGCTCAGGATCAGGAATAGGTAAGTGACATTTATTATTATCATCTGTTGCGACATTAACATATTCTGACTGTATGTTCACGGGTTCCAAGATGTGCGGCGGCCAAGAGGACTCAGCACCACGAAGAAAGGTAGGCCCTAATAGCCAATCGGTCTCAAACACTTGAGTATCGTAGGCCTCCCTGGTTGCGACATCCGCAATATTTAATTTAGTTGGTACATACCTCCACTCGTCACTGCACGTCAACTCGTCTATTTCACCCAACCGGTTTGCTATAAACGTTTTATAAGAACGCGTACTATCGCCAATCCAATGTAAAACGGTTGTTGAGTCGCACCAAAAGTACTTACGAGTCGGACGCAACTTAGATTCGCGAACTATGGTATCCGCTAACCTTGCAGCGAGTACCGCGGCTTGCAGCTCCAAACGGGGCACTGTAGTCAGTTTCACAGGAGCCACTCTGCACTTACTAGCTATAAATGCAACGAAAGCAGTTCCATCACATTCCCAAAACGCCAGTAAGCAACAGCACACATTGCCTTCACAGAAGCATCACTAAAAACATGCAGCTGTAAATTATTATAATCAAACGTACTCATCGTAGGCGTCGTAGCGCTTGTAACAGCCGTCGTAGTGAGCGAGGCGGGCGTAGGCCCCACGTAGCACACAGCCGATCGGGCATTGTCCGATGATGCGTATACAGACATACACGACAAATAGCACCTAGGAATTTTAACATTAGATATCACCTTAAATAAGTCAATCCAGGATAACCACTTGCGGAATATTTCATCCGGTATTTTCTCGTCCCAGCCGAGATTAACACGCCATGTATCCTGAAGTAATATTTTACCTTGAATGGTAAACGGAGCTAAAAAGCCAAAAACATCGAAAATAGACATAACTACTTGCAGTAAAATTCTTTTAGTAGGTATTTCCGTACCTTTCAATATGTCGCCCCGAATGCGTTTCAAGGTTAGATCAAAACAAAGTACATCATCTTGTGGGAACCACAATAATCCGAGCGTGCGTTCGTACTGCTGCACACCTGTCTTAACGCGGTGATCGAACCTGTATCCTTCTGCAGCGGCTGAACCCAACAATTCCTTAGGAACGCTGTCCAATACAGCGGTACTGTTGCTCGCCCAGTTGCATATGTGAAAATTTCCCTGCTTGTGAATATTAATAATATTTTTCACCATTTTTATTGCAGTCTCGTTGTCCGGCAGACTATCTAAATAATCATCCATATAGTGCTGCTCACACACTGCAGCGACAGCATCCGGCATAGTGGACGCAAACCTTAATGCATTTTTGTTTTTGACAAACTGTGCGATAAATGGAGAACAATTTGCACCAAATATGAGTGAGGTCATCGCAAACGTACCTACCTCTTGATTGGGATGATTCCGCCATAGAAACCTCAGAGCATCTTGATCCTCAGGTTGAATTTTAACTCTAAGGAACATGTCTTTAATGTCCCCAGCCACGGCAATCCTGTTCTCTCTGAAACGTACCATAATGCCAAACAGTGATACGAGTAGGTCAGGACCTTTATGAAAATAATCATTTAAGCACATACCATTCACTTTAGCCGCTGCGTCAAACACTAATCGCAACCTTTTCTTATTAGGGTTATCTACCCCAAAATGGGGCAAATACCAAGTTCTCGAACTTGTGGACTTGCAGTCCTCCATAGGCTTAGCATATCCGTTAGAAAATAAATGATCAACTCGTTCTATGTACCTTTGAGAATATTCACAATTAGCGGACATCTTCTTCTCGACACCTTTCAATCTTCTTAAAGCTGCAGGATAACTGTCAGGCATTTTACAGTTCTTATCTTTCCAAGGTAGCCCGACTTGCCACTTACCATCAACCAGAACTGCAGATTGCTCCAGCTGAGCAAGCGCTTCAACATCATTGAGGTTCTGGCGAGGCTTGGCTGACACACCTAGCGAGTCAATAGCAAAATAATGACGAACCTGCTCCTGGATGTCCCTGAGGTGGCGTTCGGCCTCGTCCGCAGCAGCGTCTGCGTTGCAGTCGCAAAACATGCAGAGCGTAGTGCAGGCAGCTGAGGGCGTAGGCAGCGCGCGGCTACGCGGCACGCGTACTACCCCATGTACGCACCAGCCCAGAGGTGTGAGTGCAGCGGACGGCTCATTACGTTTGCCTAAACTGACATTAGAACACAACAACAGCTGATAGTTATCTTGGCCTATCAATAAATCTGGTTTACAATTTATGTTACAACATCTAAGTTTATCTTTTATCTTTAACAAATGTGGATATTTATTACAATCAACAATAGTTAAATTTTGTCTAGGCAAATTCAATTCTTTTACACTGCGTACAGAAATATCATGAACATTGCTATTGTTTACATCACTTATGCGTAAATTTACAACTACTGCTTCACATAGAAGTTCATCGCCTTTCCAGGCGCCGCACACGCGCAAAGTTTCCGAATGGCCACGGAGGCCGGCCCGCGCCGCAAGATCACTGCTTATCAACGATACGGTCGACCCGTCGTCTAGTAACGCGGTTGCACTTATTATACCGCCACTGGGTGTATGAACATTTACGGGCACGACTTTTAATAATGCTTTATTGGCACTCGCGACGTTCATCACTGTTTCACTACTATTCGTCGCTGTAGTCGTAGAACTCGGCTCACCCGGCGCGTCGCCGCCGACATCGCGCTCGCAGCCCGTCGCGACAGCGGGTTGGCCACTCTGGGGCTTATTCTTGGTCACATAATGCAGCAACCGATGATGCGCGCCGCCACAGCCATCCACATCGCAAGCGGGTGCGGGGCAGTTTTCACTGCGATGTTTATCTGTCAAGCACTTAAAGCAAACACCGTGACGTTTTACAATCCGCCAGCGCTCCTTCCGCAATGCCTTTTTGAACTTTTTGCATTCAGTGAGTTTATGGGGCCCACTTTCACAACACCAGCACTTGTTGTCTGCAGTAATTAACACTGCGTGAGTTGCGTGGATTTGTTTAGTATCACCTTGTTTACGGTAATCATTGGGGTTAAAAACAAACACGGATGCCTTCGAAATTTTCACCGCTTCTTCCTCCAAGAATTCCGATAACAATAGGAGTTTGGGTTTGCTATCATTGTTCGTGTGCAAGTGACTGTAGTCCGCCCATTTTGATATGAGAATGGTGGGTAATTTAGACAAAATAACAGAGATAACACTGGATCCTTCAAGATACTCGTCTTGTCCGATGGCTAATACTGCGGCAACGAAGTTCTTGATTTTCACAGAGAATTTCACTATCTCTTTATGATACTCCAGACTCATAGGTTGCATTTTCCTTATGTCATGCATAATTTTTCCAATAATTATATCTGGGTTCCCGAATTGCAGCTCCAGGGATTGCATCACGTCAGCTGGCGATGCAGCACCGATGAATAGGGCGGATACTGCTTCCTTTGCCGCGCCGTGCAGACACTTGCGCAGCCTCCACAGATTTTCTTGCTCGCTGAACTTACATACCTTCGTCGAGTCGTAGTACGCTTGCCGAAACTGTAGCCACTCCAACGGGTCGCCCGAGAAAGATGGTAGGTCTCGCGGTGTACTCATGCGGCTCAGCATGTTGGCGTGCGCGCCGCCAGAGGTGGCGACCGCAGCCAGGTCCTTAAGTGCAGCAGCTAACATATGAACTGTGGTACCGTCGGCGCTCGCGCCCGCGGACTGCGTGGGTCGCGGCGGCAGCGGCTGGTCCAGGCCTCCCAGGGGTGTAGTAGCTCGTTGGAGAGCCGGGGCCTCCAACTCCTGGTGACTGCGCTCCAGCCACCTCTCAACTCGTGCGTCTTCTTCAGCCTGTGAGACGCTCATCAAATCGTCCTTCGATTGGTGTGAACCGTCATCTAGGTTAGCCAAGTCGGCAGCTAATCTTTTCTCGATTAGTGCCTTCTCCTGTGCAGCTCTGCGTTCCAAAATTTTTCTAGCTTTCGCTAACACACCAGACTTCACAGATGAACCTGATTTTGCCGATTTTGCGGATTTTGCAGAAAAATTCGCCGCAGTCATTTTGTTGACAGCGCTCGGCGTCATGTCGTCACGTGGTGCGTGCGATTGCAATTCAACTTTTTCATCTTCAACTTTTTTTACAATATTGGAAGACTCACCCAAAGGTTCCTTCATATTTTTCCGGCTCGCGCTGCGTGTGTTCATGCTTCTCTCCTGGGTTTTCGGCGGAGTCCGAAACATGAGTAGAAGAGAAGTTAGATCCGGGTCGAGGGACCAACTTTGTAGCCAATCGGAGACTCGAAAAGGGTAGAAGGATTAAAAATGCAAGACTTCAGTAGACAATGGAAGGCAGGAGAAAGCATAGCATCTGGGGGTTGCCCGTAGGAGCCAAAACAAACGTGACCGCTCTCAATGACGGTCGGGAACAACTGAAAAACTGCGCAAAGAAAGACGCGCGGCGCGAGCGGCCGTACCCCTCCCGCGCCCCGCCAACCCTTCAATGACTGCGGACAGCACCGAATGCTAACCCTCTTCCGTCTTCATATTTATTTACAAGAAATAAACACAAAAATTACAAAATATGTCATTCACATATTAAACAAATGGACAACTAAGGTTTTATTTACCAATATTCAAAACAAACAGTACAATTTATATTTCCTTTAAACAAAGTAAGTTCGCGTCGCTAACACGCTTGTTAGAAAGTTAGTAGGGCCGTCCTAAGCTTTGACACGCTGATGATCTTGATACGAGTTATCGCGGCGAAGGTAATAAAACTGAGTTTCAGTGACAAACCTAATACATTACTAAAATACGAATTATGTACTTTGCTTATTTTTCTAACACTGTACCTCGAGCTCTGAACTTGCAATGATTTCATTAATACGATCTTCCACTGTGGAGCAGTGCCCCATTGTAAATGCCGTGCCTGGTGTAGTAATTAGGCTGTTCATATTGACAAAGTTAGTTAAGGACACTAAACTAATACACTTTGGTCTCTCGACGGCACGTGTTTATAAAGTGCACTTAAATAAATATACATCGCTATCTTTGTAATGGAGTCTCTTCCTCGTTATAATGGGGTACTTTATTCATGAACTTGTTCAAGGCTTTGCTTCGTGACTTGGTCAGGTTTGTTCTTCAGCCATTTCAAAAGGATTTCCAACGTCATTCAAGCATTCGTTGAAACTCCGTAGTCTCGATTTAGTCATCCCTTGTCCGTGATAGGCATCATAACAATTAATCAAAACTCGAGTTTCACTTTCATAGCCCTGAAGTGTCGACATCGAGGATGCGTCTGGAATAAATGTGAAATTTATTCAAGAGGAAGCCACTGCGGTGAATAAGTTACGAAATGTATAGCTCAAATACGTGCATGGTCCCGGTTTTTGTGTACTAGGTTAAATAGGTATATGTTACAAATATAAGGTTTTCATTCGATTCCAATAGGGAATTATTCAGAAGACGAATATTATTAATAAAACTGGTGCTTGCGTCTTGTATTGTACCTATAATTATGCACTTCTTAATTAGAAACGTAATGTAAACAAAACATAAAATATTTTATTATCAATCAAACGGTTCCTGTTTATTGTTCCAGTTTTTATTTGTATTTTATTTCATTTATTGCCACGTGATATCAATATAGTGGACAGTGCGATGTCCTCAGGCGACCGCCGCCGCCGTAAACAAGCTTTATTTGCTGACACGGATTCGGAAAGTGTTAAACTTCTGTAAATACCTACAAGTGCTCTAAAAACTTTATTTTCCTTCACGTTACTAAGTGACTCCACCACCACATGCTTAGGGGATACATAACTTGAAACACAATGCTAATATTGTTACTGCGCTCATTATCGTACATTTCCTCCCCGTATTTACGCGGCAATTTCTCATCTTTATTCGAAAGTAATTTAATTATATTAGCACTTAATGCTCCTTTCTAAATAACACGACCAAACGACATTACCATACATAATAAGAATACCCGTATCGTAACAAAATAACATGAATTACTCGGCAACGTTTTGATGAGCCTATAGTCAGCGATACAGTCAACTTTTCACCCCGTGTACAGCTAACTTACTGAAACACAAAACGGAACGGAAAACTCGTGACTCACACAATAGACTATCAACACACTATATATAAAACGCTCCAAGAAAGGTTCGTTATAAACCAACAAATTACAAAACAACATCACGCCGTAGTGTCGGCGAGTAAGTTATGACATCGTAAATTAGTCGGATATCAGCACTGTCCGAGCATAACGTCAGCATAATCCCACCTTAAATTACAAGCGAGAGTTTGATGAATTGCTTGCGCTTTACAGAGAAACAATTGATGAGGTACCAATGAGTCAGGTCACTTTGTTGTATTGGTCAAAAGGAAAATTATTAAGGGATAAACAATAAAGACTGTTCTTATCGCAATAACTGAAAAATACAAACATTATATTAAGATACGTATAGTATAACTAAACATTTGTGTACGTACCTGGTATGTATATGCAACTATCATTTGAAATTTTTCATTTTTGTTTATTTCAGTAACACCAAAAACAAAAAGAATAAATGAATGCCATTAGTATTTATCTGTTAGCTGGTAACGCTATGTAACGATTGATACATCAGAAACCAGCTTGAAGCAAATATTATAACACAAATCCCAACTGATTTAGGACGTTATTTCTGTTGTAAAAAGTCATGCATACTGATGCTGTGTTTGAATAATTTGCAATTTTCAAATTTTGGCACATGTTATCTAATTATTCACAATTTTTTACATGCAAACCGAATCATACTTTTCAGAAGCTCAATAGAAACCCAGTCTTTAAACAAGATAGTTTCCTCGAATGACTCAGCATTACATAGCAATCACCGGCGGTCAGTGATGTGAAATAATACATCGTGGGTCAATGCGTAATTTAAATAGATATTCTCATAAAATCATGAAACATAAAGTGCTTCCTTTAGTAAACTTAAAAATGTACTAAGGACACCTCTCTTTTCGACATCGTTGGTATTGTTTCACATTGTGACCATTTTTTGGCAATAGTATCTAGTCTCTATATGTGAAGCACACAATAGCAGCCGGCAGTGAGTGTCGGAAGTGAGACTCCAGTGCAGCGGTAAAGCATGTGAGCGTGAGAAAAACAGAAAATGAGCTGAGTTTATAGACCCCTTAATTATTTCGTAGATTTTTCACAGGACTTTTGGGTTGATTTTATTCAATCGTTGCATGTGAATTTATAAAATAACTAACTCATTCTATTTATGGTTACGGAACACTAAAAATAGGCTATATTTTTAGGGGTCCGTAACTCAAAAGGAAAAAACGGAACCCTTATAGGATCACTTTGTTATCCGTCCGTCCTTCTGTCTGTCTGTAAACCCTTTTTTTCAGGAACGCGTTGAGGTATCAAGCTAAAATTTATATCAAATACTCAATCTACTGTCAAAATTCAAACTTCTAAACTAACGCAATCAAAAACTACAGCCGTTTATGCCGCGAATTGCCGCAAATTTTCGACACTCGCAAGGGAATCAAAACCTACAGGGTACTTCCCGTGAACTCAGAATCTTGAAATTTATTACGAAGCAACGTCTTATAGCATAAATAAAGGAATAATTGCAAAAACCGTAAATTTTTAGTTACATCATATATTATAAATATTTATAATAATTTTGATCATGAACGCGTAGAGGTATTAAATTGAAATTCATATCAAATACTCAGGTCTATGATAGCTTAAAGCTGAGGTTTGTACGGAACCCTCGGTGCGCGAGTCCGACTCGCACTTGGCCGGTTTTTTTTTTATCGCGCCATAATATTGTAGGTAGGTGGGCCGCCTTAATTCAGAACTTATTAGCTCACCATACAATAGTTTGACCACGAGGAAGAAGCGCAAACTTCCAGCCCTTCTTAATGTGGGTGGACAGGGGGGGTCCCTTTTCCAATCTCTTTTGGATGATTTCCGGAACAAAAACAATCCTGTGTCCTTTCTAGGGTCTCAAACTATATCCATACTAAGATTCATCTGAATCTGTCACGCCTAAACCACTCATGGCTTAGGCGTGAAAAGGTGACAGACAGATAGACAGAGTTATTTTTGTACTTTTGTGTGTTTGACAGAGTAAAACCACATGGACCCGAACACAAACAAATAAATTGTTAAGTTCCACATTTGTTCCTTGAACAAATTCCTCATTTATTTATTCCTCGCTCGATCTTCAGTAACTGTTTGTAAAACGAAGAGTCAAGAGAATATTGATTTAGCTTTGTATAATTAAATATCTCAGACATAATGTTGGTTTTAAAGTTCGACAGAATTAGTGTTCAAAGTTGTGAAAGTATTTTAAGTAATTAAAGGTTTTGAATCCGAAACTGAAAATGTTTTAAAATACTTACCGATGGCATTTGTGAAATTTAAAAAAATTTCTTAGGCCTAAGATTTTTGAAATATTATAAGAATCTTATCAAAACAAAATTGTATTCTCTTCAACAATTTTGTTTTAGAAATAAAATATTTATTTATAAAATGTAATCCTCTTACAGGTTCAGCATCCTCGCGTGTGATTATGTTGTGTATAATGACCGGTTAATCACGAGTGGATACCCTCAACTCACCAGCACCTGCTGCTTGTGGCTAGTTAACGTTAGCAAGGCAGCTGTTGAAATGCCTTGTCGTAATTTAGTCGTAATCATTCTCTTTGTAATAAAAAATAATTCATTCAAAATGAGGAATACAGTTTTTATTTTTATTACAGATATTGTTACCATGCTGCTAATTACGAACTTCGACATTGAACTAT